>JAHLJT010000631.1:172141029-172734781 GCA_031308135.1 Acheta domesticus | reverse complement strand
ATTCTATACATTTTCTCAATGTCTGATGTGATCAACAAACATTAAACAATCGAAATCTAAGTTTGATGTCAATGAGCTCTGAGTGCCAGCGTAGGCCAGCGTAGAGTAGGTCGTTAAACTTAACCCAGAAGAAGATTTGGCACCTACAATTGAAGACTACGCGCAGTGGTGTAGGTAGGGGAGTTGTGGATTCAACACCAAAAATGATCGTATAAAAATTATGAAAGGAGGTGCTATCTTACTGACACATTCACTGCATGCCCCAATTCAACTGTATTCTCTCATGAACTTGACATAATTATGCCTTAATTCTCTCATCTTTAGAAAATTCTGTTTTCTAAAGCAAGCAAAAACTGTTTGGCCACAAAATGTGAATTCCCCAATAATTGTGGAGGACGTTAAAAGTGCAAAGATACACAAAAATTGCCCATTCTCCAACCTAAAAGGTGTCATCATTAAATTGTTTTTCACAAGGATTCTCCAAGTGTGAGAAGTTTTCATCACGAGAAGAGGAAATCTCTCAAAATTAAACATTCTCATAATCATTGACTAAGGAAGGAAGAGTGTGCAGTTAAGAAAAGCACTGATCTGGGGGTGCCGCACTTCGGCACGCAGTGGGCAATCGAATCCCCCGCAATGACATTACCAAACTTAGTATCAAGAATAAAAAGCTTTGAACAATGGTGCTCTTCTTAGTGTTAAGCACCTGAAAAAATAAAGAAGAGCTTAATAAAATATTATTTTTTAGAATAAAGATTGGTCATCAGCCAATTTTAGGTCAGCAGGCAGCACTTCAGGTCAGCTAAATTAATGTTCCTCCGGGGGGTGGCTTTGGAAATAGCAGGACACAACATTCTATTGCGATTACCACCTACAACACCGCGAGGAGATTAACACATGAACTCTGCATTTGAACCAAAGTAAGAGCATTAACAGAATGAATAGTAGCATTATGCCTAATCTTTTGAGACGGGCACGGCCTGTACCAGTGATTCAGTTATCAAGGAAACTTCACTTACCAGAATGCAAGTAGATGCCCTGGCTGCAGGGTTTGGCCCAATTCATTTGTTGCATTAACAATGGCTGTGGGAAGGAGAGAACACAATATAAATGTCTGGCTAGAACCAAGTGTGACTAACGTGGGAAACCTTAGTATCGTGTGGTTGTTTTGCAGTAATCTGGGTGGCAGATGCTAGTCCAGCAGCGGTGTTGGGAGCACTAGAACAATGAGGTGATGCCAAATTATGGACATTTTGTGGTAGAAAATTTATGAAGCATTGAGTGGTGGTTCTTACCACAAGTTTTACAACTTCGCTGTGAGCAATGATGAAAGGACTCTTCTTCGAAGACAGTTGTAGCAGAGTTGATGAGAAGAGACAAAATCCCATCTCTGCTGGACAGCCAAGGCACGAAAACGAGGGCAGGCGAAAAGTGGGTGCTCTCCAGGAATAGCAGGCAATGCAGGCTTGAGCTGATGACCCCTCTTCCAGCTGAAACACCTGTTTGGCAGGTGAAGATTGTGTAGGGCGCTTAGATTTACTAACTGAAACAGAATTCACATCAGGATTAGCAAGAGGGACAATGTCTAGGGCTCTTGCCCGGAGTGAAAGAAAATCCAAAACATTTTGCAATGGAACAATATCATTTTTGCTTTAGCAAGGAAAATGCTTCCCTTGTTTTGTTATCCAATTTACTGAGCACTAAAATTGTACTTATATTTCAGCCATAGGGACTGTAGTGGGAACTGCTGACATAGATAGCCAGTGAGAAGTTACTACATTGTGCAATCTCTTAAGGATGGAGGCATCACCAATTTTGAGGGAAGGAAAGGAGAAGAGAGCATGAATGTGCTCTTCATAAATTTTGATTTATCATCATAACGATCTCTTAATAAAGCCCAGGCCTGTTGAAGGATCTGTCTGATACTGTAAGCACAGAAATCAACTTCAGAGGTTCGGCCTCGAGACTACTCATTAAATGCACCAACTTTTGCGAGTCCGGTATCTGTACCTGATTAATGACTAATTGGAGTAAACAAATCACGAAAGCGTTGCCAATTTCTATACCTTCCATCAAATTTTGGAATTTTAATGCTCGGTAGCGAGGCATGATGACACGCCGAGGCAACAGTAAGAGGCTTTTCAAAGGCTCGTATTTTTCATTCAATAGCTGTTTTACAGCCAGTAAGCATTTTCACATTGCGAAAAATTTTGTTCATGAATCGTGCCAAAGAACTCTGTGGAGCTGATCGCATCCATTTTAAGAGCTTCGATATCCTTCCAAACCTCACATAACCTATCTCGCAAGCACGCGAGACTTGCTACCGTTGCTGGTTGCAAAGCTTTCAAATTACTTTCAATTCGTGAAATTTCCCAAATAGCGAGACCCCACCTTTGTGATAATCTTAATTCAACTGCACTTGGCTCCTTAGCCCGTACCTTTGACTGAGACATGGTTAAATAAGCTTGCTTACTAACGAAAAGAACTGAAATAATTCACAATAACATTTAAAGGGTATCAGTTTCATACGCGAAAAACCATCTAAAAATTTAAGTACCGACATGTATTTGTTAATTGGAAGTCAACACCACTTTCATAAGCAAAATGAGCTATGTAACTATCGTCAAAATGCATTTAACCCTACAAACTTGAGAACCTAAGATCAGGAACGTGAAATATGAGGTTAGGAAAGCTGCATAAGATTTCCAGGAATTGGAAAGGCGTAACCAAGAAAATGCTTTAATTTGCACCATACAAACCGCATAAAACAAAGCGCACATAACACAAGTAAATGTTAACAACAGCACTGCTAATGATTCTACTGTAATTCTGCCTTTTTTTTATTTATTAAGAAGGCACGCACGCGCGTGCGTGGACCACGGCTGCATGGCACATCGTTCCATGGAGCATCTTCGCAGGTCAGTGTTACCAACGAACGAACGAAATATTCGTTCCCGGGTTTCAAGGCACCATAAAATGTCAAAGAATACAAAAAAAACTTTAACAATTTCACAAAACTCTTGCAATGTTGCGAAACACAAAATTAAAGGCACACACTGACCAGGCGATGCTACCTGACTAACACAGCAAGAAAAACCAAATGAATGTAACATTGAAAGGTTACGAGGCACACATGGCTGGGTTGTCGAACCACACCACTGTCACAGCACCACCGCTCCTACAAATTACACCGCTGTCTAGTAGAGGGTCTCAAATGCAGAAAGCGTGAAAAATGCCCTTCACCGCCGTGGATGCTTCATGCTCCCGGTCCACCATAGCTCCTTCCGCTTGGCCCACACTCCACCAGCTCTCTCGCCCGCTGTCCGCGCGTGTTCTGGCGCTGCCCCGGGTTCCGACCCCGGGCAGGGCGCAGAGGGGCGGGCAGCCGGCTAGCTGGCGGCGGGGGGCGGACGTAGGCGGGGGGAGAGATACGGGCGGTGACGGTGGTGATGTAGTGACGTCACCGGTGTCGGCGGCGAGGGTAGCTGACTGCAACCTGGCAGGGCGGCGGAAGAACTGTCACATGCATCAAGGCGCGGGGAAACAATGATTTAATTAATGTCTTCATTCCATTTCATTGATTGATTGATTGATTGATGATCGATTTTTTTTTTTTTTGGGAAGCGCGAATTTTGGAATTGGCGCGCCCTTGACACCCTGGTGTAGCATGGAACTCCCATAATTTAGCGGGAAGTACCCCAAAGAGTGCCCAGGTGGGGCGGAAGTCGCAGGAACTTGTCCGCGCCGACCAAAATGTGCTAACAGCTGGAGTCTACAAAATTTGCATCACCTGACGTTACCCGCAGCTTATTCATCCCTCACGCCCTTCTCATCTTCCGCTTATCATGTATTTACTCAACACTCACCCGCCACTCCTCCGCTCGACACACACTGACTCGATACCCAATCTCTCGACACCGCTCACCTGCCGTTCCTCTACCGCTCATCTGCCAACTACTTGTCGGTCATCTTAAACTCACACATCGCGTACTCACCTCTCACCCACTCCTCACCCATATCTTTCTCCTGCCGCTTACCAGCTGTTTATCATACCCATCTGCCGTTCACCCGTTGCAAACCCATCTGCGGTTTAACCGCGATTCACAATACACACACTCGCCGATCATGCAACGCTCAATATTCGCATTCAACATGTTCTTACCTGCAACTTACCCTGTATTCACCCTCTGATTACTCACTGCTAATCAGTCTTACTTAGTTATATGCTCTTCTTAATCGTCACTCACCATTCCTTCACTCGTCGCTCTTCATAAACTCGTCCGCCATTTACCATACGCTTCATTGCCAAGTTCCCGAAGAGCTTACATTCTCAAGATTTAAGAGAACATTCTCAAGACTTGATTATTATTTGAAATGATTATATAACTTTGTTAGATGACGCTTTTGATGCACTTGTTTATCCTATCGAGCTATTGTTACCTTGGACGATTATTATGCCATGGATATTCTTTCCGATCGAAGAGCTCGTATTTACGAAACAGTATGTTTCAGTATAAATTTCGAATTTACCACAATCTTGTTCAAGTTTTGCCCATCTCTGCTCAAAATTTAAAAAGTTTGGTCAAGCCACATATCACCAGGAACACAAATCAAAA
This sequence comes from Acheta domesticus, assembly GCA_031308135.1. Taxonomy (NCBI): domain Eukaryota; kingdom Metazoa; phylum Arthropoda; class Insecta; order Orthoptera; family Gryllidae; genus Acheta; species Acheta domesticus. Next base: position 172,730,165 of record JAHLJT010000631.1, on the reverse strand, counting down.
GTTGGACTTATAATTCACTGGCGCCTCCATATTCGAAAATCGTAATTTTGAATATACCATCACTTTGCCCAGGTTTTGTCCAAGTTTTACGCATTTAAAATGTTTCCCCCAATCGAAACAACTCCAGGAATCGCAAATCAAAAGTTGGATTTAAAACTGAATAGCATTACCACATGCGAACTTCGAAATTTATCTGCACTACCACATACGCCGGGAGCTTACAGCTTGTCCGGCTGGGCGGTGTCCCGATGGTGGATGATACCGGTTGAGGAAAATCTCCGCTAGCCGACAGGTACGTCGGCGCCGGATCTCGCCATCCAGCGGGGAAGATCACCGGCAAGGGAAAAACATGCACTGTACTTACGACCTTAGCAGTTGCCGCGCCCGGAATCACAAACCAATCAAAATTTCAATTTTGCGCACGTTTTCTCGAAGTCTGCTCCGGGAATGAAAGGTTTCGCCGAAGTCACAAAACGCTTAACGTTTTGGAGTTTACCTACCGTAGCCAAGGGGCTACGGTAATACCTCACCTGCGAAATTTGTCGTTATTTTAAATAAACCATCACTTTACCCAAACTTAGATCGGTCTCTTTTTCTTAAATGATTTGCCCAAGTATTGCAACGTATGAAATTTCAAATTAAGTATGTTGACTTAACTCAACAATACGATTTCCCAAAAGCGAATTTCGAAGTAATGAGTAACTTGAGACTTTTCATCAAGTAAAAGGAAATGTTTTCTTTTTGAGCACATTTTAAGAAAAAAATAACGTATTTCTAGAATGATTTTCTAAGAAATATTTATAGTTAGTTCTAAAAGGTTTCATGTGTCTTAATTTGAATGGATATGAATTACCGCTCAGAAGAAGGTTTTGACCCGCAGGCTTGAAAGTTCCTCTTTGATTTCTGTAAAGTTTTGAAGTTCTTCTGCGGAACGCACTTTTCAGACAAACTAGTGTTGATCAAAAATACATAGTCCGGAACTACTACCAACACTAGAGTATGCTGTGAAGTTTCAAAAGCAGAAAAAAACATTTTTCATCTGAAAACTCCAATTGAAGACGGTGGGTTGGAGAAGACGAACGTTCTCTGCGGCAATCTTCTTATTTCATTTTATAAACAAATTACAATGCAAATATGTACAAAATAAGATTTGATAAAATGGAAAATGTTCACGGTTTGCGTAAAATATGCAAATACATATTGTTGATAAATATTGAACAAATATAAAATTACTTCCGTGCATTGAAAATACACGTAGAGGGATGTTTAATTCATACAGTTAATCACGAAGTTCATTGGACCATCATGTAAATTATTTTTGTAAAGAGGAAGATTGTGATGTCCCTTCTATTCGTCTTTCAGTGAACGGTTTTAAACAAATGGCATATAAAAAAAAAAAAACAGAAAAGAAAAAAGTAGGAGTGGAGGAAATTATATATTGAACAGACCGCAGCTTTCCTTTATTAATAAAAAGCTACGAAATTTGCGTTTTTTGAAATCCCCGGCTAGAATAGAAACGGGAAGATGGCGTCTCGCACATATTCGCAAATTGGCGGGAAACCTTTGGATTACATAAATTTGAGTTCGTTAGACTGGTTAACTGATGGAAATGAATACTCTTACTGGTGACGATGAGTATAATGTAGTTGCTTTACCTCGAGCAAATTGTACCTTCGATATCGGTCGGTCAGCCAGCGCGGGGAGGAAGGGCCCGCTAAGGCACCGCGAGACGGGACCAGAAGTCCGGTAGGGCTCCTAAATACCGGCTGCGCGCTCCAGGAGTCACGGCAATCAAGGAAGCTTCTCGGGGCGGCGTGTAGTTCGTTGTGCGAGTCACAGGTCGTCACACGTTGCCTGGACTGTGTTTATGCAGCCGAGTAATCGTACTGCGCAGCCGATCCAGTATCGTAGCGGGCGCCGGCAGGTGTAAGCCAAGCGCAAGGTAGTAGTGTCATCGTCAGACAGTAAGCGTAGTAGTTTCTTGTAGTATCTATTCTGTCTCGTTACTGTTGCACTCTGCAGTTTCTCGTCATCGTAACAACTCCGTAAGTAAGATGTTGTCAGCCATCAAGTCAGATCATAAGTGTCCGCCAGTCAGTCAGAAGAGTCAGTTCCTTTTTTTCTTCTTCGCTCTGGCTTCCGCATTTCCTACCCCCCTACTCATTTTTGGAATGCTTGCACCCCGTCACGTGTGTGATTCCGTGCTTCGGATTGGTCGAATTGCCATGTTCTCGATTTTTTCTGGACATTTCTGTGTCTTTGCGTTTCTGGTTGGCTCGAGTAACCTCCCTCCTTTTTCTTATTTCATCTTCAGATCCCTAATTGGTTGATCTTTGTTACTGAATGCGTGGTGTTCACGGGATATGGGCACCATGCTCGAACACCCACACACAGACTTTTTCTAAGGGGTTAACCGGCGCTACAGTCGATTTGTTTATGACTCCTCTTTGCCTACCCTCGGAACAAAGAACAGGCGTGGTGGTCAGGGTTGCACCCCGCCCACGGCGGTCGACTACGCCCAAGGGATGACCCTTTGGGTTTGCGAACGGCTCGCTCACGCAGCTGCGCGAGACGAATTGGGTATACACAGCGCCAGGGCACTGGGTTGCACAATTAGCGGTGACGAGAGTTGCGCTATGCATGAGGCAATATGACTCATTGCAATATAGGTGAGCATTTTGACTTTTTATCAGTTCAAAATGCGAAACCTCTCGATCTGATGGAAACTACATTTTTGATGTTACTTTCCAACGTTTCTGAAACTACACAAATTATTCGACACACTACAGATTTACTAAATTTATAGAGATCTATGCAATCTAAAAGATGTAATTTGGTTCATATACATTTATCGTATCTACAATGGAGCGCTGCGTGAACTTGTGTGGCGGTCTGTTAGAAGGACATTCAAAAGATCCGTTAAACCCTAGTCGCAAAAATCAAAATTATTGAAAAAATGCTTATCGAATATATGACAATATGTATATCACTAGATTCGTCTTTTTACGCTTGTCATGATAGACCGAAAAAATATGTATAGTTCTATTTGAAAAAACACAGTTACCTCAAATATGTCATAAAATACAAGTGATAAAACAGAAATGAATTCACGTATCAATTAGCCCCATTCCCTCATGTACTTCTGTGAAAACTACATTGCAATAACTTCAACCGTTCAAAAGTTACAGGAGGTACTAAAGTTACGTGACTCATCCTGTATATTACATTTTGGAAAAACGAAATTACTGGTCATTTATTTGAAAAACCATTCAATACTCCTTCCTTTTCCTGAAATTTGGAATTAGATATCTACTTGTCCGACGTGGCAGCTGATTATTGAGAGGCGTAATTCGCCTGAACGGGGTCCGCCGGTTATCGACAACCGACCGAGTCTCGGTCGGCCGCCGGCGACCGGGAGTCCGCAACCGGCTGCGAAGGACAGTCGAGCGCGTGGTCTCGAGAGATGAGAGGCGAGCGAGCGCTGGTCGGTAAAAATCGCGGAGAATGCAGACCTCTAATTTTTAATGTAAAACTCAAAATACTTCAAGAAATCATCGTCGTTGTTTGCCGTGTCATGTAAACTTAGTATGTGTTCGTAGACTTCACTTAACCAAACTTGCTTAACCCTCTGGCTAATGAGCCAGAGGGTAATACTTAAGCCCACAGGCGACCTTCCTTATACGAATGAGTGGTTACTCATTACTCACTCATTTGAAAATAGGGATTTTTTTCCCCACAATCCTCTCCAAATTTTTTCCTTAATTTTCTCCTCAGTTGTATCAAGGGACGGCAAAAATATGGTGCTAGTCCAATTTTCGGTGAACTCTCCGTATTCTCGAAAATTGCAAAAAGTTAACATTTTTCAAAAGTACAGAATTGAATTTAGAGAATTTCGTCTTATACAAAGTTTGTTGTAAAAAGACAGATTTTAAAAAGGTCATGTACAATTTTTTGAAAAAAAGACGAGTAGATTTAGTAATTTGTGTCTGAAATTTATGTAATCTCTAAAACAAATAAAAAACTCACGAACTTTGTTTATTAAATTTTCTCCTCGTATGTAACAACAAACGGAAAAATAGGGAGCTAGTCTGATGTTCGGCGAGCGCTCCGTATTTTAGAAAATTGCAAAAATGTGTTAAAAAATATTAGGTTGAGGCAATTACATTTTTAAGCGTCGGCCCGCGTTCGAACCACACGGCACTTCTGTAGCATGTAAATATGGCTGACGGCGAGTTAACACGGAGAACGTGAGTTCAAGTCTCGATACGGAAAATAATTTTTGCATCGTTGAAAACATGTGCATGATAATGTATTAGTATAATATAGCGAAGCAGTTAGAAATAATGCCAGAAAGTATGTGCCGAAGTAGCACTACTTGTTTCTTCTTGATGGCACTTCTGGATGCGTGTCTTGGTACAGAAAATACTGTATCAGTACATTATTAGAGATGGCTCAAGACAAATGACAAAAGACCACAATGAACTTAATTAGTCGTTCCATTGTGATTTTACTACAAGCATCGTATTGGTTTAAAGAGGACGAAGTCTTCTACCTTTTACCAAAAGGAGACAATATGCTCATTGAAATATTAGATGATTGTAATTAGAAAATAGAAACCCAGTCTTGCAGAGAAGTAATTGTGTTCTTTACTTGATTGTAAATTATTATGTGACGAATCTCTTCTCGACATCACTGCATGACTCACCGCAGAAACAAACTACCTACAATTCATTATGAAGTGCGAAGTTTCTCAGTTTCTTTTAATGAGACGACAATCACAGCATGTCAGCAAACCTGTTCCCGTTTGCATATCACATGCTCGTCGCGAAAAATGACAGCTGACAGTTCAGAAGAAGTGGAAAGTCGAGTTATTGTGAGACTTGTAAGACAGACGCACACTTATAAAAAGATAGTGACACCGTACCTCGTTAAAAGCCAGCACTGAGCGTATTCATGAAATCAGTGTCCTCAAAAATCTACAAATAAAAAATTACACACCACACTGATTCTTTTCATGTTTTACTACAGCAATAATTCCAACACAAAATAAATATATTGTATACTTGAGATTCAGTATTGCCGAAACGAAAATTTCATTACAAATTGTTTCTTCATTTTTTCCATCAGTATTATTTAAAAGTCAGTTAAGAGCATGCACTTTTGTTTGGTGTCCTGTCGACGAAGCACACTAGTCACACCCGTAACACAAGTTGCCTGTCGCTCAGGAGACTGCCTCTCATCTACTGAGACAATTCGTTTGTTTGATTAACGATTCCGGGCCTGTCAACTGCTAAGGTAGTCCCGTAAGTGTAGCATATGTTTTTCTTGGCAGGTGGCGATGACCTATCCCAGCTGGATGGTGAGATCCGCCAGGTGGAACTATCGAACGGCTAGCGTTCTTTTTCCCAACATATTTACCGCCCCAGCCGGGGCATGTTCCAAGCTCCCGACTGGTCTCCCGGGACGTGTAGGAGTGTAGTGCATGTGAGTGGAAGTGTGTGTAAGTAAGAGATGATGGTAGGACAAGAAAGAGTAAGGAAAAATCAATCCTTTGCCCGTTTGGTAGGATAATGCTCCGGCATTTACCTGGTTTTGATCAGAGAAACCGCGAAACACTACCGATCAGAGCAGCCGCATGCTAGAATTCTACTACAGACAGCAGCTCAATTTGATCTAGCGAACTAACTAGTGTTGGAAATCCTGCCGCCGCGGCGATCGTCGGAATTCGAAACCTAGGATATCCCGGTCATAGGTACAGAGTAGTGACGTCAGGTGATGCCCTGACCCACATAAGGCGGGGACAATTTGTGGCTTGTGAGCCAAGAAAGGGATTTTGTTAGAAGTTAGAACACCTCTCGGCTGATTTCACCTTTCCGCTGATCTGAAATGTCTTAATGCCTGAAATTGTGGGGCACCGTGAGCTTCATGTGATTGCATAATTTTGGCGAGTTATTTAAGGAGTATTACATACGACCTCATTAAAACAATTTGCTAAATTCAGCCAACTCTGTAGCCAGCCTGTCCCCGATGACACCCTCAGAGTTATATGTCGTTCTAAATCAATCCACCTAGGAAGTGGTTATCTGATAATGTCAATGGTGCGTCGTATAAATGCGCTTTCGATGCGCACCTGGCTTGTGTTACATGACTAGTGAGTTTCATCACATCAATCACTATTTTCTTTTTTTTAGGCGTCTTCGAAGATCATAGGTTTCGAAGCGTAGTCGAAGATCATCGCTACCTATGATCTTCGAAGACTCCTAAAGAAACCTGATTAGTTCTTGCCCAAACAATCATAATCTCGTTATTCATTTTGGGAAGTGATTTTGGAGGTAGAACACTTTGGCTTAAGAAGTATTTTTCTTTATTGTATACAAATAGCTTCAAAATATAGAAAAAATGAATGTTTTATTTTAAAGAACGAATATTATTCATTTATCTAAGTTCTCTTAAAATAGGTAATTTTTTGTGAAATCAAAAGGGCCACTAATAGACTCCCCCCTCATTTCTTTAAACGTTCTGTAGCACAATTTTTGTTTCAGGAGTGTTTTTAAAGCGAGGTTTGGGAATTCTTTCACGTAACATTTAGTGAATCGATCGAAGATTGACAAAAGCCACAGAAGTAATTTCAAGCAGAAATGAAACGTAAACTGAACAATCTTTAGGTAAAGTCACAGAAAAAATAAAAACAAGAATATCACAAATATATTAAACGACTCTAAATCTGAGGAAAAATCTACAAAATTTCAACGCTTAACACTGCACCGTCAACTTAAATTCATAAAACGAATTAAGACATTGAGACTCGAGTTTATTTGTGCTCATCTCTTCTGAAATTTTGAATCTCTAATTACTCGCAAATGTTCATTCTTTGTGGTTTCAACATTATTTCTTAGTGATTTGAACGTACGACATAATAATATTTTTTTATCATGCTATCTACTCTTGTCTACATATTTATAAATGTATTATGAATGATCTACTATAAATCGTGAAATGAATTCCTTAAAATATGTTATTGTAAAAATGGAACAATGGTACTTTTTACTTTCTCGCTACCGCTTACGCTGTAGAGAGAAAATTACGTAATGCTGTGCGAAAAAACGGGGAATGTTCGGCAGAAAACTCTTATTGCAGCGTCCTGGTAACGAAAAAGTGGATACATTCAGTTGCTAAATTTAGGGGGGTTAATCCTCTAACACGTGTTATAACCAGTATCCATGTTTTGTGGATGCTTGGTACCGACAAATTGATTGACGGCAAAACGTCTGTCCGTCTGTCTGACCGTACGTCCGTTTATGAACAACGATAACGGCTAAACCGTTCAGCCGATTTTCTCCAAAATTGATATTCCTCAATCGATCTGACTGATGGGCGGGTTCTGGAATTTGAAACCGATATGTTAATTCTAGGGGATCGCATTTTACATTAATCCCTAGGGACATTTTCAAAATAGTGTGTCCATTGTTTTTTAATAAACGCTGTTGTATAGCCTAAAGGACGTTTAAGAAAATGGCGCAGGTCTCGTGTTGGTTTAAAAGCATGATTTTTCAAAATTCCAAAAATTCAAATTTTTTTTCGACCTCTAGCAACAACTTTTATGAAGATATTTTTTTTCGTAACGAAGTATATTAATAAGTAACAGATTTAGAAATAATGTCATGTTCAATTTTTCAAAAACATTGAAAGAAATTTTTATTTTCTTTAAACCATTTTTTCATAAAAACGGCACAAAATGTTTGATTAAATTTAGACTTTAGATAGCGTAAAACATTCTTAAAAGAATCATGCAGGTCTCATGTTCGTTAAAATACCTGATTTTTGGAAAATTTAGAAAAATTAAAAACTTTTCGGCGTCTTACTACAACTAGATTTGTGAAGATACAATTTTTTTCTTAATGAAATGTGTTCATCAAAAACAGATCTTCAAATAAGGTAATGTTGAATTTTTTGAAAATATGAGTGTTTTCTGTGTAATTTGGCGACAACCGTATTCACCCGCTCCAAATTCACTGCGCTTCGTGAACGTAATTCCTTGCAGTTGGATGCTTCGTTAGAAATTGTGTATTATTTCATATTTCTTTGTTCGTTTCTTACATTCGAGTTTTTGCTGCACATTTACAAATTAATATTTTAGAAATTATTTAAAACCTTTTTAAAATATATGAAATATATAAAGTGCTAGCCTTCAGGGAATGTCAGATTGGAATGCAACAATGGCTCGGCAACAATGACTCGGAAACTAATTACGGTGAATTACGTCTTATTGTTATATATAATATATATATATATATATATATATATATATATATATATTGAAACGAATTGTTATCACCAAGACGATAACAATGCGTTTCGAACCAATTTTGTACGTTTGAACTGCGCGGCAGAGGCTAGCCCGCCGGCGGAGTCGGGGGGGGGGCCAGAGCCGGTTCAACGTGAAGAACCAGGAGCCACGAATCGAGCAGGAGACCAGTAGAGCAATGGCGGAGAAAGAGAGTGGACGTATGGTATCGTGTGGAAGGAAAAGCGAATAGTGGCGGACAGAGTGGAACCAGAGTGGAGTTGTGACGGAGAAAGTGTGGACCAAAGTGAACGCATTAGCGGAAAAGTGAAGCGAGACAGAGAAGAGTGCAAGAAAGTAGTAAAGTGTTACAGACGGTGAAACGTGCGGGATGATGAACACGTGGGACGGACACTGCCGTATAGAGGGAGGGAGCATAGTATGCCAGTTTTAAACATTATCAAGCACCACTTAGGTGAACAGTTAATGACCATTACCATAAAGGTCGAGGACTGTATCGTAAAAGAACGAGAGAATAGCAGCTGGGTAGGACAACGCCCTGATACAATCGAAACGTTGGATTACGTTTCAAAGCAGACCCCGGCGGCTACGAGTGGGGTGAGAAGCGGCGACGGCGGCGTTCCTCTGCCGCCCTTCCGAGCACCTCCGAAGGAGACGGAATTACCCGAAGGGCGAGGTGGCGCGGCAAGGCCCGTCAGGCAAGAACGCATCGAACAAGTAGCCGGCGCGGCATTGCGGGGCTCCCCTCCCCGCGCTGGCTTCCTGCGGCGCGAGGTGCCGGCCGACGGCGGACGGGCGAGTATTGAAACGGCGCCAGTCAACAGGGTTTTCGTGAGTAAAAGCGGTCGGAAGGTTGGGAGAGTAGTGATTGACCAAGAGAAAACAGTGATCTTGATTTGAGCCCCCCCTAAGTAATAAAACTAGTGTAAGGGAGTAAAGCCATAAGGTGACCGTAAAATTGTAAAAAGGGATCAGACAAAGCACGGGAAAAACAGAGTAAATGCTCCTGTGAGCGCCAAAAGCAACTGACTTTGTATAGCAATGGTTTTGTTCTGTTTTTGTAATAAAGAAAAGTTTCGTTACCCCTAGTCTCCATTGTGTAGATGATTGGATCCGGAGCCCATTCCCGAAAAAGAATTCCTGCCCCTCTTGTTTATAAATTTTGTGAGAGTTAATCAACAACTCGTTTCAATATATATATATATAATGTGTGTGTGTGTGTAGTGACGAAATGCGGATGCCCACATTCGTCCCACACGACAGATAATCATCGGCTGCAGTCGTGGCGAACGAGAGCGGCTCGGTTTAAAATGAGCGCGCTTTCTAAATTGATACGCGCAATGCCCGCGGCGTAGCGCGGAGCACGATGACGTATGGCGGTCGAAGGAGAGGGAAATAACGAGTTGTTACCCCTTCGAGAGAGGGATGACTTGACCCATAAAAACGCCGGACGGCGGAAGATTGTTCTTCTGTCCGAGCGACATCACCAACTGGAGTTCTTCAGTGAGTTAGATAGGAGTGTTGAGCGTCAAAGAGACGCATAGTTAGGCACGGCGTGCATAGAATTTTGAGAAAAGTGCACAGTAATCGAGGACGGGCGCAAGTGCCGTGTAGTAGTTGAAAGAGTCTGTGGTTCACGAGAGGGGATGGTGATTTACATAACGCGCAGTTACCAGTTGAGAGGCGCTAAATAGACAGAAATAATTGGTGCGACGCATACACCCGAATTTCGAGCAAACACGCAACTTCATTCAGTTGAGTCATGCATCAGATTTTCGCACGCGGATTGATCGATGACGGGAGAGAAGCAAGAAGAGGACGTAGTAGCGAGGGTCCATGGGAATCAGGCGATAGAAAAAAGAAGAAGCCGAGGAAACGACGCAGAAGGCGAGGAGCAGCAGACGACCGACGCGGATCGGCTCGCGACAGCGCCGCCGGGCGCACCTGGTCTCACAAGGGAATGCCTAACTTTGTCATGTGGAAAGTGCACCTGACCTTTTTTTCACTTGAAGTAAATATTATTTAAAGGCTGTTCGAACACTATTAGCTGCCAAAGTTATCTGGAAGCATTTTTTAAAAAAATATGAAAACTGGTGCTTTTTCGTTTGGCACACCAGTCAAAAAACTGGACAACCCTTTGCACGGATGCGTCAGCGAGGTGTGAAACAACGGCGTCCACGCCGCGCCTCGCCTAGCCTCGGCTCGCCGCCGTGGGCCGAGGATCAGGGGTCGGGGTCCCCCTCCCCTTTGCGGACGACAGAAATGCGATCGACGGTAGAGCACGAAATACTCACTGCAGGAGTGACTGCGAGACTTGTTAGGAACGGCCGCAGTGTGTGTTACTAACATTAGTGTCATGTGGAACCCTGTGAACGTTTTGCGCCTTGCCTTGCAAGTGTATGAAGATAGGAAATTGCCTGCTTCAACAATTATTCGTGAAGAGTACCTAATGTGCGACACCATTGTGAATATTTTGGATAAACATTCAAGGGAAGAAACTGTTGCAGTGGAAACAATTAATACCCTCGACTTCATCGAAAATGAAAACCTGAGCGGTGATGAAACTGAACGAGTTGATGATATTTTGAACGAATTGCCGAATGAAAGTTGTGAAAGTGGTTCAGATTATCATCCATCTCCGAAGAAACCAAATGTCGCAATTTCTTTTGCAAAGAGGAAGGAAACAGTTGTCTATTGGATGAATGAGGGCGGCAAGAAAAGACGTAGTTTAAGTTCCGTACAAAAGAACTTCCGCTTTGTTAAATCAGAACGTGAATTATACAGATGGAAAAATGAAGTAGGTGAAAATCAAAACGAAAAAATGAATTCATTGAGTAGCAAACTCCTGGACTGTTTTACTGAAGCCAGAGAGAAAGGGTTCAGTATAAGCGACAATCAGCTGCGATCGTGGGCAATTGACTTGGCCTCTAAAATTGGACTAACAAGGTTTAATGCATCTGCTACTTGGATTACCGGTTTTAAACAATCAAATAGAATTGGATCCAGAAAAATCACGAAATTCATTTCTAAAAAGCATCTGGAGAGAGAAACTTCTTCCCAAAAAATTATCAAGGACTTTCTGACTGCGGCAAAAATTAAGATATCAGAGTATCCTGACATAGCTGTTTACAATGCGGATCAATCTGGATTTGAAAAAGAAATGCGTTCAAAACGAACACTGTCTTTCATAGGTGAAAAACACACCGAATCATTCGCACAATCTCTGTCAGCTTTAACTCACTCGTACACAATAATGCCTGTGGTAAGTTTGGCTGGGACACTTCTATCACCACTCTATGTATGTCTGCAGGAAGCAAACGGAGAATTCGGGCCACGAGTGAGAAGTTCAGTGTTCAGCGCCGAAAATCTTGCAATAGACTGTTCTGCATCCGGGAAGATGGGAAAAAGAAATGTCACTTTCTTTATCGAGAATGTTGTTTTCCCTTCATGTGAGAAAAAATCTCTTCTTTTGTTAGACTCGTGGTCTGGTCACAGTAAAATTGAAAGTTTGAGTGCTCACAATGAAATTGCAACGGATATTCAAATTCTGAAAATTCCGCCTGGAACTACAAGCCTGATACAACCTTTGGATAAAGAGTTCTTCCGACAGTGGAAATCTCTTTATCGCAAAATTACCGAGAAAATAATAGTCTCTCGGCAAGCAGATTTTCACGTATACCAAAGGGATAGTATCCTAAAGTTACAATCATTCATCCATTACCAATTTTCGTCCCCAAGATTTAGAAACCTCATCAGATATGCATGGTACGCTGCTCAGTATGTCGATGAAAGACCTGCATCCTTTGTTACGCCTGCACAATACTGCTGCCATATCACAGAACAATTATGTGAAATTGATTTTTGTGAATCATCTTCTTTTATTGTATGTTCGTGGTGCAAGAAAAATCTATGTTTCAATCACTGCATTATTCAGTCACACTTTTGTAAAATTTACAATGACTGATGTTTTAATTTTGAAATGAATGTGGTGTGGACAATATTTTCGTGCTCATTCACAAGACACAGCTGAAACCATCTGCCAACTTTCGGCCTGAGGCGACGATAGCTGTCGCTTCCTGCCCACAGAGCGATTCATACAGCGGTAAGGGTGAGGCGCTGCACGCTGACGTGCGGCCGACCTTGAGGCGTATCGTGTTCCAGGGATGTACATTCGCCAATTTGGATAGGAAAAACATGGCCAAATACGCGTAAGTTGATCATTTTTTTAAAATGCTTCCCGGAAAATTTGGCAGCTAAAATCGTGAATCCAGGTTTGTTTTGACATTCACTTTAAGTAGAAAAATAATGAGGTAAGGTTTCGACATGACAAAGTTAGGCATTCCCTTGTCAGCGTGACGTAGTCGGCGTGACCGTGTACCGGCAGCTTGTGGCCATCGCTCCAAGACCGAGTCACGCAGCTGGCGAGACTCGGCGAAGGTAACAGTGAGCTGCGAACTGCGAGAATATAGGTCAACGCCCCGTGGCCGGGGAGAACTATAAAAGGGAAACATTGGTGGGGAGAGCGTCATTATTCATGGAGCTAGCAGAGATCGTAGAATTGACTGTCATTTTTTAGTAACTGCCTGGGAAATGTGTATAAAATTGTGTTAATTTTGTGATATTCATGGGAAAGATTTCTTATTGAAGAGTACGATCCAAACAATTAAAATCATTGTCAAATTGACTTGTATACTAAATGTCGCAAGTCTGAACCCGGCGTCACCGGGCTACTTCGGCCGAAAAATTGTTGTAAATTTTAGAATTGTCGACGGGAATTCCCAAGGTAGGATACAAGAGTATTGAATGAAAGCCACCTCGACAAAGAGAAAGGTACCTGTGATATATTTTTTGTGTTCTGTATTTTTTTAATGATCAGTTTAATCATTTGAAAGGGTTAAGAAAAATAAACCCAAGTTTAATTGGTTTTATGTGTGTGTATTTGTTTGGATTCCTCTGGACACCCAAAAATTCCCACTGCCCTGAGCTAATAAAAAGCTCGCAAGAGCACGAGATCTACGAATATCCCGACAGGCGTCTAGGGATTGCTAGACGGGATTTTCGTCAGAATATATGTGTGTATATATATACACACTTATATACACTGTATATATAAGTGTATATATAGAGAGATATACACTGTATATATAAGTGTATATAGAGAGAGATATACACTGTATATATAAGTGTATATATAGAGAGAGAGATATTTTATTTAGCCTTCTCGGCTATTTGTTACATAAAATACATATTTACATATATTGCTTACATCTATAAGTACACTCTATTAACTATTTACAAAAAGAACTTTTATACTTTTATGTGTTTAATAATTTTTCTTTTAAATTCTTAAATTCGTTCATTATTTTTTATTTCTAACGGTAATTTATTATATACTTCAATTCCTTTGTCAAATTGTCTATTTTTTGCCTGGACAGTTTTACTAAAATCAGTTACTAAATGTTGTACTTGTCTTGTTTCCCTTGTTTTATCTTTCACTCTTTAGATTTTGCTTACTAAATCTCCTGTTATAAGGTTTTAATTAATTAAATGGTGGGGCATGACTTGCCTATGAGAAGTGTGTGTTGATATTTGCTTGAAAATATTTAGTTTTTGCACAAAATTTTCTACAATTTGTAATGAGTTTTACAAAAAAAGAAGAATGAGATGTGTTAATTCGGGGAGAAATAGTGGAATAAATAGTAATACATAATAACTATTAGGCTAAGATCCCCTAACGTAGAATACGTTTTTAATGAAAATGCCGAATTATCGGGCTTGCAATGAGCTGACATCTTATGACAAAATTGGGGAATTATTTGGAAGAGACCCCTGATCGAGCGTAGGAAATGTTTTTTGAGTTGAAGCTCTGAGTGAAGTGGCAGAGCGTGTTTCATTCAGAGCGTCAACAAAAATATTAGAGCAACAAATAAAAATTGTATTGTTACTCGCGTGCCGTAAGTATTAGAATTGTTATCTATATAGTATATGTTAGTTGTATATTTAAGGAAATATCACAGAATATATAAAGAACATTGACGCAGATTTTGACAGCGAAACAGCTTGAAAAGCAAAATGGCGGCGATATCCCTAATGTGGAATACGAGCATTGTCCTAATGTGGAATATTCCACATTGCCGCTAAGGATAAATTGTAGTTGGTTCGTTTGTCTGTATACATTAAATCGCATTTTTTAACATAATAATATTGGCATTCTGTAACGTATTGTGGAGTTGGAGTTATCCAAGAGCACAATCGATTGGACTCATTGTCAGTGTCAGAAGTGTAAGATCAGCGATCATGTCCATGTGCAGGTAATTCAAATACGAATTTCCTCTGCAGGAATTGTCTGTAATATTAAAAAAACATGTATTCTTGAGTAAATAAATGTTGTTCTGGATGATGCGTTTGCGTTAATACGTTTATCACTTATTAAAAACAAGTCATTCACTATTCCACTTTAGGAACAAGGTGCGCCTCATGCGGAATATATGTAGAACTTTTTCAATCACAAAATATCTGGAATTTCTAATAGTTTTAAGTGAATAATATTAACCACACGTGATAAATGACTAATATAAATGACTAATTTGAGTAATTATCTACACGAGTCTTCACATTTGCGCTTACCTGTAAAGTTATAGTCGAAAAAATATTCCACATTCTGGCTACTACTAGTGTCAGTTCCACGCTTCCAATTCAATGTGTCACCACAAGATTTGTATATAAAGTTATTCCACAAACGTTCAGGATTGTGTACACGCCAAGGACAAATGACTACAAGTATCTAGACAGTATAAGGAGATGTAGACTCGCGATCACACGAAACTGTTGCGTGCCCTAATCATCGAAACATAGCACGCACTTTCTACCCACCCAGTACGTCCGGGCACTTTGGCTACAGGATTTCCTTGTGTGACTGTGCAATTACACGCGCGCTATTCACCTTCGACTGCGCAAGCGCACACAGTCTGCGCACGACGCGACGCAGCGCGTGGGCGGCGACGGATGGGCGGTGCGCCTCGGATTCGGAAAGTCCGTCGTTCGAGACCCGGCCGGAATTCCCGGACCGCGACGGCAGGTTTTCCCAGAGTACTTGCATGGAGGCGCGTTAGTTTGGGAGGCGGCTTTGACAGTGCGTTGAATGAGGTCTTGGCGAACTCCGGTTACAGCTGTTTAGAGAGCCCAAAATACGAATGCATAAACCTACTGCTCCACGAGCCTTAACACAAGGCTTCGAAGCAAATTGCATAAATCCTGGTAATTGTTAATCATGAGTTCTAATAAAATATTGTATGATTGCATCAAAGATTGTGTTATTGTTTAATTCTTCCTAATCGTGTTCAATAAAAATAAATATACTTCTGTACGTCTTGCAAATTCTTTTCTGCCAAATATTCGATTTTCATAAACATTTTTATACTGATATATTTTATCTAAGAATAGTTCAAAATGATTCTTTCCTCACGAATTTCCGACAGTGATGTTTTTGTTAATTTTCTTGAAAGTAATCTGCAATTCACCAAGGTGTTCCGTACAGTGGGGTGGGTAGAGCGCGCGGTGTGGGCGAGTGGTCGAGGCGGAGCGAGGTGTTGAGGGTGAGAGCGGAAGCGGTCGGGGCGGAGCCGGGAAGGCGATGCGGACGAACGAGAGGGAGAGGAGTGGGGCAGAGATTAGCAGCACGGGACGAGGCAAGACACGGAAGCCAATAAAATTATTTCCATGTTACGCGATTGATAGAATGCATTCTTTTTCCTGTCAAAGAGATTATTGAGATAAATAAATATTCTGTCAACGCCAGGCTGCTTCGGCCAGAACATACTACGTAAGCATGACACGGCGAGGTGTGATACGACGCGTCGTGGCGGTTGTCCATAGAACAAGCTCAGTGCACACGGACGAAACCCCCTTCCTTACCTCGGTGTATTTTCTCATATAATTTACAAGGATTAGATAAAATTGCAATATTTATTTTACAACATTTATTTATTTTACAACATACTATTAATAATTCAGTAATCTCAAGCAAAAAATTTATCAACCACTTGAATGACTTCCATTTCGTAATATCTAACGCATTCACCGCTAATACATTCAATTTTTATTGAAAAATTTGTAAACAAAAATCTTTTTGTCATCGCTTAATCTTTACACCTGAATTCCACTGACAATAATAATATAACACTGTCATAATAACAGTGCTTCGTGATCCTTCCAGGTTAAAATTCTTAAGCTTCCACAGCAGTCACAAATCAACATTTTCGTTAAACTTTACCGACCATACCCGAAATTTGTAGAAAACAATATTTAGAGAAGTATCAATGAATTAAAATAATTTACTTTTCATTACTATATCGTGCACATTTTATATACCGTCTATCATTTGAATATCTCGTTTGTTCATAATCTTTTAAGTTTTCCAACGTTTTATAAATGAGATTATCGGAATATCACAGAAGAGAACAAACTTGTTCCTTGTGAGAAGTTTTGGGAACAATCGAGAAACAATAAAAGAAAAGAGTCACTTTTGAAACAAAATGCTGAACCAGAATTGCGTTGTACAAAAATTAAATCATTGGATTAGTCTACGAAACATTCTGGATAATTTAAGCATGTAACATAACAAGTGAGTATAATATCTGGGACTAAGAGAAACTATTACGACCTTTCTTTGAAATAAAATATTGTTCGAAATGCCACTTTTTTGGTCTTAGTGTTAGTGCCTTATACTACATCTACTATCCAATAATTTTAACCATTGATTCGCAATTTTCTCTTTAAAACGTAAGATTATAAGACGACCTATAGATGTTATTGGCTTTGAAATATTCGTATCGTAAAGGTGTAAGGAAAATTCACGGGAAACCGATGAAGACCAAATGAATTATTCTACATTACGTGTGAATAGTAGGTTCGCTGAAACCGGGGCTCAGGCTCTCAAATTCGGACGGTTTGAAGTTTTCAGAAAATTGAAGTACAGCTTTTTTTCACTTATTTAAAGGTCAATTTTCAACTACTTAAGTCATATAGTGACTACAGTAAGTACCGTCGGGGGAAACGTAACAGTATATGGACACACAGAAACTTCGATGCTTCGGGCTGAATTCGAACCCGCGACCCTTCAGGCCCGAGGCAGCTGAGACTCTTTAGCCTTAGCAACCTCGACTATCCAGGTCGGCGAAAGTACAATTTTGCCTTACACAAGTCACGTGCAAACGTAGTAGATATATTTAAATAACGTTATTACGTAATTCACAATGGGTTATGGTTTTGTTTAATTTCACTAATTGTCCATGTAATAATTCGTAGGACATGGTTATCACATAATAACTGGCATGCTGACACACCTCGATATTTGTTTTTGCATTATTATTATTTAATTAGTTTTAAAAATAAACAAAACAGCTATTCTGAAATGAAGCATTTGAAAATGGTCAAATATTAGTGTCCCATTTGTCATCGGATCTGCGCGTCAGGTAATCCTTCAGACGTCTCTGTTTAAATATTTTCTCCTCGCACACAGATCGGTTTCCGCAGACGGCGGGGCGGGGCGGGGCGGGGCGGAGCGTAGGAGAGCGTCTGAGAGGCCGTGAGATGGAGGCGGCGGCGCGCGGTGCCTGGAGCACCTCTTGAGGGGCAGCCCGGTTGCGAGCCGGCAGATAGCGCTGGTGGACCGACCCACTCGAACGCTCCCAACCCAACACAAGAAGGTATTTCTAAAAAATATTATTTATCATTACCACATCTCTTCAATAACGATAGAGGCATATTTAATTTGTATGATCACGGAGTACCAAAAACACGAATGCCAGGTGGACAACGCTGCTTTTTATGCTCAGAAGTGGACTTGTTTGCAATTGCTGACTTGAATGAATTATAGTTCATATTTTTCCCGGTAATTTCTCTGTTGTCTATTGTAAGAACTCCTCTGTCGCATCATTTGAGCGAATTTCTCTCCCGAGATTTTCTCGAAGGTTCCTCGAGTAGCAGGTGAGTAGGTGAAGCAGCAGAGGTGAAATTGCGGGGTTCTCTCTCTCTCTCCCTTTCTCTCTCTCTCCCTTTCTCTCTCTCTCACTTTCTCTCTCTCTCCCTTTCTCTCTTTCCCTTTCTCTCTCTCCCTTTCTCTCTCTCTCCCTTTCTCTCTCTCTCCCTTTCTCTCTCTTTCTTTCTCTCTCTCTTTCTCTTTTTCTCTCTCTTTTTTTCTCTCTTTCCCTTTTCCCTTTCTCTCTTTCTTTCTTTCTCTCTTTCTCTCTCTCTTTCTCTCTTTCTCTGGTTGTGTGTGTGATGGAAAAGCAAGCAGTTCCCGATCATGTGAGAGGTGTCAATAATTTCAACATGCATCCAGAAACTTGGAAAAAATACAAAAACAATGACAAACTTTCTATTTTGACTGAAAAAAATGCAAATATTTGATTATGTTCATCAAGAATTTCTTATACCTGACATTACTACTATATTCTCATACTCAAGGCGTTAATGTTTACGTCGCAAATGCCGTCATGCGACAAGGAAGAAACAAGCATCAGTAATCACATGTGACGTTTCCAAACAGCCAACTTTGTTTGTTCCAGGACTCCATTTTCCGACTACTCGACATCATATTTATAGCTGCTGGCCACTAATATCACGCTATTGGCGCTCAACGTGACAGCTCGCTCAACGCGTGCATCTGAGAAGCGTTATTTACACTTCAGCAATAACGTAATCCCATCGGAATTGCCCTTCTAAAAAATCGTTACATGCGTTTTTCTACTTTGGAGCATATTAAGCTCTCCTAACCTGACCCATCAGGGCAGACCCCCAGAATCCGTAGATAGGTAGACGGACGCACCAAAAAATGGAAAACAGACGTAGACAGAAAAGGGGCTTACATTATTCGGTTGTTCACTTTTACTTCGCATATATGCAAATGTAAAATATTGTTGTAAAATGCAGAAAATTAATATTAATCACGTTTGCAGAAGTCATTGAAGTTTACTGAAGAGAAAATTTCAATATCTATTGTAAACTGAGTGAGGGGAATAGAGCTTTAAAATTTTGTCGAGAGTAAATTTGGAGATGATCCAATTCTCAAATCAGTGAGAGAAAGATCGTTTCAGTGCCCTAGATATAGTGTTAATAGAATGCTCAGCTGCTTTAGAGGATCATTAATGGTGTACCGGTTTTTGATATAATTTCAGGAAATCTCATGGGCATCATCCATTATCTTTTTAACAAAAAAAATACACAAAGTAAAAATCCTTGGTGCTACTCGAAAAAGAAGTGAAGAAATTGCCGTGATTACTGCGTTTTTCTCCAGGGGAAAATAAGACGTTGGAATTCATTTTAAAAGTAAGAATATAGTCCAATTCATTAACAGTATCATGCCAATACGTTTTTGGCCGGTGGTACTCCAACCGGAGGAGATTCTCGACATGTTTTCCCAACATGTACAAAAACAATTTGTAAATAAAAAAAAATTCATAACGTAAGCCTCGGTGGCTGTCCCGTCCCACCGAACAACCAAACACTGAATCCAAACACACGGCACGATTGACGCGTGTCGGGATGTTTGCGGCGCGAGGAGAAGAGATGTCCGTAACCTAGGGTTATCGCCTGCGGCTGCCGCGCCGCGGCGCTGACACTGGCCGTCGACGTACGCCCCGCCGCGCCGCCGCGCTGACGTCGAACGTTGCATCCAGGCGAGGGCCCCAAGCTGCGACCATGTCATCGGAGACCTTCATCATCAGCACGACACTTTGTGTACGGCAGATTCTTAAAATATACAACCAAGAATGCAGGAATGGTTACAGTACACTCAGAATTTTTTTTTCTGAAGTGAAATGTGTCGCGTTTAAGTGGTGGTAATAACAAGGACTCTTGTCACCTATTTTAACAACGGGGTGGTTAACTACACCTTTTTATCGAAATATTGAACAAATTTAATTGTACGAAGTCCATTTTCGAATACAGATAAAATCCTTTAAAAGGAAACCAATATGGCATTAATAAATAATCAGATTGTGTATTTACTTTCATTTACTCGTATTCAAGTTTTTCTTTGTTTAGAGAATACGTTATAAAACAAACTTGTGTTTTATGAAGGTTATTGTCTATTGCCTCTAAAAATTCGCTTCGAATTTGGAAATGTTCTTTTTATGATACCAGTAAACATTACATTATGTTTGTAAAATATCCCAGATATTATGAAACATTCTTCTGAGAAAAAAACTTTTTTTTTCCTCCAGAATCTTTATTAACACTTATTCATTAGCTTTCAATATATAACCAAAAGCAAATGTAATGTTTCTCTTTTTGTGAAACATTATTGAATACAATATAAGGAGAGGGAGGATTTTTATGCTCTGAAAAATCTTTTTAGTTTTAAAAATATACATTTATGACCTAAAAAGTCCTAAATATGCACTTTAAAGTTAACAATATTTCATTTCCTGTATAAACCTTTGTTCATAAAATTCAGTAGAAGCATGCTTGGAGTGAAAATATTATTTTTGTGCAAACATAATACAACCTAAATAATAGGAGTAAATATGCACCGTAGTGAAGTTCTTGTATGTTTAATTTCTTCTGCCTAATTTAAAAATATATCAAGAAATATCGTACATTTACACAAGTATTTTATCATCTGTAGAAAAGAAGAAGAAAAACAAACGCAAACTGTGACAAGCAGTTTCTAATTAATGAAATCTCACAAATAAATAGGTCATGGTTATCGAACTGGCGGACCGCGGTGCGATTTATTGTGGCCCGCGAAAGGTTGTTCTTCAAACGTAAAGTCCCTGTCGGGTGAGAACATTGTGCGCCTACCGCACGTGCCCTCACTCGATCAACACCCCCTTAATGAACAAGGGGTTAAGTTAAGGATTTTTTCCAGTACTCTCTCAGTCTGAATCAGTTAAAAACAACTGATAGACAGTGACTATTCACTGATGGTGTCAGTTATAACTCTGCCACTGACAATCAGTGAATTGAACTGAGCAAATGAGTGAAAATCGGGTCCACTTTTTGAATCAGTGAAACTTCAGTTTGAATCAATGAAATCGGTGAAAACAGCAGCACGTGAACCACTGATTGATCAGTGAACGATGGTGGCGCGGCAGTTTTACCACTGACGACCAGTGAAATGCTGGCGGTCATTACGAAAAGGTTCGCATATTCGCTGATTGTCAGCGAAACTACACATTTTGACTGAAGATATCAGTGACTTCGTCTCTCACTGATTGAATCAGCGACAATTTCACTTATTCAGATTCAGAGAGTAAATTTAGGAATTCAAATACGTTCCAATTTGCTTCCCTGCGTTATGCATGGAGCGGCTTGATATTATGCATCACCCCCGCCCCGTTTCATACTAGCCAGGTAAACTGCCGAGATCAGCACGAGGGGGTCACGTGTGAATCGCCCGAGTAAAGCAGAAATGGCGCGCGACGGTATTAAAGGTTTTACTTGCGACCCTTGAGGCTTTGCGATCTGGACATCCCTGAAGTAGATTCTATGAAAAGAGAAAGTCTCCATTTAAACGAAATATGCAAAAAAAAACCGCCTGTAATTACAAGAATATGCACCAACAGGAAAAATCGACCAAATATGCTCAAATATGCACTAACATATTAATCTACATAGCATCCAATTCTAACCAAATGTCAAGAAACTTCTCTTAGCTATGCCCTGAAGCAACGGAAAAAAAATATGCAAAATCATAGAAATCCGCTCCCTAATAATTATCGTCCAAGTTCTGCGCTTTAGTGTTAGTTTCATAAGTTTCAAGTATTTGAAACTTATTTCCTCCTCATAATTATTTCACTATTTGATTTTATTTAAACAATCTAACAAAAATGAGGTAATGTCTTCCCCATGCACGCGCTTGTTACCAAAGATTTCAAATACTGGCGTCGTCTTCGTTCCAACGCTAGATCCATCGCTGGATCCATACTCTGGGCATTATCACGGAAGAACACCTAAGATCACGACGATTAGAGGTAGAATTTCAGCTTCCCGGGATGGTCTGGATGTTCGTCATTTTTAAACTTTATTCACGCACACCATTTTTAAATTGCGTAACCAATAGGAATACACAATTCCAACGTTAAACCAACATTATAGAAATAACGATCCAGTACGTTGTTTTCTCGGTACCGTGACGAGACAACGTGCCAGATAGTCGTCACCCTCCCCCTCCACCCGCCTTTGCGCCGTTGTTCAAGACACAACAAACGCCACGGCGACGACGCGGCGGCGGCGGCGGTGACGGCGCCGCTGAAAACGACCTCGACACCACTTGTCGCTGATATCGCAATCTCGTCCGAGTGCATACATGCACGCGCGCAGACAGATAGGCGCGCCCCAGCGTCTGGCCGCTCGGCGCCGCCGCCGCCGCCGCCTACAGGTCTATCGCCAGAGGGCGGCGGTTCTTCCTTGTAATATCACGAGAGGGGACCCTTAAGTACCTACTCCCAGTCACCAGGTTCCGCCGAAATTTTTCATTGTTTCTAAACATTTTTCATGGAATGAAAATTGTTGTAGGAGAAATATCTCAAAATATCTGAGAGAACGTAAAAATTAGAAGAAAATGTACAGCATGAATTATCATTTCTCATTAGTTTTATAAGCATCTGAATCAAACAACATCATTCTGTAAGGAATGTGGTAAAAATTGCTAAATAAAAAGCTTAACTCATATAATGTAACGTTTGTTTATTTTGTTTACTATTAACCTTTCAATGTCAGTTGCGGCTCGTAGGTTCTTCACGCAATTAAGCGAAATCGATTTAGTTTTATTCAAAACCATTTTGAATTATTAATTGATTTGAATTGATTTATTTTTGTTAAGACAAATGTTTCGTTGTGTGTTCAACCTTTTGCCGGTTTGTCAGATGGTTTGGAGAGCTGCTTACCCAAACGTCATGTTTCAAATTCTCAACGTATCAGCTTAGAAAGGGGGAAAATCAGGAATTGATTATCTTTACGGATATAAAATGATTAATTACGTACGGCTGAGGGGCCGTTTTCGAAATCTTGGAATGGCGGAGGGGGCACATCCCCCCTGATCTCCTCTTGTGCGCACGTCTTTGCCTATGGATCTTTACTCTCTTCTGCATACTTGTATATTTGAAAGCAGCCAAGAACTCCCCGCGATGGGTGCCACTTTCCCCAACGTGGACCGAGAGAGGTGACTCAGAGCATCAACTGATGTCACTGCAGCGCCTCTGACCGGGAGCTCCTAGGTTCGACTCCCGACGGCGGCGGCAGGATTTTCGACACTAGCTTGTCAGCTAGGTCGAATTTAGTGGCTGGAGGAGAATTCTGGCGGGTGGCTACTCTGATCGGTAGTTTTTCGTTGCTTCTCTGATCAATAAGAGGCGAATGCCGGGGCAGTATCCTAATAAGAGAACCCCGGGCCGCGATCTTTCCTTCCCCTTCCTCGTCGTATCTTCACTCTTTACTTACACACACATTTACATGCACTACACTACCACACATGCCGGGAGACCAGTCGGGGACTTAGAGCTTGTTCCAGTTGGGGTGAAGCCCGGCTGGAGGGAGATACCTGGTTGGGGAATACCCCGCTTGCCGACGGTAGGTCGGCGCCGGATCTCAACATTCAGCGGGGAAGATCACCGCCACCTTCCGAAGAAATAACATACACTACACTTACAGGACTCTTCACGTTAGCAGTTGACGCGCCCGGAGTCGCTAATCAGTCAATAAATCAAACCCGCCGCAAACAATATGGTTCGTTAATGTTTCTAAAATTTAAAATGAACAACGCTTCTGTAACTACTAAAATTAGTACGATTCTGTTGAAATATTAATTGACATTAAAAGTTTTATGAATTATACGTTTGGTGCAGAAGATAGTAACCAAGAAACAATCCGTTATGTAACGTAGGTAGCTTATATTTGATTGTTTTCTAATCAATCTTCATGATACCCAGTGAAAATTATTCACCGAGAGGCTTTCTTCCTTCTTATACTATATAATTTAATACTTTACTCGTATGGACTAATTTTGTTTACATTTGTAGGGTTCCTCACCGGATAAGAACATGTGAAGCGCATCTATCCCGCTTCAAATGATATGTACCAAAGATTTGGAAAGGAGGGAAGTAGGTGAGGAATAATGACACGTTAATATTCCTTCTTTCGTGCAGTAGACTTCGTAGTAGAAATGTGAAGAAAAAAAGTAAATCGAAGGGTACCGGGGAGACCGTTCCAAAGTGTTTTTTCACTTTATATATTTTTTATTTGCAATCTGTTACATCCGAACAATAGACATATCGTTTGACAAAGTTTCTTCCGAAGTTGGCCGCAGAATACGTAGCCTCCGGCGCGGCCCGGCCCTTCGCCACCTGCCCCTCGTCGCCGGTCACGGTGTAAGATACATAGGTGTGTCAACTAGCCGCCTTTTGGACAAAATGTTTGAAGCCAGTTTGAGGCTAGTTCCTCGCTTATCCGTACGGTGCGCACGATCGAGTTGGGCATTCATGATGGCGTCTCGCGATTTAGTGGCTTCCACCAGAGGTTACAAACCTATTAAATGGATCGCCATCTTGTCCCAAAAATGCCCAAGTCGTTCGCAGCGCTTACATAGCGAGAACTGTGAGAACTAGCCTCACATTAGCTTCAGTTTTAGACCGGGAGTGAACCCACCTATATCTCTTACACCGAGTCGCCGGAGCAGCGCGGGGAGTCATCCGCGGGAGTCATAAGGCGGGCGCGTGACGCGTCACTTCGGGTGCCTGCGCTCCCCCGGAGGGCTTTCGCCTTAATTTGTTTACTGCTGTCTGGCGCCAGCGCGCGCGGCGGGGCGACGCGCCAGGAGATGCAGCCTCGGTGTCACGATGGAGGAGGGGAGAATCGATTCCAGGAGCATTGGTCTTCTCAGGGCATTCGTTCCGTAAGTGTAGTACATATTATATCCCGGGAGAACGGTGTTCCTTCCCCCCTGGAATGTGAAATCCGGCGCCAACTTGCACGTCGGCGACCGGGAGAGTTGGCTCAGTGCATCAACTGATGTCACTGCAGTCCTTCAGAGCGGGAGTTCCTAGGTTTGAATCTGTACGGGGAGAGGATTTTCGACACTAGCTTGTCAGCTAGGTCGAATTCAGTCGCTGTCGGGAGGAGAATTCTAGCGGCCGGCTGCTCTGATCGGTAATTTTACGTGGTTTCTCCGATCAACACCAGGTGAATGCCGAAGCAGAATCCTAACAATCGGGCCACGGACCCCGCGCGATCTTTCCTTCCCCTTCCTTGTCATATCCTCACCTCTTTCACACACACACACACACACACACACACACACACACACACACTAACATGAACTACACTACCACACATGCCGGGAGACTGATCCAGGGCTTAGAGCTTGTCCCGGCTTGGGTGGTGCTCTCTGGTAGGAGATAACTGGTTAGGGAAATCCTGCTAGTCGACGGTAGTCGGCGCCGGATCTGGCCATCCCTCGGGAGAAGATCACCGCCACCTTCCGATGAAAAAGGACCGAAAATGGTTAAGACTATATGACCTCGGTAGTTGACGCGCCCGGAATCACTAACAATCAATCATCAATGCATGCGGTTTCTCTCCCAGGGATCTCCCCCAGCAGTGCCTCCCCTCAGCCAGCGCAGTAACTAACGCCGGAGTCACTACGCCGCTAACGTCAGAGGCGGTAGCGCTGGACACGGTGTTGGAGATACTGCAGCGAAGGCGGCGCGTTGATCGCGGGCATGTTGCTGGCGTTGACGGCTCTGCTGGAGTAGGTAGCGTTGCTGACCGCGGCGGTGGTGTGGAAGTTTTCTCAGCGTTTTCTGCAATACCCCAATCAGCTGTGTTGATAGTAGGGACATGTCTCAGTGCTAGTAAAGAAAGCATTAACTGAAATACATAGCGAAGATACATATTGGATTCATTATGCACTGCTCCAAATCTAACAAATTCAATTCCCGAATGCAATATCCTGACCTGGAGATGTGGCAACGATAATGTCTATAGAGAAATGTGTTCAAGAATATTAATATCGATATAGTTCGTTTCACAAAACATTCATCAGAACAGATACATATCCGGTTCATCTATCTGCTCATTCAGGTATTCAGGAAGTTGTCTTTTCAGAGCCCAAGGCAGTAAGGTGTTCCAATCTTTCCTCCACTTCCTACGTACTGTACACCTGCTGGTGCATCCCGTGGTGTGGTCCGTTTTCCGACATTGATACCAACCATCTCGTACGTTCTAAAGCGCGTCTATAGTGCGAGTTTTCTAACTCTGTCCCTCAAGCCCCTGTGGCCACGGTGGAATATCACACGGCATTTCGCGTCTTTCTCCGTCATGCCGCTAGAAGACGTATGATTGCATGCACTGCATGATACAGTCGTGATCATGGCTCTGGCACGTCTGAGAACGTCGCGAAATACCGTGACATATTCCATCGTGTAGACGGGCCTCGAGGGGCAAAGCTAGAAAAAACGCAGTATAAGCCGCTGTATTACAACCGTTCCTATCAGCTTTCCTTCTGATTTCGGGGAACCTTAGCATCACTTCTGAGCCGTATCTCTCGCAAGCGCCGCTCAGTCGCATCTCCTTGCAAGCGTCGGGAGTGCCAACCCAGCCCACCCACCTGTGGGCAGAAACAATGTCGTTTACAAGATCCAGTCCTAAGGAAAAACATTATATCACAAAATAAGTAGAAAGAGATAAATGATAAATCCCTTAACTAATTGATTGCGTCCAGAGTCAGCTTGAACTCCGAAGTTAGAAAATTTAAAGGAGGGTTAAGCGTTGGAATTTAGCAGGCAGGATTGTGCTTCCAACACAGTGATTGACACTGGAATCGGGAACCTGGATCGATTCTCCGCCCTAGGAGCAATAGCGAGAGAAAAATAGTTTCTCTCCTTTGAGGTTCCAACTGTCGTGAACGACGATGATCGTTCGGCGAAGAGTCGGTGTCTGTCTGCTGTCCTAGAGCATCAAAGTGACACCGAACTTTCTCCGATGTTTAGCGAGAAGACTAGGGAAAAGTATTTTTTTTATAGATGTGCATTCTCGATCGTTCACGTCTCATTCGTTTCAATTACCATACGTTCACCGGCAGTTTGATCATGAACTTGGATGATTGAAACGGGTAATAATTTCGTCTCTCGTTTCAAGCTTAACGAAAAACAGAACTGCATCATCTGAGTGAGAATTGCAGCAGTTGTGCAATGATATATTGTGTCAGCGTTAAATGTGTCGTACAATTATTACCACGCCGTATGTATTCAAACTAAAGATGGCACAATAAGATAAGGATAGGTTTCAGGTGAATAGTGTTACAAGAATACTCGTCCTACTTGTCTTGATGATGTAATCAGTCATCTACATTGTTCTCATTACCTGTGCCAAGTTTAATTCCATTTGCTTACTATCCTTGTACACGCCACTATTCTAAAGCCTTGATTATACTATATAATATTGCCAGCGGCATTAATTGTATTTAATGAGAGATCGCTTATTTTTCTGTTTCATCCTTCAACATTAAAATGAAAATAATGACAAAATATTTGTATTATGTAAATAGCGATGTATATTTCAGTTTTTTGTTCTAATTAGTATTAAAAATAGAATAAATTAATCAAGGATTATGATATAACTGATATATTACAATATTGTGTAATGCCCATGTCACAAGTAAGACAACGCTTTAAATGCATTAAAAAGAGTAATAGTAATTATTCAAAATAAAGAAATATGACCTACATTAATATTAAAAGAAGAACCCATAACTTATTAAAATGATGGAATGACTACTGGATTAAACAATTAAAGTACAAGCATAAAATGACGAAAATTGCTGAATAGTAACAAATTTTCAAATGGGAATGGGATTTATAACAAGATAAATAGTTATACAAATTAGTACTGTGTTAATTTAACCTTCCCCCGTCAACAAAATCCTGCCCGGGATTAGGAATTCAACAGCACGTGGCGGCGGGCGGTGGTGACGGCAGCGGGAGGGGGAGGGGCAGAGGGGCGGGGCGGCTGCTGCGCCCAGACGCTGCTCCGTGCGTCACGCTCTTAAAAAAGCGGCGACGGCGCGAGCGCACCAGCCGGCGGCCGATAATAGGCGTCGGCGGCTGCGGTTGTTATCAGCGGCAGGCGCGGCGCCGGGCGATAAACATGTTGTCGGTGTCGCCCTCGGGGCGATATGCCTGCACCGGCCCCTCCTAGTCTTCTCCCCGCCCGGCTAGCCCCTCCAGGCCCTCCTGCACCGCCCCGCCCCGCCCCGCCCCGCCCCGCCCCGCCCCGCCCAGCTCCGATCTGATCCCCCCGGTCCCGCCCTACCCCGCCTCGCCTCTCCACGTTGCGCTTCGCCCGCCCAGTCCCGCCCCGATCCCACTTGCCCCGCCCCGCCCCGCCCCGCCCCGCCCCGCCCCGCTCCGATCCGATCCCCCCGGTCCCGCCCCTCCCCGCCACGCTTCTCCACGTTCCGCTTCGGCCGCCCAGTCCCGCCCCGATCCCCCTTGCCCCGCCCCTCCCCGCGCCCCGTCCACGCCCGCACCCAAGCCGTGACGCTGCCCTGGGGCCAGATGGCGCGACTGCAGCGCCGATGCACCGCCCCCTCCCCTTCTGTGAAGCGCTTTCCGCAACGACGCGTTTCACAACCATCGTAGAAGAAACGCACTATTTTAACGAAAGAACCTGACTGACATTTATGAGTTTATAGCCACTTTTATCTTGTATCTCTGGTGGCGCATTAGAGTCTTTCCCACGATGCATGCTTTGAGTCACTCTTCCTTATTAATAATGGATTTCTCAAGTGATTTTATGAAGGAAAATTTGTGAAGGCTAAAGATAGCTTGAATGTTTGGATAACTCAAATGACTACTTGACCGATAACATTGTGACAATTTATGTAATGTTACCTTACAAACGTCTACTAGCATAATTAATAGACACTTTAAATAATTAGACAAAGTTGTCATTATCACTGAAGGACATTTTGGTCCTTGCCAAGGCGTGAGATGAGTGACCCATCATGCCAAAGAGAAAAATGAATACTTAGCTTGTATTACATTTTAGTGAAAGAAACATTTGTAATTATTTTTACGTATGAAATAAGGCTTAAGTTGAATTTCAAAACTGTTCATCAAAAGATTGTAAATATTTAAATTAGTATTTAAATTAAAAAATAATTTTTTCTCGGTGCATCTGTTCTTTGCTTAACTCGGCTTATCTCGCAAGTTCTTTGCTTAACTCGGTCCTCACAAGGTCATGATGAGAAACGATACATTTATTGCAAATTCTACGTGATATAATGCACGCAAATGCTAAAGGACAAGCACACGATATCCGTACCCGTGACCTTTTGGAAAAGACGAAGTCCACACACGCTTTAAATGCTTCGACAATCCATCAGCTCTATGCGTTATGAAGAGCAGTATTAGAATATTTTCATGATTCACGAATAGCACACTACATCCGAGATGATAATTAAAAAGAGAAGTCGACAAGAACGAAAACTATTGGCCATCAAATAAATAACACATATTACAAACAAAGAATATTCCTAATACATTCTCCCCCGAAACTGCGGATTACGTTAATAAAGAAAATACACAAATTTATTATTTCATAATGTCTGCGTCGAACATCATTCGGTGTAGAGTCAACAATTATACCTCACATGGCGGCACAGTTAGAGCGAATAGGCTTTTAGACATTTTCGCATAACATATTTGCAGCAGAGGAATGAAGTGAACTCGACAGTCAAACCAACCCAATAAAAACCTGCATAAATATGCATATTGTAAGTTGAGAGCCTCATTAAGGTTTACTAGAGTGGGGTTATTTTTTGAAAGGCAGTAATGTATGTATGAACTTGGCGCGAGAGCCCGTGAACGGGCTCAGGCCTACCGGCGACGTCCCTGCCTCGCGGCCATGGGTTAAGGGGGTACGTGTGATTAGCACGTAGGCGCGCCGTATTCCGGTCTTCTCAACCTCAGAAGTGAATTTCTCGTCGTCACATAGCAACATATACTAGGACATTGCAAGGAAAATGCACCCTATAGTCTTGCCTCAACCGGAAATCGAACCCGGGGCCGCGTAGTGGAAAGCGAGCACGCTTACCAAGAGCTAGGCGAGACTGAAAGACAGTAATAGTGTGTGTAATTCTGATAATGAGTTTTACGTGAAGTGTGCCGATGTCTTCAGTGAAAGAGAACTCTGAGAAATCACCATGAAAGAGAATGACTAATACATTAACATTTTTTGTCCTTACAAATAATCTTAGTTAAAAATATTGCATTTTTTCGAAGGGCATTTATTTTTCCTTTTCGCCGGCAGATGAGTGTATAGCATCGTTTACCTTTTCATTAGTGTTTTCTCTGATTCATAGATTTGAGGTCTGAACATATGTCCTTTAGGTTTCTTGATGGCCTGTTTCCTGAAAGTGAGGCTTGTCGCCTGGAAGACATTCTCGTGCTATTCTCCGTGCGTCGCGTCGTATCCATTACGGCGACGGACTCGCACCTGCTGCAACGTACTTGCCTAAACGACGAGTTATATCCAGGGATGGGAAAAAAGTCGATGTTTTCATAATATCGATATTTTCGACCAGACACATCGGTATATTAACATCGATGCTTTGTGTTCGATGTTTTCTTCACATTGATATATTTTTCCAGAAACAGTGATGTTTTAAATATTTTCGCGATATAAATAAAATTTCAAGAAGTTATTTTTTTGTGAACAGCTCAAAACCAACAGGCATTGACATCTATCACTGTTATCGATGCCCAGACGGAGATTTCTTTATGATTACTTTTGCGGTTTTGTCCAGGAGCTTATTATAGCTACGAGTAATCTTAATTTTAACAAAATATCTATTATGTTTGAAGGGCAGATATAAAGAGACAAGATAGACTTTTCTTTACATTCGCAAAAGATTATTTTTGACATTTTATATATACATGATCAAACAATGAAATATAATTCATTTAAGTACAATAATTAAAATGGAAATAATATGGGAAAATACCACCTATTTTATCATATTTAATATATCAATGTTTTTAACATCGGTACTTTTGTCGATGTTTTCATCGACATCTAACACCTTTTGGTGATGTATCGAAATATCGTTATATCGATGTTTGGGTAAAATTTGCCCTCACTAGTTATATCAGGATTACATTTTAAAATACTACATAGGTAGGAGTCTGTCACATGTGAGAGAGTCCTGACAAACTTTGAGAGACTAACAAGCTTTAGTAGATGTGTAAATGTTCTATGTTTTAAATGAATTAGAAATTCCCTTTTAATCATGCTGGAAAACAGAACTGAAGGCCAACTTCTAATTCAGTAATCGTGTTTTTCTGTTTTCAGAATCTTCGACTTCCCAAGTAACTTAGTTGTACAAAATTTAAATTGTACAGTAACCCTTTACTAACAGTGGGTGATAAATTGAATGAACATGAATAATTGAGAGTAATTGGAGAGTTCCACTTTGAAAAAAACGAAGTATGCCTTGTTTTAACATTACAGCGACCAGGTATTTCATTCACTTTCATCTTCTGAACACAATACTCCAATGTTTTCACGACACATCCTAAAGGTTGTGGGTAATGCAGTCAGGGAAAATGTTTCGTGTGGACCTACTACGTATAGAGTATTTGGTATCATAGGAGTGCGCAGAGGGGGGGTAGGGGGGCTGACCTCCCTGAACATTTTGATAGGATCCTCATTGAGTAAGATATAAAACATTATATTAATCTGATTATTTTGAATCCATAATTTTCCCCCTTTTACCGGACAACTAGGAATTTTTTTACAATTATCTTCTTCTTAGACCTCGTTAGAAGCAGCTAAGGTCATTAGCAACATTTATTTTCATTTTATACATATTATATTTTATAAATCTATACTAATATATAAAGACAGAACTGCACTGACTTACAGCGCGATAATCTCTGAATCTACTGAACCAATACTGATGAAACTTTTATACTATCTTCCTTTAAAGGTCTGGAGTAACATAGGCTATGTTTTACAACCATAAACCTTAACATATTCACAAAATAATTACTTTTCTTGACAGTTTTCGGCTAGCATAACATCGTAGATTCAAGAATGCATCAATGTTAATAGTTTAGGTTTGCGCCACCTGAGGCGCAGTCTTCATGAAAACTGAGGATGTCTGAGATCTACTGCTCATTTCATCAACAGCCAGAATTATTACGAAATTCACGGCTATTTACACATGTCCGTGAATGTTAGTTCAGAACATTTGTGTATCGTTTGAAAGACAGCCGTAACAACAGCGGTAAGGAATGTCAATATACATGTACATATAATAAGTAATAATATAGAGTATAATGTTGAGTTAGGTTGAGAGAGTAAAAAGTACAAAAATATACAATGTAGTTGAGTAAGGTTGAGGTAGTAAAAGGTACAGAATGTATAGTAATGTACAATGAACATGACATAGATATCGTATATTTTCAAAACAACCTCTTATTTACAGAAATTTGTGAATTCTAAATTGTTGAAAACAATGGTGAAACGGAAGACGCATTTGTCAAAACATACTACAAGTACGAAAAGTTGGGCAGAATATAAAAGTTCAGAAGAGCGACTTGCTGAAGACAACAACACTACAAGGAGAGAAGTCAATAGAATGGCAAAAAAGAGGATTGCCCCATGCTCATATTCTGATTTGGCTTCAAAGAAAAATACAAGCAGATGAAATTGACTTAAATATTAGTGCTGAGATACCCAATAAAGAAAAAGATCCTCTTCTTTACGAAATTGTTTCCA
The DNA here is from genome assembly GCA_031308135.1 of Acheta domesticus. NCBI lineage: Eukaryota > Metazoa > Arthropoda > Insecta > Orthoptera > Gryllidae > Acheta > Acheta domesticus. Next base: position 172,697,077 of record JAHLJT010000631.1, on the reverse strand, counting down.
AACATATGATTCATGGACCATGTGAAGAATACAATTCATGATCGCCATGCATGGTGAATGGTAAATGCAATAAGAGATTCCCACGCTCTTTCACTGTTCATACTCAGTCAGACAATGATGGATATCCACTTTATAGGAGACGTTCGCCTGAAGATGGTGGTCACATTGCAGTTTTGGGTAGACATTCTAATACACAAGTGGATAATCGCTGGGTTGTTCCTCATTCACCAGTCCTAAGCAGATGCTTTTCAGCTCATATTAATGTAGAATACTGTCACTCTGTGAAAGCAATCAAGTTCATTACTAAGTATGTTAACAAAGGTAATGATCGAGCAACTTTTACTGTACAAAATGATTGCAATGAAATTGAAAAGTACATAAATGGTAGCTACTTGAGCACATCGGAAGCCTTCTGGCGAATATTTGAGCTACCAATTCATGAAAGATACACAGCCGTAATTCATCTGGCGGTGCACTTAGAAAATGGTCAAAGGGTGTATTTCAACCAGCATAATATTCTGCAAGTTTTAGAACATCCTCCTCAGAAAACATTACCTGGCTTTTTCAAACTGTGCCAAGATGATGATTTTGCAAAAACTTTGCTTTATTGTGAAGTGCCTGCATTTTATGTCTGGAGAAACAAAAATTGGCAGAGAAGGAAACGTGGTCAACTGGTTGCAGGGCATTTGGGTGTTTAAAGGAAAGATGCTGCTCTTGGAAGAGTTTACACTGTGCATCCAAACTTCACAGAATGCTATTACCTTCGTCTGCTTCTACATCACATTCGTGGTCCAACTTCTTTTGCTATGCTAAAGACAGTGAACAGTATAGTACAGCCTTCTTACCAGACAGCGCCTCATAAAAAATGATGAGCATTGGAAACACACGCTGAGTGATGCTGCACTTACACAGTCACCATCACATATTCGTGAACTATTTGCGATACTATTGGTATTCTGTCAGCCATCTGATCCAAGCAGTTTGCGGTGTGAATTCAAGGAAGTCATGTGTGAGGATATTCTTTTCCAAAAGCGTTTGCAAGAAGACAAAAGAAGATTTACCATTCTCAGTGGATGTATTCGATGCAGGATTAATTATTCTTGAAGACATCATTGCATCTTTCAGTGATAAGCGACTTCGTGATTTTGGTATTCTTGAGCCAAGTAGACAAAGTTCTGACTATACAAGAGATACATATAGTATGTGTGATGTGCATCGATACCTAAAAGAAAATTTGCCAAATATAGTTTCTGATCAAAGAACAGTCTTCAGCGCAGTTATTGACAGTGTTCCTGACAATGGTATCCTGTTCTTCATTGATGCCCCTGGAGGCCCCGGCAAAACGTTTGTAATCAATTTACTTATTGATAAATGTAGATCAGAGAGAAAATCTGTCATTGCTATCGCGTCTTCTGGAATCGCAGCAACATTATTAAAAGGTGGGAGAACAGCACATTCTACCGTCAAATTGCCTTTGAACACAACTTTTATAGAACAAGCAACATGCAATCTTAGTAAGAATAGTTCTATTGCAAATATTAAATTTGAAAATATTATATTGGCACATTAACACATGGCTATTGGGACGGAGACGGACAGATCATGGCAGGAAGGAGTAGAGCGGAGAAGAGATACAATGAATGATAAATGTAGGCCCAGCCGCATGGCATGAAAAGATGGAATTAGTCTTCCTGTCTAATAAAATTCTGTAATAATGCCCGGGCAACGCCGGGTATTTCAGCTAGTATTTTATAATTATATTTTACAAACATTGAACAGTATTTTCTTCATAGTATTTAAATTATTTTGTGAAAACTAATAAGTTAGGGGATTCATTTTACATTTGTGGAAGAGGCTCTCCAAGTCTGGCAAACCTGCAAATAACATAATATAAAAGCATGTATATTTATTAATAGTAATAGTTAAATGTATATTTTATTCTCTTTTTAATCTATTTTATTTATTTACTGGTAAAGTGTTGTATGTAAATATAAAAATGTTCGATAGGAAAGGGGATCCAGATGTATAGTTAGGCTCCCCTTATTTTAGGCTGCGCACGCCTGTGTTTGTTATAATTAATGATTTTGTAAAAAGCTCTTCAATTGTCAGACGACAGGAATTTCTCCGAACTTAGCTAATACAGTCGACTCCGGTTATAGTGAACTTGGATATAATGAACTCTCGGTTATAGTGAAGTTAAGTCACTGGTCCCCGTTTCACTTACATTACAAACAAGCGTAAGAAAATTCGGTTATAGTGAACCGAAATCTCGGCTGTAGTGGACGTAGGAAATAGAATATCCTGAAAATTAATTCCTTTCTGGGGAAAGAAAGTATATCGCCTCGGTGCCAACTTCCAACAGTAGGCAGCGTGTAAAAATATTTTCAGTGAAAAGTCATAATGGAAGAAGTCTCCCCAGAGATGAAGGTCGCCGACTTGGAATGGAGGCCTTACTGATGACCTTATACCACTCAGTTTGGTTGCGGAAACCAAGGCCGTGTCCTGCGTGAGATACAGCTGGCGGCGGCGACGCGCGATTGCTTACTTCGGTTTCAATCTTGGTGTTACTTGAGATACCGCGGGACAAAGCGCGTTGAGTTGTACGTAGGCGACAGGGAGCACGCTACTGCCGCAGACTCACAGTCTGGCGATAACCGCCGTGCCGCCGGAAAAGCAATCAGTTTCATTAGCCGCTTGCACCGCGCCTCTACCGATAGGATATCGTATGTTGTAAGGCGAGAAAAAGGGCCTACGGAGAAAGGGACAGTGTTCCAACAGTGCAACAGAAATTGAAGGATGTCAAGACTGCATTATAATACTTAGAGACACAGAACAATGTAGAATGAAGTATTGAGAGAGCACGAACTCTAGAGAATAATCTAGACAAATTACTAATGAAAAACGTCCGAAGTAAACAATTGACTTTTTAAGGACAAATAAAGGTATTGAAATTTCCATTTAATACTGTAAATGTATTTTCCTGGATCTCTATGTTATTAAAATCAATCACTGGAGAAATTCTATTTAATTTTGACATCGGTTATAGTGAACCTCTGACATAGTGAACCAAACATGTTAGTCCCCAGAAGTTCACTATAACCGGAGTCGACTGTATTATTAGCCAATACTTTTTTTTAATTTTAATATTCTGTTTATTTACAATCTGTTTTTTTAACAAACATTCAGTAAATGTGACAATTATGTATTAATTGAAGTTAGAGTTCATCATCACGTGGGTTGCTTGAAACGGAATTGTAATTCCAGAATATGGTATCTTTTAAATCGGTGTTCTTCCTCAGTATTGTCCAGTAGATTGATGGCTGATGGATTTGGATGTTTGGCTAATCGCTGTTGGTAGGTGGTGCTATGCTTGAATACATTATATTAGCCAATACTTGAATATATTATATTAAGATTTTAAAAATCAGTCAAAATATTTACGGAGAGTTTATAGTTAAGAAAATGCAACCATCGACATAACATGCACATTCGATTACAAATGTTGAATTGCATAAGTAAGTGTGAACATTCTTTCTCGTTTATGCATAAGAATTTTTCTGTTGTATAGGAAATAAATAATGGAAAAGTTTAAAACATACAGAACTGTAAAGAAAATCACTTAGAGACTTCAGGGTCTTTAAGATGTAACAGACACCGCTTGAAAACTACAATTAATCATTCATGTCGCATTCGTAAACGTAGGTTCAATTCATTCAGCTTCATTCATTGACGTCATAAACCAGGTTACGTGTGATTTATTATAGCGAAACTATAATTTGACACAGTTCTCCTCCACTTCAAATGTTATATTACTTATGATGGCCGAATTAAAGATTATTTGAAATCCGCCGTCCAAAATAGTACCTACAAAATTGTGAAGTGGAAATTCCAAAGAAAATTACTTTACATATCATTACTTTGCTTTGAGCGTTGGTTTCAATTACTCTTCTCTTTTCTGCACTGCCATGGGAGGACGCCTGTGTTCGCGAAGGCATGAAGTGACCTCGAATAAGCCATTTTATGACTTCCTGTCATTAGTATCTTTTTCTTATTGTCAAAGTGAGTATCAATGTCACCACGTGCACATCCATTGTGTGCACTTTTTACCAACGAAAGCACTGCTTTCCTCTCCGAAATATGAATGGTGTTGGGAGTGCAAGGTGCTTCATTGAGAGATTTAGAATTGACTATTAAAGTAATTAGTCCTGTATGTGTAGTGAATGCTATATCCTGGGAGGTGGTGGTGATCCATCTCAGCTGGTACGTGACGCCGCGCACGTCATCTAGCGGATGTCTTCTTCTCCCAGTCCGAGCACCGTCCCAGCCGTTATAAGCTTTAAGCTCCCCCATATGTAAAGCGTGTAAGAGGGGAAAGCGGGGAACAAGGTTCAGGAAGGAAATAATTTGGAAAAGGTGAATTTTAACAATTATAAATAATAAATTAGTCTACACATAATACTAAATAAATTATATAATTATTCACAAATACTTAAAATTTCTAGTATCAGTAAAAACGTAGTTACGTTGACTTTGTCGAAGACAACAAAAAAATATTTTCATTGCAATAACGAATGTTAATATGACAAAATCTTTGTTTCTTATTTCCATACTGTTTTCGATAATGATATGAAATGTAACATTTAGATACTGGCCAGCCTCGAAAACATTTGACCTTGACCCGAATTACATTTGCACATAATCAATAAAATGGATTCAATGTACGTGGTCAACAGAATGCAAAGAGGATAAATTATTGTGTTTATTCTATGGACCAATGTTTGGTACGATTGCACATTTTTAATCGTACACATCCATCTCCATAAAGAAATATTAATTGTGATAACATTGTCCTCGATGTACTTGCACTCATTGCACTACAAACATTTATTATACTTTCCGCGATTTGTGCACGCTATTGTCGGAAAAACAACTCACGAAATTTTAATTTATTAGAATATAGAAAGCTCCGACTAATTCAATGATTTATTTTTCCAAAACTTGGTGAGTGAGTGAATATTCAGTGGTTCAACTGCTTTGGTCATGGTTCCAAGAGTTGAGTGCATGTTGTAACCGATCAGCTGTTTTTCTTCCCCGGAAAAATGTCAGATTCGGCGCCGACCTACACTTATGCGCGCGGAGTTTCCGCCTCCAGGTATCTCCCCAAGCGGATTATTGCCCCCGCGGCTGGGACAAGCTCTAAGCACCCGACTTCTCTGGAAGTGTAGTACACGCGAATGTAGCGTATGTGTGCGTAAAGAGAGAGGAGGAGACAAAAATGAAAAGAGGAATTATGAATGCGTACAGTCTGTGATTCTTTTGTTAGGGTAGAGCTCTGACGATCACCTGACATTGAAAGAGCACGGGAAAACTATTAGAGCAGCCGGCCGCTAGGATTCTTCTCCAGACAGCAGCTGAATTCGACCTATCCAGCAAGTGTACAAAATCCGACACCTTCGTGACTGGAACATTGAAGGACCTCGCGGTCAGAGACACTGCACCGACTTGAAATTGATAACTTTAAACATACAAATGCTGTGACAGCATTCCTCCTCCACCAACTCTTTCCTCCCTCGCTTTTATTCCTGTTTTCAATGTGAGAAAACTTTCATTCAAATTGCGTACGTATTTTTCATTGAATGACCTCCTTCTAGTATGCACTAATGTAATACAATTTTGAAAGTGGTTAGGTGGAAGAGCAGGCGAAATGGCCTGAGCCTCGCCACAAATAAAGACATTTATTTATTTATTTATTTATTTATTTATTTATTTATTTATTTATTTATTTATTTATTTATTTATTTATTTATTTATTTATTTATTTATTTATTTATTTATTTATTTATTTATTTATTTATTTATTTATTTATTTATTTATCGGTTGGTGCCCTCAGCTGGTTCGAAAGTCCAGGTCTGGAAGAGCACAAGAAGCGGAGTGCATTCTTCGCGAGCAGAGGCCTAATGGCCGTTCCGTCGCGTCGCGTCGCGTCGCGTCGCGTCGCTCCTCGCCGTCCGGATCTGCGCTTGAGGGGCGCTGTCGTGCGGAGGCCGCCAGCCCATTTGCGCAGTGATGAAGTGCAGCTGCGCGGCGCCGCTGCTGCGCTCGCTGCACTCGCTGCGTCGCGTGGGACGGATGCGCGCCCGCCTGCGCTCCGCCCCGCCCGCGCCCGCTTGGACGCCTTTTCCTTCGCTATTTTGTTTGCTTGTTTGTTTGCCTTTCTGTACGCTATTTCGTTGGCTTCTTTCTTCGTTTGTTTGTTTCCATTTGTATGATTGATAGTTTGCTTGTTCGCTTGCTTGTCCGCTTGCTTGTTCGTTTGCTTGTTCGCTTGTTATCTTGTTTGTCCGCTAGCTTGTTTGCTTGCTTGTACGCTTCCTTTTACTTTCCCGTTGATGAACGTATATTGGGAAAGTTACATAATGCTGCGAAAAGTCGATTTCGAGATTGCAAACGAAATACAGGTTTCCTATATACCGGTACCCTGATACCGAAAAAGTGTTTCTTTTCAAAACATACGCCACTCTGTCACCCGTCTATCTGTCATCCGTCTATCTGTCATCCGTCTGTCTGTCATCCGTCTGTCTGTCATCCGTCTGTCTGTCATCCGCCTGTCTGTCATCCGTCTGTCTCTCCGTCCGTCCGTCTGTCTGTCCGTCAGTCTGTCCTCCTTCTGTCCGTCCGTCTGTTCGTCCGTCTGTCCGGTCATTTTTCAAAATTTGGGGGTACTTTACATGAAGCCCCCTGAACATTTTCAAAATTTTCCCAAAAACGGCTCCAAATTTTTTCTTTAAATTTCTTGTAAGAATAAACTAAAATACACTTATTAAAGTGCCATATGGTCTATTTTCACGGCTAACTCTGAATTTTCAAAAATTGCAAAAGTTTGATTTTTTCGGCATCTTCTTACAACTAGAAAATTGAAGATAAGAGATATTTCCTCCAAATAAAATTTGTTCTCCAACGTGAGTTCTTTCATTAAAGTCATGTACATTTTTTGAAAATTTTAGTAGTTTTTGCGCAATTTTGCGTGTAATATGTGCAATTTAAGAAAATTACAAAAACAAGACCCAAAAATGGCTCCAAATTTTTTCTTTAAACTTTTGGTAGGGATAATGTACTCTACGAGATGACATAAACTCCATATTGCTCTTTCTTTTGTTTTTCAAAAATTCCAAAAATATTTTTATTACTTGTCTCTCACGTCGTTAATATTTTTACTATCGGCGATTTGTTCCCATTATTATGTTTATGAGTACATGTGTTTTAATTAATATCATGCAAAGTTTCTCGAGAATTAACTATATTCTATGAAAACTAGCTGAACCTTCCCAATTTTCAGGAACGCTCAAACGCCATTTTCTCAGAAATGGCTCAAAACTTTTTCTTCAAACTTTTCGATCGGGTAGTGCTAATTGCAATCTTTAATATGGCGCAAAGTTCATATTGGAGTATTTTTTGTTTTTGCAAAAATTAAACAAATGTAGTTTTTTGAATGAACTCTGAAACCTTTAATATGCATATTACCAGCAATTTGTAAGTAATATTGTATTTGTAAGTTAAGGTACTTTAAATGACTTTAAGTGAAGTGTTTCGAAAACTCAAAAACTTTTGTGAAAAAGAGCTTCAAATTTCGCATTTTTAGCTTAAACGCCATTTTCTTAAAAACGTCTCCAAATTTTTTAAAGTAAATAGCTATTTGGAACGACGTTTGACTGTTCTTTAATATTCTAAAATTAATATTTCCGTTCTACCATTCGGAAACCGAAAAATTAAGAAAACGTAAAAAAAATTACTTTGGGCGGCGATAGATGGCAGTTAGCACGAGTATGTGGCCATTCCAAATAACTAGCGCAGACCCAAGGAAATAAAAAACTAATACGGGATAGCCTGTTCCATTCTGTAGCAGCACTAGTTCTCTTGCTTGTTCACTTCTTGTGCGCTTCCTCCAGCTATTCTTTCGCTTCGTAATTGTTGTCTTATTTGTTACGAGTCGTCGGCTTCTTCGTCGCCGCCTTTTCGCCCGCGCCCATGTGTTCTCGTTCCCATTTCCGATTACTTCCATTCACAAGCTCTCATATGCGGCTGCTCTCTAAAGCTTTGCATCTCCAAGCCTCTCTCTTGACGTCTCTTATGCTCGCACGCACCCTTATGCTCCTCCACATCGCCCCACTTGAAAGTCACCATGCTCACTTACAAGCTCCGGCAGTCGTGCGAACCCATATGATCTCATGTCACAGGTTGTTGCGAAATTTTTGTAATTTTCTGTAATTATAAAGAAAACATTTTAAGAAAATGTATTTGAGCTAAATAACAAAGAATTTACGACAGTTATTTATAAAAACATAATTCTTATGTGAACAGTTTTTAGAGTTTATTATTTATTATGTTTCGATCCAGTCGTTTATTAAAATAATCGAATGTTTTCTTTTTCCACCTCGAATCCGCAACGTTACCAAATATTCCTTTCTTCTTTATTCAGTGCTCGTTCTCAAGTCGTTTTAACAAAATGAAATGAATTTTGTCGTTTCGAAACTTTCAAATATTTGTTAAAATATTACAAGGGCTGCCACAGTCTACTTACAAACCTTTTATAGATCCCTCATACCGAAAAGTTGATCTTTCAAAAAACGTCTGAGTCCCTCGTGAAGTCAATTTTCTCAACACTATCTTCTTATGAGTACGTAAGGGTTTCTTGACCTGCGAATTATACTTTAGATTTCCCTCAATTAGTGGTTTTGCAAATTTTTAGTAAGATATTTCTACTTTACATCAAGGTAATATATTTTCAATATTCATTCAAAATTAACCCCATTTTTCTCTAAAAATGATGATAAGTCAATGTGCTCACCAAAGTAAAAATTTAATTTTCAATGAAATTTTAAATTTTCGAAAATTATTAATATTAGCATTTCGTATGTATCAAAAGATGGTATAAAAATTGGTGCTGGTTCCATTTTCAGCGAACTCGAAATTTTAAAAAATAAAAAAAAGTGGCACAATTACAGAATTGAAAATAGCGATTTTTACTTTAAACAAAATCTGTTTTAAAAAATCAGCTCTTTAAAAAAGGTCATATTAATTTTTTTTGATAAAAAACAAGTAGTTTCCACATATTATGGGCTTGAAGTTAATGCAAATTATAAAAAGTCTCAAAACTGCTCCAAATATTTTCTTCAATATTTCCGCGGATATGAAAGGTACGTTAAATGAATGTCATTGCTCTCATTTTCGTTGAACTCTCTGTATTTTTAAAATTGCAAATTTATAAATAATGCGAGAAACTAGTGTTGCTGTTGCATCACTAGTTTCGTGTTGCATAATATTTCCATTAAAGAACTCAACTACCGTTAATTTTTTGGACCAAAACAAACTAGTGGTGCTGCAGAACGGCACAGACTTTCCCTATTAGTTTTCTATTTCCTTGGGTACTCGCCAGCTATTCGGAATTGCCACATACTCTTTCTTGCCAACTACCATCTATCACCGCCAAAAGTACATTTTTTTGTAATTTTCTTAATTTTTCGGTTTCCTATTGGTAGAACGAAAATATTAATTTTAGATTATTAAAGAACACAAAAATCTAGCCGTAAATGGCAAATTTCTTTTAAAAATTATGTGCCGTTTAAGAGAAAATGGCGTTTTAGCGCTACTAAAAATGCGAAATTTGAAGCTTATTTTCACAGAAAATGTTTGAGTTTTCAAAATACTTTATTTGAAGTTATTTGAAGCACATACACTCACAAATATAATAATGTTTACAAATTGCTGGTAATGTGTAGTAAAGATGTGAGAAATCTTTCAAAACAAGTACATTTATGTAATATTTGAAAACAAAAAAAAACTCAAAATAAACTTTACGTCATATTAAAGAGTGTAATTACCACTACCTGTTACAAAAGTTTGAAGAAAAAATTTGCAGCCATATATGAGAAAATGATGTTTGAGCGTTTCTGAAAATGTGGAATTTTGAGCTAGTTTTCACAGAAAACGGTTGTTTTCGATAAACTTTATTTGACATTATTTAAAGCTCATGTACTCCTTAATATAATAATGTATTGTAAATATAATAAATCAAGGCTAATGTAAATATTAACGACGTGAGAGACCAGTCAAAACAAGTACATTTTTGTAATTCATGAAAAAACAAAAGGAATAGAGCAATATGGAGTTTTTGTCATCTCATAAAATATATTAGGCACTATACCTACCAAAAGTGTAAAGAAAAAATTTGGAGCCGTTTTCGCGAAAATCTTTTTTTTTTTTTTTTTTATTAGTTTCACATATTGCACGCAATATTGTGCGAAAACTACTAAACATTTCAAAAAAATGCACATGACCTTAATGAAAGAACTTACTTTGGGCAACAAATTTTATTTAAAAGAAAAATCTCGATCTTTAATTTTGTAGTTCCAAAATGACGCCGAAAAAATTTTAAACTTTTGCAAATTTCGAAAATTCAGGGTTATCCGCGGAAATCGGACCTATGCCACCTTAATAAGTGTATTTTACTCTATTCTTACAAGAAATTTAAAGAAATAATTTGGAGCCGTTTTTGGTGAATTTTGAAAATGTCCTGGGGGCTTCATGTAAAGTACCACCAAATTTTGAAGAATGTTTTTCAAAATCTGAAAGCTACTGCGCTAGCAGTGTTGTCCGTCTGTCCGTGTGTCCGTCTGTGAACACTGCTAGCGCCTAAACCATACGTACGATTTCTTCCAAAATGGATATTCCCCAGTCGATCTGGCTCTAGTCAAAGCTTTGAGATTTGAAAAAGATTTTTGAAAATTTGGGGTACTTTATGACGCCCCCCGGGAATTTTCAAAATTTTCTCAAAAACGACTCCAACTTTTTCTGTAAATTTCTTGTATGAATAGAGTAAAATACACTTATTAACATGGCATAGGTCCGATTTTCACTAATAACTGAATTTTCGAAAATTGTGAAAGTTTAAACTTTTTTCGGCGTCTTTCTCCAACTACAAAATTGAAGATAGAAGTTTTTCCTTTAAATAAAATGTGTTCTGCATATTGAGTTCTTTCATAAAGTTCATGTAAATGTTTTTCAAAATTTTAGTAGTTTTCGTGCAATGTTGCGTGCAATATGTGCAATTTTAAAAAATTATAAAAACAAGATTTTCTCCAAAAACGGCCCCAAATTTTTTCTTTAAGCTTTTGGTAGGGATAGTGGTAAATGTACTCTATCAGATGACATAAAAGCCATATTGCTCTATAGGTTGATTTTTTCAAAAATTACAAAAATGTAAATTTTTCACATGTTTCTCACGTCGATAAAATTTACATTATCGGCGATTTTTTCACATTATTATATTTACGAGTGCATGTGCTTTAAATAATGCCAAGTAACGTTTCTCTAAAAACACAACCGTTTTCTGTGAAAAGTAGCTCAAAATTTCGCATTTTCAGAAGCGCTCAAACACCATTTTCTCATATAAGGCTGCAATATTTTTCTTGAAACTTTTGTAACGGATAGAGCTAATTACACTCTTTAGTATGGCGTAAAGTTTATTTTGTTAGAACTAATCTTGTTAGAACTAAATTCTCTCCGGATAGAAACTTACTCGAAACATTCTTGATATTTTATGTAATTTATTGCAGCTCTTCGCCCCGCTTGACCCATCTGGGAACAGTGTGCGCGGCGAGCTGGACAGCGCGAGCGAGATGAAGCCGTCACGGGAGAGTGCAGCACGGACGTGCGCCTCTTGACAGCCACGCGAACAATAGAGCCTCTGTGCTCTGCGCTGCACTGCGTCGCTCCTCACCTCATCCCAACCCCTCCCTCCCTCCCTTCCCTCCCCGCCAAGCCGCGATAGCTTCCAAAGAAGATGCAAAGTTATGGGAATGATTAAGTAATACTGGGAACCTGCACTCCACCGCCTGCACCACTACGCCCTGCTCTTTTTGCAGCTTTTTGGTTCGTTTTTTGTGATAGTGTTGGCAACACTGTAACGCCTGTTGCTTCGCGTCGTGCGGAATGGAGTGTGCTTCGTGATGAATTGAATGTGGCGATAGCCTATCGCGCTCTTCATGTCGTCGCTTAGGAATATATCGAATGAAATTCACTGCTAGGCGTTTATAGAATGTAGGCACGTAAGCAGTGCAGGTACTATGATAGTTGGGTTCTTTCACTCGACAGTGGAAAGAAACAAATCGAAAAAGTTACTGTTTTGGTTCAGCACTAGAATCTTCACCTTATTGGGAACAGTAGTGAATGGATTTAAAACTTGGTAAACTGGTAAACTTGGTAAACTTTTAAATATGGTAAACTCAAAAAACAATGATTTGCAACATGAAGTTTTGAATTCAAATTCAATTTATATTTTTAATAATTATTGAGAAAATGCATTTCTATTGTGTGCTAATATGATGTTGACTGCCGCTAATTATGTGATAATGTAAACGGAAACCATGCGATCAAAATAAAATTTTAAAAAATCAAGTAATCGCATTTTACGGAGGTTGAATACATTGGAAATTTTTTTGGAACACATTTTTTTTTCGAAATCGAATAAAATTACGACAATCAAATTAAATATTGGCCGCCTGGATAGTTGAGGTCGCTGAGACAGAAGGATCGCACGTTCGAATCCTGCCTTGGGTAAGGACGTTTGTGTATGTTGTATGTGTTCCTCCACCGTTACTCCAAATTTAAAAGTTACAGTCGTTGCTACATGACCGAGCAGTTGAAAAGCAACTTTAAAAAAATTAAATGTTATTTTAAATTATATATTTTGTAGTATAGCGAGTTGTAGTATAGTAGTATAGCGAGTTGTACTACACCCTAGGGTGCCTCTCGCATCCCAGTCTCCATATCTCTGTGTTGGTGAAGTCTTCATTTTTCAGTCCTCTTCTGACCATTGCCTCTTCCAATCCTTCTCCCCCGTAAGTCTAAGCCTTCTTCGTCTTCGATGGGTAGCTGGTTACCATTTCCACAGTATTTTCGGCCAACGTTCCTCGTTCATTCTTTGCATGTATCCATACCATTTTAGTCTTTTCACTTCTGTGGTGTCAATTATATTAAATTGACACGTAAAGCGTAAATTGGCGTAAATTGACACGTAAATTTCAACCTAAAGCAGAAGTGAGTTTCAATGTAATTTAATATAATTGTTGATTTTAAGTGATTTATTTTCTATGTTAGGATTTCTTGAATTTCAATGATTTCCTCTGTCTGCATTCCGTACGGTTGTCCTTGTTGTTTTAAGTGCGCGTTAGCGAGCACTGCGAGGCGCTCTTCCTCGCGAGGTCGCAGCATCCCCGCCCCACCCCGCCCCGCCCCACCCCCGCGCTCTCGCCTAGCGCCGCCTAGAGGCGGATCGAAGCGTTTCCGGCGCCGCTGCCTCTGAATGGGAGCGTCCATTAAGGGCGCGCGCGGGTGCAGCGCGCTCCGGCGGAGGATGATGGCAGCGCAACTAGCAGATGTGCAAGGTCATTGCCAAAAGCGCTAGTTTTCACACTCCGTGTGCATTCTCATCTTAGCTGAATTGCAAACGTTGGTGGATGAGGAAAACGTCAGTCCCATTGTGCGCGTAAACTCACAATGAACGAGATTGCAGGGCTGAGTTTCAACATCAGTCACTTTATTCACCAGTATCACGTGTGGGACAAATTCACAAGGAAAGAGGTCATTTATTTGTGAAATAACATTTAAGCTATTAGGAAAAAAAGTATTTTTTATGAGGAAATGAGGACAAATACGTTAGCAAATTGTTATAGAATGTTTTATTTTATCTTTCTCTCATAGTCCGGATTGTAGCAACGTACAGTATTAGGTTCATTTAAGCGTAGTGATCATAAGCACAAAAATTAGCACAATTAGAAAAAATATGAATATTGAGTTATGCCGGTTTTTATAACATTTCAAAACAATTATGTTTTAACACAGCACAAACGAAGCTTTTTAGTAATGATTACTTCATAAACCATCAATTATTTTAAGCGTGTGATGCCTGCAATCAATCGTTAACGAAAACTTTATTTTTTGAATTGTGTCAGTATTGCAGCCAATGAGCTACATAATATAAATAAATTTCAGTCGCTTTGTGGAATTTTTTAAGGCTTTGGTGGTGCATGTGACACCTTCTGCAACCTGTAGAAAAGCCGAAGTTGTCTGTTTTGTAATGTATTCCGCTCCCAGCTTTCCCACTCTGTACGCTACTGTGGTAAAAAGATAAAAGGTATTGATTGTTCCCCTTGCACTAAACAAAACTGTTTCAGAAAGACCATGGTGCACAGCTCAATCACAATTGTAAATTATCTTATGCCTGTTAACAAAGGGGCAGAAGGCCCCAAATCGCTCAGAAAGTTATAGTTGTACATTTTCTGTCTTCTATTTTAAATTTCATTTAAAATCGCGGATCAATCATTACATCACACACATTTTTGACGTTAATTTAACGATTAACGTAAATATCCACCTTTCTATCCCAATCAATTCATTTTAAAAAACGTCCATAGATCGTTTAAAATGAAATAAAATCTGGACAAATAGTTACTCATCTTACAAAAGTAATCATTAGGTGCACGTTAGTTGATTATTCATGGACGCGGTAGCGTAAGTGTGTAATTAATAACTAGCGCATAATGACCCTTTAACCAAGGGTTCTATATAACTTTTATCTTACCCTTTCGCCTTTTACTTTCTTGTCTACGTACGCGTTTACGGAGTAATATAGGTACAGTAGAATAAATTATGTAATTTATTTTTCGACAAGAGTGGATAAATCTATAACGTAGTAAATTACTCCCTCTAACACGTTATGTAGTTATATTTTACTAGTAGTATTTCCTTGATACCGAAAAAGTGTTTTTTACTTTCTCGCACTTCCTTCATCAGAAAAAAAAAGTTATGTAATCGTACGTCCGAGATCGGCGAATTTTCGGCAGAAGAACTTTTATTAACGGGCCCTGGTAACGAAAAAGTGGAAAAATCTTGTTGCTACTTATAGTTAATTACACATTCTATAACACCTGGCCAGAATTATTGTTTTTTGGGTGCTTAACGCTAATGCCTAAACCGTTCAGCCGATTTTTTCTAAAATTGATATTCCCATATCGAAGTGAACGAACTCGAGGAGTTTCAAACGGATATTTTGATTTTAGAGAGTACTTTATATGAAGCCTCAAAACATTATCCAAATTTTCTAAAAAATTACTTCAAATGTAAGATTAAATTTTGTCGTCAGGCAGCGTTAAGGACGCTTAAGAGAATGGTGCAACAAGTAGTGCAGGTTCCTTGAATTCCCAGATTTTCCGAAATTGAAGAAGTGAAATTTTTATGTGCTTCTTCTTACAACTATAATATTGACGATAGAGATTTTTTTAAATGAAATATCTAAAGACAGATTTTGAAATAAGGTCATGTACAATTCGAAAATGTAAGTAGTTTACATGCAAGTTTGCGCGAAATAAGGCAATGAAAATTTTTTTTAAAACAATTTTTCTCAAAAATCGCTCCAAATTTTTCTTTAAATCTCTTCTCATAAATATCAAGGGGCGGTAAAAAACACGGTGCTAGGCCTATTTTTGGCCAACTCTCCATATTTAAGAAAATTGCAAATAGGTAACAATTCAAAAGTAGAAAGAAATTTTGCTTTAGACAAGGTCTACTGTAAAAAATCAGCTCTTTAAAAAAGTTCATGTAAAATATTTTTATAAAAAAAGAGTAGTTTTGGAGTGATTTATGCTTGAAATATTTTCTTCAATTTTTTCAAAGGATAGAAAAAGGGACGCTTAAAATAATAATGCGAGTCTTATTTTCGTATGAAGGGAACAAAACAAACTTTTAAAGATGGTGTAGGTCCGATTTTCACTGTTAACTCTGAATTCTCTTCTACTACGTCTTCCAACAATCACAATAGTGAAGATGTAAATTATTGCTTCAAAGAAATTGGTTCTCCAAAACTGGTTCTTTCATTAACACCATGTTCAGATTTTTGAAAATCATTCTACTTCTCTCGCAATTTTGTGTGAAATATGGATAAAAAGTATCGAAAACAAGAATGTCTTAAAAACGGCTCCAAATTTTTGCTGTAGACATTTGGTAGGATTAAAGATAAACATACAAATATTGTAACAGATGACATAGACGTTATTTTGCTCTATTCTTTTGTTTTCTCAAAAATTACACAATTATATTTTTTTTAATTTCTCTCACATCGTTAATATTTATATCACTGATGATTTGTTTACTTTATTGAATTTATGCTTACATGTAATTCAAATGAGGTCTTATAAAGTTTCTCGAATACTCAAACGTTTTCTGTGAAAATTAGCTCGAAATTCCGTGTTTTCAGAAACGCCGAAACGGCCATTTTCTAGAAAACGGCTTTAAATTTTTCTTTATTTTTTTTGAACATATAGTTCTAAATTGCCTAAGCAACATAACAACAATGTCACAATGTCTTCATCTCCCTCTTTCTCTTTCCCTCTTCGTCTCTCTCTCTCTCTCTCCGTCTCTATCTCTCTCTCCAACTCTCTCTGTCCCTGTCTCGGTCTGTTTGCCTCTATGTGTGTCACTGTCTGTCTCTGCCTCTCTCTATTCCTCTCCCTGTCGGTCTCCGTCTCTCTGTACATGTCCCTCCCGTTCTCCGTCTCTCCGTGTCTCTCTCTGTCTCACTATCTGTCTCACTATCTCACTGTCTCATTGTCTCTCTGTTTCTCTATCTGCGTCTGTCTCTGTCTGCCTCTGACTGCCTCAACAAGGTATATTTTCTGGAAAGGCTGGAGTGAAAAATAAATGAGTATTGATTACGGACACGTCAACTAAAGAGGCCATTCGTTTCGAAGGTGTACTGTATACTATTTCCCGTGATGTGGCGGAATTCGTTTTTCACTGGAACGTTAGATCTAGAACCGACCTAACCTCTAGATATCTGCCCCTGGGGTGCTGTGCCTGAGCTCTCAACATATGTCGTAGTGTAATTGATGTATGTGAGTGTATGTGTGTGTGAGAGAGGCAGAGAAAGAGTAAGGAGAGAGGATGGGCAAGGATATGAGAACGGAAAGATTGAGTGCAGTATATACCTTGTGCGGTCAACCACACCACCCAATGACTTGTTCTTCCAGGGGGTAGACCCCCGGGGTGGGCACCTAAGCTTTTCGCTTAAATCCATACCCCTACCCCCACCTCCGACGCACAAGTACGCCGACAGGCTGGATCCTGCCAGAACGCATTTTACCTCACGGCAACTTACCCATTCAATGCCTGGGTCGGGTCGCTCTGCTAGCTCAGAGCTACCAGCATTCCAAGCCGGTACCGGAGTCAAATCAATGCGCCACACATGCGCAGGGACAAGTCCGTCCTCTATGCCTAGAGCGTGCAACGACGAAACCAAATGCCCAACTAGAGGGCCCCGGGTAGAGACCCAGAGGGTTCGGGCCCCATAACCTGTCTCCTCCCTCCCTCCACCTTGAAGCTATTGACGTAAGTACCTCTGGAACCTAAGCAATACCGACGGAGAGATCTTTACTCCATATATGGACTTTTCTCTGTGGGTTTGTGGCCCCCTGCCCTTCTGCATATAGAAAATGCTGGCTGGCGAAACCCCAACCCGATCCCGCCATTAGAAAGTTCCAGTAGTTTCCAGTACTTTGGAAAATGCATCCCTCCATTAGAAATAATACGTGTTGACGATAATTACAAGAGTTCCAGACATCAGCCTTTAATTTACTTGGGCATACTTTTAACGAAATATCTCAAAAGGACATGTAGCGATAATCTCCTTCCGAATTCGCTGAATTTTAAATTTGTAGTTGGGATCAAGAAATTCAGTCTACGTATTCTTTTCATTTTACAGAAAAAACAACAAAAAAACAAATATTTTGAACGCTTGAACTCATTCTCCAAAATCTAGTTGAAAAACGGTGTCTCTATTGTAGAACATTTGGAACAAAGCAGGTATAAAAATGTCTGCAAAAGCGCAACAATTTCGTTTTAGTGCATCATGAAAATAAAATTTCTGGGGTATATAGCTATAAATATCTGGGCATAATAATTCTAAACGACTTCAGCGAGGGTGATCATGATAGATATGCTACATAGAAGGCTTGGAGAGATCGTCGTGTTATATGCGCTCTACGGAAAGCTAACATTAACACGAAAATACAAGCCTGCACTTCCCTGTTTCGTTCCATAATAGAATACGGAGAAGCCTTCTGGGATCCTCATAGGAAAGGTCAGATTAAAGGGTTAAACGGTGTGTAGAAAAAAAGCAGACAATTTCACGAACAGAAACAATGAGTTGAATGTCAATTAGGAACCCTTAGTTTTATGTAGAAAGGCAGCATGACTATGTGCACTCTTCAATGCGTACACAAAGCAACCGGCATGGAAAGCTGTCAGTAAAAGACTTGAAATGTCATGTTATTTAAGTAGGGGTGACCGATCACACAAAATAAAATGTAGAAATCAAAGAACGAATAGAGAAAAAATCAGCTTTGTGAATAGGATGACTGGAACAATAATACCTGCAGAGGTGCTAGTGATTCTTTATAGAAGCACGCAAGATATGCTCTTGAGGTTTCTCAAGAGCGCAAGTGTAGAGTGCAATTATGTGCTAGTAAGTGCAGAGACGTTTTGCAGGATTGAGAAGGGCCAACAGAAGAGCGGCAAAATGCGGAACATATACCATCAATGTAATGAGTAGCGAAGGAACATGTGAAGTGAAGTGAAAAAGCGGGTTCGGAAAAGAGATTGGGGACACATTACCTATTTTTATATTTGTTTTTTTCTGTTTTTGTGTTTTTATTTTTTCATTTATTGATTCTATTATACATTTTAAAAAAGTATCAGTCGTTTCTTTTAATTTTTGTACGTAACATTTTTTGCTTTACGGCCACTGAGCTCATTCACAGGAATGAATAATTATTTCTACTACTTCTATATTATTGTTATTATTATTATTGTTATTATTATTATTATTATTATTATTATTATTTCCCTTTCTCATATTTGTAGCTGCTGTACACATTGTACTAATTCCTATATTTCATATGACATATGGGGAGAAATACAAGACATTGAAAGCTCTAATGTAGGCTTGCCTCTGAATTGTCATTGAAAAAAATATTAATATTAATATCTCTTAGAGTCACAGACGACGAGTTTTTTGTGGATAAGCAACATTATCGCTACTTTTTCATGCTCTCCAGATTGTAGTCAATTTCTTTACTACTTCTGCCCAATTGTAAGAAGTTAACGTATGTGAGTTTTTTATTTTGATTTGTTTTACACAAATATAATCTTTTCGACATTTAAAAACAGGTCTAACCATATTAAATATTGTAAATAACTTTATGCTTTTTGAAGTCGCCTTGAAACATTCGACAAATTTCATTTGGAATCGTTTTGTGTAGAAATAATATGTCAACGTTAATACATAAAACTCAACTTCGAAGGTGAAGGATGTTATGTAATAATTACCTAGTTGTACAAGAGAGCTAATTAAAGATTCTTTGTCATAGGTATAAAACTAGACACGATGTTGTTTGACTGCTGTGTTCTTAAAACTTTTCAATATTTATCCAAATTCCTGCAGGAAGAGTACTGAAACTGAAACAAATATATTAAAACATTCCATTTAAGAAAAATGTCCAAGGTATCGAAATGAACTTTACTCTCATTTGAACTCGCGTTATCTGCGTGGAAATCAATCTCAGTGCTGGTGGATTGATTGATTGTTGGTGATTCCGGACGCATCAACTGTCAAGGTCATTAGTCTCGTAAGTGCATGTTTTGTTCGGTGGGGGGTGATCTTCCCCTCATGAATGGGGAGATCCGGCGCCGACCTACCGTCGTGTAGCGGAGATTTCCCTAACCAGGTATTTCCCATCAGCGGGGCACCTCCCCAGCTGGGACAAGCTCTAAGCTCAGGTTTCCTGGCATGTGTGGTAGTGGAGTGCATGTTAGTGTGTGTAAGTAAGGGATGAGGACAAGGGAAAGAAAGGAAAGATCGCGCGCGGTCCGTGGCCCGATTGTGAGGGCATTGCTCCGGCATTTGCCTGGTGTTTTTCGAAGAAACCACGGAAAACTACCAATCAGAACAGCCGGCCGCCAGAATTCTCCTCCAGAAAGCGACTGAATTCGACCTAGCTGTGAAGCTCGTGTCAAAAATCCTACCACCGTCGCGACGATTCCTGTCGACGCATCAACAGGAACTCGAACCTGAGACCTCCTAGTCAGAGGCACAGCAGTGACATCAGTTGTTGCCCTGAGCCACCATTGCCGGTCTCACACGTAACACTCACCGTGCTGGATACTCGGATTGACATGAAATTTTACTAGCTTGTCCAGGCCCTTTCAAAACTTCTACATACAAATTTTTACCTGCTTTGGAACATTGCTAATAATTCTTTGTGACAATTAGTATTGAGATCTTTCATGACCCCACCGCCTTTGGAAGGGCGGAAATCGCTGGCCGCCGCTGATAGTGGCGACGCGGTGTGTAACGGCCGCCAAAGATTTAATTGTCAGCAAGACTTCGAATTACTGATTGAATTTCCGCGCTTCCACAGGCGAGCAGCGATTTCCGCCCTTCTCCAGGCGGTCGGGTAATGAAAAATCTCAATACTAATTGTCACAAAAACACTACTAGCAATGCTCCATAGCACGCAAAAATTTGAATGTAAGGGTTTTGAAAGGGGGTGAACAAGTTGATAAAATTTCACATGAATCCGAGTGTCCAGCACGGGGAGTGTTGCGTGGTGGAGGAGAGGTCCCTCCGCAGGCGCGCGGTGGCGGCGCAGCGCGTTCTCTTCCCAAGAGGGATTTCCTGCGGGCGCCGCAAGTGGCCGGCGGGCGGGGCCTCCGACGCGGGGCGACGCGGCGCGACGGCGTAATCCGCGCCTGGCCATCGTCAGACGGCGTCAGCCGCTGCCGCCGCATGATCCCCGTCGGGCGGCGAGATAAGTGGGGCGGCGGCGGAGACGGACAGCGAGGGCTGGCAACCCGCAGGGCGGGCACTGAGACGCTCCACTTGCGTTTCCACGGTCAGTTTCGACGTTCACTCTCTGGAAACGGGCGCATGACATTAGTAACAGTCTTGTTTGTACAGTCCATAATTTGCACGAAAAACATTAATTTTATGTGAAAAATTAATACTAATGAATTAATACTAATGAATTACAAGATAATTGAATAATTTCAGCTAAATAAAATGTAACTTTGTACACCTAGACGAAACGGCCTTGAATTTGAAGTTCACCAGCACGTCAGCAGAGTAGCCGGTCGTTAGATTTCTCCTTTAGCCAGTAGCTGAACTCGACCTCGGAGCTATGTTGCTAGTCGAAAACCCCGCCACCGTCAGAACTCGAACCCTGGAACCACCCGATCACAGGCTCTGCTGTAGCATCGCTTGATGCTCTAAGCCACCTAAGACGGTTTTAGTTGTTTGACCCCCCCCCCCCCAACACTGTGTTGTAGAAATCTCATAAAATCTTTTAAATTGACCTGAAAAAATGGTCTATTCCCTACCAGGAGATCGAGACGTGTCGAACCTCATTTACTCCGGTTGGGGACCGGAATGGTTCCGCCCTGACATGGACGGAAAGTAGGATGTAGGTTATTCGATTACTACATGAAATATTCACATTTTACTGCCTCCATAGTCCGTTAGGTTTTTACACTAAATAATAACTCTGGTAATAAAATAATAAATCATTAGAAGCTTTCATCCAGTGAGGATTCCCACATAATTTTGGATTCGTGATGTTGTTGAACCAAAACTTCAGACAAAACAATGCATATTATTGTTTGATAACTATTCACAGAACTTAAATCGATAGGTTAAAAAGCAAGTTTCTTTTCATATTTCTTGAAAGGAATCACTCTGATCGTTTTATTGAATATATACTCGGTTTTCGGTTCGAGAAGTTTCTCATGTCGTAATCTTACAATATTTCACATATTTGGATCACGTGTTACATTTTTGGACCTTTAGCTGTTCTTTGTAGGCCTATTATGTGAAGTGTTTGGGACAGGTGAGCCTAGGCCTTTTTGGGAGAGGCATGGATCCCCCTGGATCCGTCACTGGACATGAATGCTTTCAGTTGTGTTTAAGGTTTTGGGGAGCATTCCGAATCTCTCATGTGTTACATATGTACCACACTCTTAAAATCTTTGTGTGCATGGCAATTGTGTGTAATCGGTGTGTTTAATTGAGGAATTTGACCGCTCACCCAGAGCAATGGTACAAGCACCGAGGTGTGGACAAGAAGTGTCATGGCTAAATATCTACTCGTACAAGACCGATATAGGCAGTAGCGTAACGAAAGGAGGGAGGATCCGCCCGCAAAACGTTTATACGGGTTTCCTTTATAAACGTGTACAGCAAACACAATTTGAGTTAGTACCTTAAAGAACGAAAATATCCCCTCTCTCTCTATAGGCTCTCTTTTATATCTCTATTTTTTTAAGTGGTCGATGACATTAGGTCTTTGTTACATCTCTTCCCTTATAAAATGAATCTTTTTAATTAATTCACGAACGTCCTTTCTCAACGGGGCTCATGACTTCCGAAATGTGCTTACCACTGTTAAAAAGATTCATTTTATAAGGCAGGAGGTGAAAAATTGGCCTAGTGTCATTGGCCCCTTTAAAAATAATCGACGTATACCTGGGTCCGCCAGCATTGCGGTCTTTGCGGGCCCGAAAGTTACACCACTGGATATACACTGCGATTTTTCTAACTTTGCCCCTCAAGGTCCGTCTTCACAATGGATAAGTCATAATCTTTCGCGCCGTTCTCAGTCGTGCCGCCAGATATCGCATGATCGCGTCCGTATCGAGCAGTGTTTGCGATCATGCGACTCCTAGCGGCACGACGGAGAAACGCGAAATGCCGTGTGATATTCCATCGCGGCCATAGGGATTTGCGGGGCAGAGTTAGGAAAATCGCATTACAGGTCTGCGATGTTCAGAGTGAGCGAAAGTGGTCTTCTTCACACCTCAAAGCAGCGGTAGTTACTGCAAGAAGTCCTGATAGTCTTTTAGAAGCCGAAGAGAATTGAGAAAATAACTACAACGTACAAGAAAGAATAGGCCATTCTGTACCATCACTAGTTGAATGTATAGCCTGATAACCCCATTCTACGGCGCCGGTGGTCATGAGCATGCAAAATCTCGAAATCTACGTGTATAAAGTTAAACTGAATATTCGATTTGTTTCCGATTTAAACACTCTGGTTTCTCTTCGCAATGTATCGTAACAATATTACAATCTTTACCTATGCTCGTACTGGGCGAATATGAAGTAACGCGTAATTCAAGACTTGACCGTCTGTTCTTATTCTCCATTGCAGGCTTCCAGAGAAGTCTACTTCCCCAAATCTGTATAACTCAAAGAAACAATTATTCATATTTCATCTTTATAATCTTTAAATTATACTGTATAAGCATTATAAATCTCATGAAATATATGTGAAGCTGAACGCACTAGAAGAGTATAAACTTTTGTTTGTTACAAGAACCTCAGCAATTTAACTTTCAGCTGACGCCAAAATTTTACAAATTCTTAACTATTTAATATAATAAAAAAATACACTAGTGTATGTGTTGAGAAAATAATTCTCTTTATAACATTTCTAATAGCAGAAGTTTATACAAGAATCTTGAAGATAGTATCTCAGGGTCCTCTAATTTTTATATTCATAAGTGACTTCTGCAGATTTTTCATGTTAGGAACTAACGAGTAAATAATAAATTATCCCATCGCCTTTTTCAAAAGTTGTAATTTTAGACAATGAAAATTATTAAACCCAAAGAGCTGAATAGTTGTACGAGACCTTGAGGTCTGAAAGGAAAAATGAACTAATTAGAGAGAAGTAGCAAATGACAGAGTTCTTTGCGCCTCCAACGCTCTGCTAACGGGAATTGCTATTTCCCTGAAGGACACTTAGAAAGAAGTCGGTAATCATGGCAGTTGGATGCAAGGGTTTCCTCGAAGCAGCAAATGAAATTGCGACATCGAAGGTGGGGGTTGCGCTATCTAGAAATGAAGCGCTTCTGGGAAACGCTATGATTTACTGCGTTCGGCCATTCTAGCCCCGGCCCACTTCGCTGATTCGTGCTATTTGCGATAGTACTTTACAACGGTCCAGTGGCCATTTGTCTCCCTGTCGAAGAGCTCGGGCGTACTGCGGGAGAGCAGTGCGGAAAAACCGCGCTCCAAAGACTCGCTCCTTTTTCGTACGTTGGAGTCTTAAGACTTGCAAAATGGAGTCGCCCTCTAAAGGCAATGGAAGTACAGTTATTAAAAACTTTCTTTTGTTGGAAATTGATATAATTCTTGTAAAATTGAACAAAACAAGTACATCTGTTTTCTGCGATTGTGAACATTTCAAATATAACTATCTTGATATTACGAAGTTACTCAACAGAAAGAAAGTTCTGAGGATTATGGTGCAGGTACACTGACACAATTAACTTACATACTCTTTTGATATTAATTAAATGAAAAAGGCTACCAGCCGGGTACATAGTTGGGAGTCATGGTAGAGATTGGCGCCATGTTAGAATTAAGAGAAGTCTCATACGAGAAAAAGTTTTTAACAGCGACGCCCTCAGAAGGTGATAATGAGAGAAAGTTAAATAATTCCCCGAGCTTCTTAATCATTCATGACCCTCAGCTTATTCAGTAGTTACACCACTGTCATAATCATATTCATGCCTTTGAGACTTCATTTACGAAAAATTGCTCCACCCACTTACTTATGATCTCGTTTGAGAAAATAACCATTGTTAAAAGAGAAACACGAGTTTGATTACTTTGCATAATAGAAGAGAAATCGTCGTAAAGAGAATAAACAGTGCGTTCTTGCACAAGTTAAAAATATCACAAAAACTAAATAGTTACATTATTTAATTTCCCTCTTATCCTGTAACTCATAAAAATGTAAGTTGTCAACCTACATTTTCCCGCTGCGCGGTAAAATAGATGTAGTGTTCTTCTTAATATTTTATTTCTACGTTTTTTCATGCTGATAATCTGTTATTAATGTAATTCAGTAAATGGTCTTCATTTCTACCAGAAAGAAGGTTGTGCGTCATGGAGTTTCTTCATCTAAGATTTAAAAATATTCTCTAAATTTAGAATAGATTACCTCATGAGTTTATATGCATCTTAACAATGGACGGTAACAGACACGAAATGCAACATTTCGTTTCTATACTGCTGTAACAGAATTATTTCCTCACGAATTTCATTTCTTTAGAGGTAACGGAACAAATATTTTCGTTACCGTTGAACAAAAACGCATTTAGTTTCGTTTCTTTTTTTGAGAAACATTACTTGCTTATTTAGTTTCTTCTTAATATTTTTCCAAAGGATAAACAACTTAGTAGGTAAAATAATACGCAAATTTCTGAAATTTATTTGATATGATTCGTATTAACCAACATATTCTGCACATGTTTGTTATACCTGGAAATCCTACTGTACCTCCTTACCTTAAAAATGTAACGCATCCAGTGGCGTGCGGTGATAATTTTAGTAGGGGAAGCACTTTTGAAATCCAAGGTATCAAAAAACGTAAAACACATAAAGATGATATGAATTTTCTCAAAATGTGAATATTACCCTGGGAGAGGTCGCATCTTGCATACGAACGTAACTGGTCGCCTGGGGGAAAACAGACACCAGGGAAAATTTCGTTGCCTAAATGCCTTCTAACATAAACAATTATAATTCTGTATTTATGCGATTATAACTTAACTTTATTTATCGAGTACTTTGTTATTTAAAATTATTAACACAAACGTACAAAATCCATCAATGCATTAAAGTATCTTTTTTCTTTCAGAAAATGAAAAATGTGTGCATAAACTTTAATACATGGGGAATGTTGATTTGAAAATGTACCTTTACAATGTGATGTTCGTTCTACTGTTTTCTTACACTTTTCACATTCTGTGGATGCTCTGCGGTTTAATTCCTCGGACAAATTTCACGTCTTGTTGGTTCTCTTTCTTGCAACTTGTGTTTCTTATTTTTGCTCTGAATGCAAATATTGTATTATTTTAGGTATCAGCTCTCGCGACAATCCTCGTAGAATTTATCTCAAAATAGACCAAGGGCGATTACGATCCAAAACTTCCATCTGCAATTCTTATGTGTGGTGAGTCCTCGAAATATCAGTAATGTTTTATTTTCCTGAAAGTTGATCGTGCCTACTTCGAACGTATTACCGGAAAGGGATCCGTGGGGGTTGCGCCTTGTCGACGGCTCTGCTTGTCAAAACTGGATCCCCCACTTTCCTCGTTAGATGCCATGACTACTGCCCGGAAGAAGCTCACCAATGCATTCCCTTCCCGCAAGGGAGAACTGCAGAACGGTACGCAAAGAATTAGTTTGTTTAGAATACTTTCTTTAACTTAATATAAACGTTTTCGGTATTATTAAGTACTTTATACTTTGATTGTATTACAATGTAGTTAGCACGTACATCAAACACTCTGAAAACGCCAAAATAATATTTGTTTCGAACTTGAAATTGCTACCAGTCGATCACAACAGAACGCATTTAAATTATCATTCTCGCGCACTCACGAATCGACCCGACTTTTCACGAGGCATGACGAAGTCAAACGCCTGCACTCTCCAAGAAGCTTTGCTGACGTCACGAGACGAATCTACACACTGTTCTGAAAACATCACACACATTTAGCTCAGAATCAGAGTCGAGTGAATAGTTTTGCTTTGGCCATAAGCAACGAATATTTGCAATGTATAAAGGATTTTTTCTATGCTTTACTTAGGGCAATGACTCATTCCCTTCATTCCATGGAATGCACGCCACTGAACGCATCACATATAATGATAACTACCGATGTTTTTGTAAAGGGATAAATATGTCAAACGATTATTGGACATCGCGTTTATATATATATATATATATATATATATATATATATATATATATATATATATCCCCTAATATTTGCGTTTAAAATAACTCAGTCTTCGAACTTTAAAAATATTCGCTATGTTTGCTTCGCTAACTAACCTCACATGCACATGCTTGCTCGCGCGTGGCGACGAAACGACGGCTGTTTTGCTCCGAAAAGAACAAATGACGGGAAATAAGCGTTCAATTCATTAATTTTAAGATATTAAAATTGAGTATTTATATCACTAATCCGAACGATAAGAACAAATCAAAACACATCTAGGGCCCATACATTTTATTCTACGAAATTAATCACCAAATTTGATTGGAAAGCTCAAACTTATTTTTATCGAAAATCCTAAATGTTTTAAATAGTTATATTTATCAATAATATCTGATTGTGATTTTGCCTACCATCTGGGTCGGTTTAACGACCTGTGGGTCCTATAGTACTTTTATCATGCGGGACCTCTTTTATTAATTAAAAAGAGACGTAGTTAAGAACGTGATGTATAAAAGAACTTTAACCGATTTCTGATTATAATTTTTTTAATGGATCCTCAGCTAAACATGGTGTAGTTTATCAACATTAAGACAATATTGTACACTGTAGAAAAAGATCTAAAATTAAAGTATATAAATACTCGAAACCAGTTACAAGTACTATGGGCCAAGTTCTGGGTCAATATTGGGACACTTGCACATTTTCAATTACATAATTATGATTTTGAAGTCTAGAAACAAAACAAAAAAACAATTCAGGGTCTAATAGACGTTCAAGTTCACAAAATACGTGCTTACAATGAAATATTTTTCATTTATTTTATGTAATCAATATTTTAATACAAACAAGCTCAAAAGGATACATTATTTGAAATATTATCGGAAGATATGTCACGGACATACACTAAATCAGATATTCTTATGGATGATTCAAAATGTTTAAATATTGCAAATAAAATTGAAATTATATTAATTTTTCAAAATATTAAATTATAAACATTTAATAAAATTCCTACTTATGTAATTAATTTTCAGTTTTGATTGAACTCCATTTATCTAATCAAATGTTTACGCAATTTTGCCGATGAACTCATTGATTATTCTTGTTGTATCAATATTTTGAAGTAGTTCGTGTTCAGTACTTCTCAAAGAAAAAATCTTCGGTCGGTTTTAGTTCATGGTGGCTCATATTTCGTTTTCGTCGTGTTGATACGTGATTGTATGTGAGAGTGATAAATTCGATATCGTAAATGAAATCGTGCGGGTAAAGCTTCAATACTCATAGAAACATTTACTATAAAAGCGATAAATACGAACATTGCCTAATAGAATCAGCTGATCCCTTCCGGATTTAATTTAGGCAGTAAAATGGCATCCTAACAAACAAATAAATCTCAAACTGTTGCATTTTAAAAATAAAATAATGACGTTAGTCAGCAATAAAAATTAAACTTTAACATAATTGTATATAAACTCTGTTTTCAGACTTTTCTAACAGTAGGTTCACACAATTCATAACAGCAAACCTTTTTTATTCACTAGTGAGACATTTTTAAATGCTGCGCCTTAAGAAGCGGGAGACCCCAAAAAAGCGCAACTGGACCCCCAGCTACAAATTTAGCAATGACCAAATTACAAGCTTGTGTATTTAACCTGACTGAACTAACTCTTGATAACATAACTTTGTTTGTTTGTTTGTTTGTTTGTTTATTTAACGTCGCATCGACAACTGGGTCATTAGCGACTCAGAAAAAATACATTATAACAGTAATTCATACATGATTAAATGAGATTTACACATTCAGTACAATATACAGTAATTCACACATAATTGTTTACAGGATTGCAAAAAACGAAAGAGTAGTAACAATAATACTTAGTGAGACATGCAAACCAAAAAAAAAAAGCCATGATCAAAACAAAGTTCAAATTGGCTGAAAATTCCACTCTCCTTATAGAATTGTAAAATTCTTTCTTGATACTTCTCAGATTCAAGTAACATTCTAAACTTCTGTTGTGAAGATATCTCTGCCTGATATGTTGGAAAGTAGGGCAATAATTGACTATGTGAGACAGGGACCAAGCCGTATTGCACAGGTCACATGATGGAGGATTAGATCCGTCAATCAGATATAGATGGCTTAGCTTACAGTGACCTGTTCGTGTTCTCGTGATAACATAACTTTATTGATAGTAAAAATTCCTTATGTCATGATCTCTGTATACACTGAAATGTTATACTTATTCACAACAAAATAAAGTTTAATACCCTATTTACAAATTCGTACCTTTTGATAATCAAAAATTACTGGCTGGATGTTATGCCATTGGTCACAAAATTTAAAATTCAATGAAATGAAACACTGCAGCTATGGTTTATACAACAATGTACGCAAAGTGGCGAATCGTATTCAAAACTCGTCTTTCCTTTAATTCTAAAAATTTCCTTGAAAAACACTTTCCTGACATTTATTAAGTAAGTGCATTTCTTTATTAAACAATAGATTAGAGAGGTTTGTTTCTTATTAAGTGGATAAAAATTACCACTATCATCTTTGAAACAGCAAAAACTACCTTTACTCAAATTAAACCAACAGGACTGCGTAAAAAGGATTTTGAATTTTGTGACCAATGATACAAGATCACGCCAGTAGTTATTTAAGGCACACCTTTGTAAATAGTTAGTGTATTTAATTTTATTGTGTTGTAAATAAGTATGACATTTCAGTGTTTAAAGAGAAAACTATAAAAGAAGGAATTTTTATTTAAATGAAGAGTTAGTGAATTTAAGTCAGGTTAAATACATACCCAAGCTTGCGATTTTATCATTGCTAGAATTGTAGCTGGATATGTGTGAATAAGTTGTATTTTTTTTTTTTGAAAGTGTATCTTGTTTTGTTTTTTTGGAATTTATTTGCGACACAAACAAGCAGAATACAATTCTGTATGTTTTTTCCGAACATTTCTAAGTTGTTTGCTTTCTAGAACAAGAACTCTTCCCTGTCATTGAGAAAATGCTAACAGGAACCTTCTAGATATTGAGGATTCCCATCAAAATGTTTTAAATGAACACTGTTGGTGAAGGACAGTAGAATTTTTGTCCACTATATTGTTACCTCGAAGAAGCCAAAAGTACTAAAAATCCTATCAAATGGCTAGCATATTCTTTAGCTTTAGAAAACAATGATTTCAAAAAATGTAGTTCTTACAAGCGCCTATGTTCCATTCATAAATTCATGCAATTATTTGGGACATGCTGAGGAGTATCAAGCCCCAGTGGCGCACATTCGTATTACATAAATAGTTATGAACTTAATACTCATTTCACCACCTCCTTAAGAGTAGCCGTATGTCAGTGTTGAAACATCAGAAAAGTGTTCAAAAATGGTGTAATGTGGGCAGCACACTCGGAACACTTAACATCTGCATCGTTGCAGGTACAAAAAATGTCCAGGATGGTGCGCCTCCAAGATGGAGAGATGCACCAAAAAGCCTTTGTAGCTTGAGGAACAATCAGCGCACATTTAAACTTATTTAAAACTTATCGTTTAAATCCTTACCTTCGGAGTAACTCTTTCTACCTTTTGAACACCTGTCTTAAAGTGATTGTCAATGAAGCCAAAAAATCTGCAGGTGCCCTCGCAATGTGGATATTCTTTTGCAAGGGGGTCGGACTGTACAAACAGTGAACTCTCTATTCACTCGATTAACTATTCTGCAAGGAATCTACGATTTTTATCTTTGCAAGTAAAGGTATTTTTCAAGCCCTTCTTTGCTGCACCCGTCACTCTTCCTTTCATTAAACGTGCAAAGACTGGTACATAAATTCACAAGAAAGATTGAGGATTTTTTTGAAGTAACAAATACGACCTCCTTCAGATATGTACTTGAAAATATTTTTACAGACGACACTTCACCCACAATGCAATCACGCGTTTCATTGTTTCTATGTTCGATGTTCTTGTCTTTATCACTCCCATTACTTTAAAGCACAAAATGTTCTACCAAAAATCTTGGGCCAAGCAGTAACTGTGGGGTACCCCTTACACTCTAACTCAACATTACTTAGAATATCCTAGCTCTTGGAAAACGCTAGTGAAGATGATTTGCGACTTTCACTAGAAGAGTTGTTTGAACACTCCAGGTAAATTGATTTTGGAAGGCTTTTCTTTTTTCTTTCCTTTATAAGGCTTATGATTCATGTTCATATATTGCGTTCATCTACTGTGTTAACCTCATCTCTTTCTTTATCTTCCATTTCGTCTCCTGGTACTAAATCTAGGTCAGGTCATGTCGTGTTGTTGCCGGAGCTTCGTGAACTCTAATGTAAGAAAAAGATAAAAATAAAGTAAAAAATACCATTTTCCCACTCTGGGAAACTAGATTAGAGAAACGCCTACTGGTCTTTCTGAAAAAGTTTCGGGCTGTGGCAAGAAGTGATGCCTGCTGTAATCTCGGGATTTTTGAGACCACTAAAGTGCTAGTGAAGCAACTGCCACAACGAACATTCACAGCGAAATATACTGTTTTACTTGCAGGCTAGCTTAAATCTCCAACACCTAGCATTAGCTGTATGAATCTATATTTGGATGAATCTGATATTAAAGTGTAGAGGGTGTAGGTGGTCACAATAATTCTAGCCATGAAGGCGGAGAAAATTA
Organism: Acheta domesticus; assembly: GCA_031308135.1. Taxonomy (NCBI): domain Eukaryota; kingdom Metazoa; phylum Arthropoda; class Insecta; order Orthoptera; family Gryllidae; genus Acheta; species Acheta domesticus. The sequence continues at coordinate 172,665,515 of JAHLJT010000631.1, read as the reverse complement.
AGTTGTTCCTTCTGGAAACGTGATGCAATAATTTCCCCCAAGTTCATGATATGTGGTAAGGGGAATGGACTTTCAAAGTCGCTCGAGGTTAAAATTAGAGTACACTCACTCGCAAGCTCGCCTGACAGGCGGATAGATCTTTTGTGACGATAAACAAAATTAACCTTAGAACGTGCTATGGAAATAATAAAATTGAATTTTATCCTTGTTGGGAATTGTCTATGCAAGCAAGTCAGAAACATCCGCGTAAGGGGCCAACAACTAGTACGAATCTGCTCCTCTATGTTGCCTTTCCGGTTGCAATTACGCCTTGCATACATTGTACTTGTGGCAGTGCGTTCTCGGCTGATGTCCAAGCAAGACAGAGGGAGTGACTTCTACGAATTTCATTATAAACGTGAAATCTGTGCGTAGCACATTTGGGCCGTATTGCTGTATATGATTTCTTTATTTACTATTAGGCTGCATTGAAGATATTTGTAGAGGGTTTAGCGAAAAAAAGTAAGTTTTTGATACAAGAATAACATCGGTGCCAATAAAACGGTTTTTAAAATGGGTTCAGGGATGCCACAAATCCCATTAACATCACATTTTTCGGCCTTTTTTGCTACTTTATAGAAAAATAAATATAATTTAATGATTTTTATCAACGTATTTTTGGCTGAGGTGATGCCCACATTATTCCACAACAATTTTTATGATCATCAAACATCACTTATTTGACTCAGTGGGCCACATTAGTCCGAATACGGTCAATTTTACGTTAAAACGATATAAATAGACACTTTTCAATTGACCATAACTCCGTAAATTTTAATCCAAAATAATTTTAATTAGATTAGAGCTCAAGCGCTTTAAGAACTCTGCTTCACACAATTTAACTATTTTACTGCAATCATTTAAAATTGCGCCGTGCGCAATTTTAACGACTCACATTTGTGTCGCACTGCAGTGACGCTATGATTTGCTCTATTCTAATAACTTTAAGAAAAAATCGAACAGTTTTTGAGAAAAAATATATATATTCCCATTGCTTCGAGTAAAAAATACGGGAAAACTACTCTTATTTTAAAAACATTCGTCATTTTCCGCCGCATGATAACGTAGCTTTCTCTTCATGCATAGTATTCGTAAGGCGAGAAAGTAAAACAAAATCGTGCATAACCTGATTTAAAGTTCTAGGTTTTAGAACAGATTTGATTAAAAAATTCTGTAATCAATATTATAGTTCTGCAATGTTAATTTCTCTAGGCCTTTTTAGGAAATACAGTTAATTGAAAATGGGACCTACGCAATTTTTATAAGCGTAATTTGCTCTTGATAAGAAAGAATAAAAGAAACAAATTGGAACCTTTTTTGAGACAATAATTTCTTTAAAACAACGGGTGCGAATTGGAACTAATTTCTCTTCGAGGGCACAAGTAACGTTCGGAGTGCCACAGGCAAGTGTGCTAGGTCCGTTGTTATTTATAGCGTATATTAATGATACTTGGCAGGGAATTCAATCAAAAATACTTCTTTTGGAAGATGATTGTATAATTTATCGGGAAATTAAGAACACAAATGATACAGAAATATTGCAGGCTGATTTAGATAAGCTAGAATCATGGCCTACGACAAATGAAATGTTATGTAAGTGCCCTGTAAGTGCAAGTTTATCAGATTCGCGTGTTCTAGAAAGACAGACGTGAAATATAAATTAGGAAATCAGGATATTCCGAAGAATAAATACTATAAATATTTGGGAATTGTACTAAATGAGGATCTGGGATGGGCAGAACACGTAAATTATGTTGTGAAAAAGGCGTAGAAGACATTGCATTTTGTGATTAGAGTACTTCGGAAAGGAAATGGAAAATCAAGGGAATTAGGGGAAAAAACCTTTAGTACGTCTGATCTTTAGTACGTCCGACAGCTATTCGGAATTGCCACATACTCTTTCTTGCCAGCTGTCATCTATCACCGCCAAAAGTACATTTTTTGTCATTTTCTTAATTTTTCGTATTGGTAGAACGGAAATATTAATTTTAGAATATTAAAGAACACAAAACCTAGTCATAAATGGCAATTTTCTTTTAAAAATGATGGGCCGTTTAAGAAAAGATGGCGTTTTAGCGCGACTAAAATTTGAAGCTGATTTTCACAGAAAATGTTTGAGTTTTCAAAATACTTTATTTGAAGTTATTTGAAGCACTTACACTCACAAATATAATAATCTTTACAAATTGCTGATAATGTGCATATTAAAGATGTGACAGATCTTTCAAAAAAATATTTTTATATAACAAAAAAACAAAAAATAACTCAAAATAAGCATTACGTCATATTAAAGAGTGTAATTATCACTATCAGTTACAAAAGTTTCAAGAAAACATTTGCAGCCATATATGAGAAAATGGCGTTTGAGCATTTCTGAAAATGTCGAAATGTGAGCTACATTCACAGAAAACAGTTGTGTTTTCGAGAAACTTTACTCGACATTATTTAAAGCACATGTACTCGTTAATATCATAACGTGACAAAATCACCGCTAATGTAAATATTATCGACGTGAGAAACATGTGAAAAAATTTACATTTTTGTAATTTTTGAAAAAAACCAACCTATAAAGCAATATGGCTTTTATGTCATCTGATAGAGTACATTTAACACTATCCCTACAAAACTTTTACAGAAAAAATTTGGAGCCGTTTTCGAGAAAATCGTGTTTTTGTAATTTTTTAAAATTGCACATATTGCACGCAACATTGCGCGAAAAATACTAAAATAGAAAACTAATATGGGAAAGTCTGTGCCGTTCTGTAGCATCACTAGTTCGTTATTAGGACCCGGCAATGATTTTTCTTTCCGCCGAAAATTCGCCATTTTTTCGCGCAGCATTACATAACTTTCTCTATACTACGTATATCACTCCGTGTATACGTTTACGTATACAGGAAAGTAAAAACAAGTAGAGCTATTTTTTGAGAAAATAATTGTTTAAAAATTGTCTAAATTGCACGCAATATTACCGGAAACTACTCATATTTTTGAAAAATCGTGTCGACCTTACTTCAAGATGTGCCTTTGAAGAATAGATTTCATTCAGGAAAAAAGTATCCTTCGCAATACTGCAGTTCTAGGAAGATGATGAAAAGAATTTGAACTTCAGCAATTTTCAAAAATCAGACATTTCAATAAAAATGAAATCAGCACCATGCGTCTTGCAAAAATCTGGAGCCCTTTTTGAGAAAAATTTGAAAATATTCTTGAGGTGTCATGTCAATTATCCCCCAAAAAATCAAAATATCCGTTTCAAACTCACAGGGCCTCGAGTTAACTTGAATTATTCGGGGAATATCAATTTTGGAGAACATCGGCTGAACGATTTAGGAGATAGCATTGACCACTCAGAGTCAGAAAAACAGGCTAGAATGACGTTTTGCCGTCAATCGATTTTTCGATATTAAGGATCCATAAACATAAATTCTGACTAAACAGCGTGTTAGAGGAAGTAATTCACTATATAATATGTGATCAATATTTATTCAATTTTTCGTTTCTAGGGCCCGCAATAAACTTTTTTCTGTCAAGAAATTGCTGTTTTCCGGCGCACGAGTACAATACTTTTTTTTCTTTTTACGAAGTAAAGCGAGAAAGAACTATATACTTTTATATCTAATATTACAATTAGTAAATGCCAACTATTTCAATGAACAGAATTATGTATTTCTTAGAGATATCCACACACGTAGACTTTTTTCAACAACGCACTTAGACTTTTTTCTCGAGCACTGACTATGAATAATCAGCAGTCAATATGAAACACGATGGCGATGCGTTGCCTGGCCATCAATTTTATGCACTCGAAGAGTTGAGCAAGCTGGCTTCTAAGTCGTTACTTTTCTCATCGAATATTTTATTGAAACACTAGCGCGTCAAGTTTCCAGAGAGAGCTTACGTAATTTATGAATCTAATTTCTCCATCTACTCTTATTTTCTAGTTTCATTTTTTCACTTCACGCATCAGTCTCTATTATCTAAATCATTATGTCCCATCAGTGCTGTAGTGTGGGAAAGACCATTAATAATATGTGACATTTTACAATACAACGCAAAAGAACGAATCTTCTATGTTCTGTGTTTCTAACACGGTGTAAGATATATCTTATATTCCGTGGTTTCTAATCATTGCAAAGTCGAATAAGATTATGAAGCCAATAGTGGTGGAAGCAACTCTACACCAAGCCCAAGAATTTGGAATTCACATCGAGCTTGAAACGCCGTTTTACCTTTCGTGTTGTATCGTCCAGATTAATCAATTTACTCACAATCGTCTGGGAATCCGTCCTGCGTCAAATATGGCATTCGTAATGATTAAAATAATTTTCATATAAGCATTATGTACTGCATAATGTACTCATTGCCTAATTGTGAACGCTGTGAATTGGTATTCTTCCTTATTCTGTTTGACACAGCCTTGATTTATTATAAATGAAGGAATAAATGCACCTCAAAATACAATTTATCCTTCAGCGGAAGTAACAATTATTTAAAAGTTATTAAAATACTTTCCAATTTTGACATTAGTGTAGTTTTTAAATTTTAAATAACTTTTTTGTCTAACCTACAAATTACTGTGTTGTAAGTAGAGGGCGATTTTTACCATATTGGCATATTTTATTCCTCGCAACCAAGCGGTATGCTTTTTGTAAGAAAATACGATTCAGACCCTAGGAAAGAAATATATGAAGTTTTATAGTGCATATTTTTGCATATATTGTCAATAGGTGCATATATCAGTGATTCGTGCATATTGATGCATATTTTGATATTATTAACAGTTTCAAGATTGTCGCTTTAGTTATCTCTTCAGCAACTGATTTGTAAGGTACGCAATTTTCTTTCAGTCCCTCGTGGGAGTATCACAATGCGGGAAGTCGGGCAGAGGCAGAAATTCTAAAAAATAGCTTTGCTCATTGGCAGCTTGTCGACTTCGATTACAAAACCTGATATATATATCTGCTGCGTCTGGAGAAGCACTATCAGCTTCCCTGCGATCCGTTTACCAGGAGAATGGAGCGCATAGCAGTTAATTCAGAGAAATGACCTCGCCGAAAGGAACAAAATTCATCGTTAATTCATGTAATCGTATTCAAAACGCAGTATTTAGAGTAGTGCTGGCGGTTTCAGTGGGGTGTTTCACCATGGCGGCGAAAAACAAATCTTCGACAAGCGTTTTGCTTCGAAAATGGATTAGAGGACGCCACTCTGTCAACTGACGGAAAAGTTGTTTTATGTGAAGCATGTCACAAACATGTAAGTATGTAAATAAATCCAGGGGAACGTAATTTTGGCATATTGTCAGATTTTGTGTGCATATTCTCAGATTTCTTGTGTATATTGTCAGATTTTTTGTGCACATTTCACTGTTTTAAGTGCATTAACGCATGCATATTTGACGATTTTAAGTGCATATAAACTCGCGCTCTAGTTGTAAGGGAGTGTAAAACATGTAACAGTAGGGATCACGAGGCAAGAAAATCAAGGAACTTCTAGACAATTTTATTAAGAACACACTCTAAACCAATGATTTCATTTCTTCTGAAAAATTTAGAATAATTACATAATATGGAGTACGAGTATTCAGCAGGTAAATTAAACTATTCAGTTTGAAAAAAAAATGAGGGAAAATTGTGACCAAAATATATTCCTATTCTGTATTAGTCGGGCTTTCGATTTTAATGTGTTCTTTTACCCACGCAGTGGTAAGTCCGATTCATGTAGATGAGATTGAAATGCAATGTTTGAAAATGTGAGAGCGATGCCACTCTTTGCAAAGCCGTTCTCTGTGCCGAGCAAGCATCGAAGAGCGTGCGCCCTCCGTGCGGGACAGCGCGTGCCCTTGCCCGCCGCCCTTCGCCCTTCGCCGATGAGGTGGAGGGGGCCCCGAGCACCTAATTTCAATTTGTGCGCCCCGCCGACCCCGCCCAGCCCCTCGCGCGGCCGCGGCCGCCGCCGCCGCCGCCGCCGCGCCGTCTGCTGCATTTCCGGCTGGGGGCGGTGCAGCCGCCTCCGTCATCGCCCATTCGCCCTTCCCAGCCGGCGGTTCAGGACCCACGGAACGCAGGCGGCCTAGGACAAAATGCAGGCCCCGGTTACATGCTCCTTAGCAGACGCATGACCTCCAGAACGCTATGGTCATTTCAAGATTTGCTTTGCGTTTGTCCCACACGTCGCATTCGTGTCGCACTCATTCAGGCATCTACCGAAGTTATTTTCATTGTTCGAAATATGTTGTTGAGTTGGCATACTACGAGTATTAATGGTTTTCTTAAAAATAATTTTCGGAAACTTTAAAAACATTGAATAGAAGAATTAGGTACTTTTATTATTTCCACGGTACTGAGAACTAGAAAGAAATGAGGTTGCAATGCGGCTCAAGATGCAACATCTATGTTTCAAAGAAATGGAGCAAAATGATCTTAAAATATATACAAGAATGCTCATCATCACTAAGTATTCAACAGATCAAGTGATCTTCGTTTACATCTAATTTTATTTTTTCCATTTAGTAAACACATTATATGATATCGTTTGATACCTTCCCTTATTTATGTTTTTTTTAGTAATCATTCAGGAAATTTAACTGAAGGGTGAAGTATTTTAGAATCAGATATTTAGACAAGAAATAATACTAATTTTTGACAGTGAGTATTTCGGAGTGTATTCGGTAATCGATTATAATCGATTATTATATTCTTCTGCAACGGCGATAAGGGTTTATAGTGTTAATTGTTAACCATCAAATATTATACCTTCTTTGACAATTATCAGACAAGGAGTGATATTTGGTGGTTAACACTTCTGTGGTCAAGGGGCAAACGTTCTTAAGTCAAAAATTGTAGTTGAAGAAAACAAGGGATAGATTATTGAACCAACGCTTTATCTTACACTCTAGGCTCGCATTTCCAACGCATTTTTGTCGATAAGGAGGCGACATTTGAATTCGGTCTTTTTACTAAAATAAATTATAGATGCTTAAATTGTAGTTCCAGTACTTAACCCAATTTCGCCAAAAATTGACTTAAGAACTTGACCACAGGCTTCACAGTATAAATCCATATTACTGTTGCAGAATAATATATCGAGAAAGTTCTCAGTTATGTATTGAAGTTATTAAAAAATAACTATAACAAGTTATTCTCCTAATAAAATACTAAAGAGTGTGTGTCGAAGTTCCTATTGAAGTATTAACTGTGTCAAAATTCAGATACGCCCTCATTTCCTCGGTGTCTTTAAATCATTACGTAACAACTACGAGACGGCTGCCTAGTTCTAGGCTAGTCTGGTCGTTCCATCCATCGATCGTCCGCCTCCGCCGCTCACCCACGCGACGTCTGCCGCCCCCGCCGCCCCCGCCGCCCATGCCGCCCCCGCCGCCGCCCGCTCCGCCAGCGTCGCCGCCAGCTCTTTCGTGCGCCGCCAAGCGGCCACCTCTGAGACGGCGACGGCTTTGCTGCCCTGCCGCCGCCGCCGTCTCGGCCTTGGCGATTGCAGTCAGGAAATGCCCCTGGTTATGACGTAAGGGAGCCGGGCCTCTGCAGTTTTCAGCCGCGAAGGCGGCAGAGGCGGCGGCGGTGGCGTTGACGGCAAGGGACCGCCAAATGACCTCACAATTACGCGTAGGACACGCGACTGAGGCGGACGCGGCGTGCAACGCAAGCGGCCGCGCGGCGGGGCGACCGCCTCGGGGGCGGCGGCGACGGTGACGCCTCGGAGGTGGCTGCGGCGGGGGCGGCGGGGGCGGCGGGGGCGGCGGGGGCGGTGGGGGCGCGGGAGAAAGGTGGGGGTGGCAAGGTCACACACGCCCCGTTGCCATAGACGGAAATGGCAAAGGTCGCAGAATCAGAGTCCGTACTTGGGTGGAGGATCGTCAAACCTTTTCAGGAGGAGGTGGTGGAGGCGGTAACGGCAGTGGTGGTGGTGGTGGTGGTGGTGGTGGTGGTGGTGGCGGCGGTGGCGGGAGGGCGGCGGCCGGAGAAGGCGCAATTACCCCGAACTGGTTCGCGGCTTGGGCAGCCGCCGCCGCCGCCGCTGCGACCGCCTCCCGGTGATCGCTTCCAGGCCCTGGACCGGTCCCCGGATTTGTCGCCGCGCGCCGACCCCTTGTTTTCCTGTTTCGCGGAATCATTTTCATTATTTATGCGTCGTGTTCGGAAGAGCGAGTCAGTTACGCGGAAACGCTTAGGAGCGAACGCGAGTCAAGGCCGGTTCGAACCGTAACCAACTCTGCCATAAAAATCCTTTGGACGTTACAGCGGCATATCTAAAACACTTATCTGAACGAACGCAAACTTAATGACCTTATCTGTACATATCGGACATGATACGATGAAGGTTTCGTTTGAATTCCAAATTGGTACTTGTGACGAATTCATTAAAACCCACGAACGAGTCCGTTGTTCTCAATTAACCCTCTCTACTGAATGTAGTGGCAGAAGTTCTTAAAAAATATATTCTCAACATTATTGATCCGTGAAGAATTTTTGTGTAAGTTTTGACCTTTTTGGAAAAACGAGGAGAATTTGAAAATTTCTTGTCTCTATAGTTGTCTCCTGGCACGAAATATAAATAACCCGATTACTACCCTGTTCAGTAACAGAGCAATCCTATTGCCCTTGCTTTGCTTCGAGGGACTATGCTGACCTTTTGTCATCTACCGTCAACCTGAGCTGAAGTAAATGCATAACCCATGTGGACGAGTGCTTTGGCGACTATTGATCTCGCTTTATTCTGATTGGTTCATCTCCGCTTCGTTTGTGCGCCGAGGCTCCGTTGCACTCGAGGAAATAGACGGGCAGTTAATTCTCCTTTAGGTCCGTCTGCGCGCTCCCTCTGCGCCAACCAATCTCGTTTCTTCCACGTTTTGTGAACATTAAGGCAAAAGCTGACCGTCGCTTTGACAATCTCTTATTCCATGTGCAGACAAACAGTTGCACCGTCAGCGGCGTGGATGGGATGTTTTTCCATAAGCATAACGTCAGGAAAAAGGAAATTCCACAGCAGCCAATACGTACTCGGAGTAGACGAATTATATGTCTGCTTGTTGTTGTTATTGTTGTTGTTGTTATTATTATTATTATTATTATTATTATTACTATTACTGTATGTCGCAACTGAAGATATGAGTCGGCTGAAAATAAAATCTACCCCAAGTTGCAACCAGATACATAAGAGCAGATCTTAGGTCTGTCTCTACAATACTTTGCGCAAAATGTGAGTTGTTCCAAATAAAGCAAAGTCTTGCACTTCCCAGTTTTTTGAATTACTGAAATGTTTGGCCAAGTTCTTACACAAATTTTTCGGAGCAAATCCCAGAGCTCCAATAACTATGACTAAATGGCTAAAACGCCATTTTCTCATATATCGCTGCAAATTTTTTCTTGAAACTTTTGTAACAGATAGTGCTAATTTCACTCTTTAGTGTAGCGTAAAGTTTATTTTAAGTTATTTTTTTGTTTTTTCAAAAATTATATAAATGTAAATTTTTTGAAAGATCTCTCACATCTTTAATATGCACATTATCCGCAATATGTAAAGATTATTATATTTATGAGTGTAAGGGCTTCAAATAACTTTAAATAAAGTAGTTTGAAAACTAAAAAATGTTCTGTGAAAATGAGCTTCAAATTTAGCGTTTTAGTAGTGCTAAAATGCCATTTTCTCTTAAACGGCACATAATTTTTAAAAAAATTGCCATTTACGGCTGGGTTTTTGTGTTCTTTAATATTCTAAAATTAATATTTTCGTTCTACCAACAGGAAACCAAAAATTAAGAAAATGACAAAAAAATGTACTTTTGGCGGTGATAGATGGTAGCTGGCAAGAAAGAGTATGTGGCAATTCCGAATAGCTACCGAAGACCCAAGGAAATAGAAAACTAATACGGAAAAGTCTGTGCCATTTTGTAGCACCACTAGTTAATTTTTATCATGTTGGAAAATGTAGGTCTTGTTAGTGTAAATATGTTGAGTTGTGATTTAATATGGTTTATTTTTGTTTGCTATTTTGAACAAAAATTTATCAATGCATCTATTGATTTTTTTAGAATTTCTCTTCCTTGATCTAGTATATATTTTTTTTGTCGTAAATAGAACAGTGTCATCCGCGAAATTTCTGTTGTTTGTTTTATTCATCTGAGGATAGTCTGCAACGTAAATGTTCAAGAGGATTGGTGAGAGCTGTGGCAGTTCTTGTACAATTTTTAATCACATAAAGTGTTATTGTCTTTCATCGCGAAGTAGCGATTTTGCAGGAAACATTTAATTATTTCATTACAGACTCCAAATTTCTCATTTTATACAATAGACCTGCAAGCCAAATTTTTGTCAATGTCTTTTTCCACGTTAAGAAAAATATCCGACTTATGTTTATGTTGGTGAAATTCGTTTGCTATGTTTTCGGATAGTTTTCCGAGAGCTGTTGAGTTGTGGAATAATGTTCGCGAAATCCGAATTGTTTGCTAGAAACGAGCTCTACGAAATAATTTAAATAGTCTTCTTTTAAACTTTATCGACGAACGAAAAGTACATATAAAGATAATTCTCACCATTACAAAGGAGTAGTATGATATAGTCTAGTATTCGTATTCTAGAACATAACATATTACTTTATGATCATTGACGGTAATCTTCTGTGATAGAATTTACGAACAACAATAAATGTATTCTTCTTATATGCTATAAAGTTGTTTCGACTTTTAAAAAGAGTAATAAGGGAAAATACTAATTGTTGATAAAACGTTAAACCTTTATGACAACGAAAGCGTGTGAAAGACTTGTTCCAGCGTAGGCCCCTTTTTGAAACTAAATTCTGGGGATATGTGGAATATGTTCTATTGTATGGCATTCTATTATATTTTTAGTTTCTTGAGTTAAGAACTCTTGGGTAAGAAAGTACATTAGTATTGCAAAATAATTTAAGAGATAATGAATGCAACTGAAAATATGCTATGATTAATGTATGTTTATGGCTTGAAAATACGGATGTTTACCGCGTACGAAAAATATTACCAACAATAACCTTGATGTTACTCCATGACATACAAATAATGTTCCCACACAAGTTGTGTGACCAAGTTAAAGCAGTAAATACGTTTTACGAAATGCATTGTACCTCCAAAATTATTTCATGGAGTATTTGTGAGATGATTTCAATATACAGGAATTTATATCGTGGATATATGTGCATTTGTGGCATCGTAAATAAAAATTAGAATCTTAGTTTTCCCATTTGTCAACCACACCAGAATTTGTGAGCATTCCAGCTTTGTAAACTTTTTATAAATGGCACGCCAATGATATTCCTGTCTCATATTCCGTGGTTATTCGCCTTTGTGTTTGTGGGTGGGTTCTCTGTCGCAGGGCTTCTAACGCCCATCGAGAGAAATTATTGCTACTCCACTGCGTCAGAAATGCCGGGGAGGCAGCCGCATTATAGACTCAAGGCACGAAATGGCTCGTGGCTCGTGATCCTATATTTGCAAGTGAGAGAACAACGTTTTTGTTTCTTGGAATAATCTCTTGTTTCCGGCCAGGTTGGAGAAATAACTGAAGCACCATTTATCAGTCAGTTTAATCCTGTTAGTAATCAGTTTGTTGTTCTATCAATTTAACCATAACCATAAGAAGAATAGATTTTCTTCTATGATTTTTTGATCTTATGGATAATTTTCAGCTGTGAAAAAAAGAGCGATTCATACTTCAATATATTCACTCCTAGTCACACCCTTCACACTATTATGAATTAACTGGCTGGTTTTAGCTCAGAGACAATATTGCCGCCGTCTCCCAACTCTGACTGCGAAGTCCCCCCTGTGGAGTATTTTTGACTCTAACGAAATAGCCATAACGAATTCAGCCGCTGCCTGGAGGAGAATTCTAGTGGTCGTTTGTTTTGATTGGTAGTTTCTCACGGTTTCTCCGATCAATGGCAGGCGAATATCGGAGCACGGGCCACAGATCACGAGGGCCGTCTTTCCTTCCTCCCATTCCTATCCTCTCCCCATAACTCACATACTTACGTCCACTCCACTACCGTGCCAGGAGATCAGTCGAATGCTTGGAGTTTGTCGCAGCTGGGACGGTGATCCTTTGGGGTAAATGTATTCAAGGCGAAATCTCCCGCACGCCGACGTGTAGGTCGGTAACGGATCTCGCCATCCACAGAGGTAGGAACACCGCCGCCTCCCGCGATAAAACTTTAAGTTCACTAACGAGACTAATTACTAGGGGGCGGATTTTAATGAAATGCCATCTTTCTTCTTTTCACTTTAGAATAATTCCATTTAGTATACAAATTCATTTTATGTTTTGACAGAAAGAAATGTCCTATTTTTATAGGTCATTTTTTGCATTGTTTGTCGATTTCGTCTAATAAGTCATTTTTTGCCATTTTACGTCATTTTAAATGCATTTTTGCTGATTTAATCTATTTTAATGTCATTTAATGATATTTGCTTCAAACATTTTATTATAGCTTATTTACGAGATGCAACAAATGTTCACCACAGAAATCTTGAGTAGCCTATTCGATTTTTTCGCTCATATATTGTAATGTCAGCCGTTGTGAGTTCTATGTAATCTAAGGTTCCTGTGGCGCCTATCGGAGTCATTGTCAGTTCGGCCGATTTCACGATAAACAAAGACAGAGATTTTCTTTCAAAGAACAGTCCAAACCAAAGGTTTGCCAGCTCAGCTCACTTGAACAAAAGAAAGTTTTGATAATATTTTTACGTCATTTTTCTTTATTTTTAAGGTATTTTAAAAACATTTTAAGAGCATTTTATTGATAATTTTTGGTAATGTTTTAGGTCATCAAAATCCGCCCCTACTAATTACTATTGTAGTGGACGTGTTCGGAAAAATCAATTAATCATTTGCATTATAAATTATCTCCAAATGTGATGTAATTTATTCTCAAAATCAAACATTGAGGGAATATTCCGTGCTTGTCAATATAGTTGAAAATCTAATAAGTTTAATATCCAGAAAAGGCATAGTTGTTTTATTTGGCGATTGCTCAGAATATAATAAATTATAAGTTCCGTGAAAAATAGTCGTTATATTTAATTCAAATCTTTAAGTTAGAATTCAGTAGTTTGATTTCAGAAAGCTTCGTAACTTTGAATGATGGTTTCGAAAAAAGAAAACAATGAAAATATTCTGGAAATACGATAACACTTCCACTTTCGAATAGAAACAATTGGGATCTAATCATTATTCAAAAAATCCATTGACATAAAAATTATATTTTAAAATATATTTTAATATTTGAAATTGATCTGTTAGTCCAATTCATTTTGTTGTTTAATTCCTGTCGCCTAATTAAATCCGTTGCTCATATGAGACATACCCGGGCAATACGACGTATATTATCACTATACAGAAATAGGGGTGCATTTATAAAAAATATTAATAAATATGACACGCTTGCTTCTGATTTTTATCTCAATATTAAAAACATTAGTATTTAATCGCTTATTATTTGTAATGGCATCAAGGAACCGAAAAATACTACATTAGAGAGACCAAAGTAATTTGGAGAATCTTCAGAGTTAAAAGGAAGATTTAGTGAAATTTTAAAACCTCGTGACTCTCTAATTTCTTGAGAAAAATAATTTATAAAGCAAGTTTGTAAAGAATTTTAAAATTGTATACAACAATTTTTACATTTAGACCAACTACTAAAAAGTTTTTACGGAAAAATAAAAAATGTTGGGAAAAATTATGGTTTTCCTACTAAAAGAATATAAACAAACCAAAAAATAAAATCTTCTACCTTTTGCAAGGTCAGGAATGGTGAAGAAGAATTGCTGGCGATTGGTTTTCTCTCAGGGCGTTGTCTGTGGAAAATGCAGACTCCGTGGCCGCTATAGGAAGATTACCGCCGCCAATCTCAATCCACAATCTCTACTATCCTACCTACTTTTGCCCTGTTGTGTTCTCCCCTTCATCTTCTACCCTCCTCCATATCTCTCTTCCCTCCTCGTCTATCTTCCTTTTCCTCTACCTAACTTTCCATTTCTCCTCATACCATTTCCACGACTTTCCCCTCCTCCAATACGTCCACCCCCTCCTCCACCACAAACTCCTTCTCCAGGACCACGTCCTCCCCCCATCATCTCCACCTCCACCACCAGCTCGTCTACTATCACAGCCACCTCCACCCCGAGGTGGAAGTGGTGGTTGTGATGGTAGAGGAGACCACTTCCTCCTCCATCACCTCTTCCACCATCATCGCCGTCTTCTCCTACACCACTACCATCACCTGCTACACCATCTCACCTCTTCCTTCATCACCAACTCCACCTCCGCGATCACCATCACTACCTCCTCCTCCTCCACGACGTCCTCTTCCACAACCACCTCCACTTCTGCCACCATCATCACCACTATTCCTGCATCACGACCACCAACACCTCAGACTCTACCTTCACCACCAACCCCATCTCCTCCTCCACTTCCACAATCATTTCTTCCTTCATCACTACCACCTCCTTGTCCACCATATCCGCGCTCTCCACCACCACCATTTTCTCCATCCACTCCTTCTTTACCACAACGACCTCCTTCTCCCACCACCTCCTCTGCCTTCACCACAACTGCCCGCCCCTTCCTCTTTCCCATCACCGTCTCCTCCTCCACCATCACCACCACCCCGTTCTCCATCATCACCTTCTTTTCCACCACCTCTTCATCCACCACCACCACCTCCTCCTCCTCCTCCGCCACCTCCTCCACCACTACCACCTCCTTCTCCTCTCCCTCTACCATCACCACCACCTCTTTCTTCCCCACCTCATTTTCCTTTGCCACAATTGCTCTCTCCTCCTTTTCCACCAACGCCTCCTCCTACATCACCTCCTCCTCCTCCACCACCACCTTCTTTTCCACCACTCTTTCCTTCTCCACCACCTCCTCTTCCTCCTCCTCCACCTCCTCCTTCTCATCCTTCGTAATCACATCCTCCTCCAGCGCCTCCTTCTACTCCACAATCTCCTCCCCCTCCATTATCTCTCATTTCTTCATCACCTCTTCCACCACCATCACCGTCTTCTTCTACACCATCTCCACTTCTGCCATCTTCATTTCCTCCTCTTCCGCCTCCACATGCTCCAACACCTCTACCTCCACCACTACCTCTTCCTTCTCCACAACTACCACCTTCTTGTCCACCACGACCTCTCCCTCCATCCCACGCACCATCACTTTCTCCATCACCTTCTCCTTTTCCACGACCTCCTTCACCTACATCACTACCACCTCCTCCACAATCGCCTCCTTTTTCTCCACATCATCCTTCTCCTTCACTAACTCCATCTTTTCCACCATCTCCTCTACTTCCACCATCACCTCCTGCTTCTCCACCACCTCCTCGTAGTTCTCCACCCCCTGCACCGCCTCATTCACCACAACCACTACCTTTTGCTCCTCCAGCACCTCTGCCTTAATCATCCCCTTCTCCTCCTCCACTACCTCCTTATCGTCCGTCTCCACCACAACCTCCTCATCGACCAACACTACTTCCATTATCATAGGTCCCTTTCCCCACCCTTGAGCGGATGATTCAATCTCCATTGCCTCTTCTACCAATCCTATAGTCGTCTCCGTTTCTGCTGCCGCCGCCACGGGCTTTGTGCAAGCGCTAGTGGTGGTGTCGTCGGTAACGGCGTCTTGTCAGCGCCGCTGCCTGCAGCCTTCGCCAACACCTGTCGCATTCGACAGTCTGGTGGTGACATGCGCCTCCCCTGCCTACTGACACCGGTTTGCCATTGCCAACCGACCACCGTAGTGTCCGCCTCCACTACCTCCACCGTGGACGCCACTGCCACTGTTACCGCTCCCCCCTGAAGCCATCGCCCCAGCCCCCGCCTCGGTCATCGACCCCCTCCCCTCCGCCCCCGCCTAGCCAACGCCACCTTCATCGTCACCATCATCGTCGCCGTCTCCGTCATCGACACCGCGAACTCCATCGACACTGGCACTACTAATGGTACCTCCACCAGCACTGGAACCTCCACCGCCTTTGTCATCACCAGCACCATCGCCAGCGACACAGACACCGTCACCGACACCGACACTGCCTCCACCAACGCAACTGCCACCGGCTGCGCCAGCGCCAGCACCAGCCCCAGCTCCCCTGCCACTAACATCGACACTGTGACCGTCATCGTCACCGACACCGTCACCGACACCGACACCGACACCAACACCGACATCGACATCGACATCGACACCGACACCGACACCGACAACGACGTCGACACGAACACCGCCATCACCACCGCCTACACCAGCGTCAGCACCAGCTCCAGCACCACCGACACCGACATCATCACTGTCACCGACACAGACAGCAACTCCGACTCCAACGCTGTCTCTGTTTCCGACACGGGCTTTGACACCGGCATAGACACCGACGCCGTCACCGCCACCCCCATCGACACCGACACTGGCACACGATACCCGGTACTACCACGGGTACTGCTACTGCCTCTGCCATCACTATTGGCACCGCCACCACCGACGACACCACACCGACACGGACACGGACACCGGCACCGCCGCCGCCACCACCGCCACCGCCTGCTGGCACCGCTCGATACGCTGGCAAGGCCTCCGCTCCCGAATCGAGCTGCGCCGACGCCGCCCCCAGCCTCCCTCGCCGCCCCGCGTCCCGCGCCGCCGACGTCGCCACCACCCTCGCCGCCTCAATGGGCTGCGTGCCCCGTTCAGCGGCTCAGCGACCGACCTGAGGCGGCGGCGGCGGCGGCGGCGGAAGAGGAGCGGGGGAGGGAGCGACAGCTGAAGCGTAGAAAAGACGGCAGTGGCGGAACGGAGGCGACGACCGCATTGTCGCTCGTGTGGTACTGCTTCCTTCTGCTTGTGGCAATGCCCTATCGGAGGAAAGAGATTACATTATTTCTTGAAAATATTCCTAATCGATAGAGATACCGACCTGTTTTGTTAATGAAGACGGTTGCTTTATATGTAGACATCTTGGTCTTGATAAGATTTTCCTAAATAACAGTATGCTGTAAATTATTCATTATAACGATGGATCGCTTATACGTTTCGTTTCTTATTTCATAATAGCATATGAACGTTGCAACGTCCGTATATACCGTCACGCCCTTCACCTGTTCGCTTTGCGGAATACGTCTAGCATTGAAAATGTATTGATCCTTTTAATATATTTGCTTGAGCAATATGTTGCCTCTATTTTACAAAACGTTTTTAAATTTAAGCCGAAATTGTTCTCTCATTTGAAATTTTAACTGATCCATTTTGTATAATTAATGGTCACACAATTGAATAATATATTAATTATCTATTGAACTCGTACGCATGGCGTGTTTGTTTGGTTTTACAATTTATGTAGCTTAGTCCCAAGAAGTGTTCGAAATGTTGAATGTAAAAACATTGTTCAGCTTCGTCTATTTTTCTCGGTTACCTCTTGTGTACCCGTTTGATAAAAAATCTATTCTGGAGAGATGTTTCTGACGTTGAACCGTTCATCATTTCGATTTCTCAATTTCTCACAGATTATTATACTTATATTTATCGATTCTCAATGCGAATCAATGTAATTGACAATGAAACAAAAAGATTCGAGTTAGCCTCCTATCAGATATGTTGCTGTGTTTAACCGCGCCTACTTAAAATTAATTTAAAATGGGTAATTTAATAATGCCCAGGCTCCGGAATCTGAACCTCATTTCTAAAGACAGAAAATGGCATACAATTTAATAAATTAAATGTCTGAAGGTAAATAATTAATTTTCTGGCTGTTAGAAATACGAAGTACTAATTAATACATTATTGTATTGATTTTCTAAATAGATTTTAAGTATCTCTGGCAGGGCTGAACTAGTGGTACTACAACAAGACATACTTTTTCGCATTATTTCTCAATTTACAGTTTTCGAAAATTTAGGGAGATAAACGAAAATGAGTCCTGCGCCATTGTTTTAAGCTCCTTCTATTCCTGGAAAAAAAATTTCTGTTCTCCTTGGAAAAAAATTTAGAACGTGTTTTGAGAAAATGCTTTTCTCATAAATTGCATTAATTTCAAGCTTAAATTACGCGAAAAGTACTCTTTTCTTAAAAAGAATTGTATATTACTTTTGTTAAAGAGTAAAGTTTTACTACAGACTGTCTCAGGAAATATCTCTATCTTCAATTGTATAGTTTTGAAATATACATTTTTTTGTTATTTACGAAAATACTGACAGTTCGCCAAAAATCGAATAGTACTACATTTTTCACAATTCCTAGATACATACGAGAAAAAAAGTTTAAAGAAGAACTTTAAAGCAGTTTCTGAAAAAAAATGTTAAAAAAATTAAAAATGTCTAATTCGTGCAAAATTATACGAAAAGCGCTCATATTTTTGAAAGAGTGAACATGACCTTATTTGAAGATGTCTTTAAAGAACAGATGTCATTCCGAAAAAAATGTTAATCTTCGATTATTGGTGTTGTAAGACGGCACTCTCTAAAAATTACACATCTGTAATTCTCGAAAAATCAGGGTTTTCAACGAACACGAGACCTGCACCATTATCTTAGCGTCCTTAACGCTAACTGAAGACGAAGTTTAATCTAAAATTTGGAGCCATTTTTGAGAAAATTTTGACAATGTGTTTGAGACTTCATGTTAAGAACTCTCAAAAATCAAAAACCCCTTTGAGATCCCCAAAACCTCGAGTTCATTCAGATCGATCGAGGAATATAAATTTTTGGAGAAAATCGGGAAACTCTAGGCGCTAGAGTTGATCACAGGCGGTAAAAATTAACATCCCCGCCCCAAAACAAAAAACAATTTTAAAGTGTCCAGCATTATAAATCCAAGTAGAACACACAGAATAAAATAAGCTAGGGGAGAAGAGTCTTGACAAAACCTCTTTCAATTCAAACGCTTTCTGCAATTATTACCAAATGATCTGCTTCACAGTTGTCAAAAGTAATATTTGAAAGACATTTGAAATACAGGAAAATATGCTCCATGCAGAACCTGCATTATGAGAAAATCTGACCAATATGAACAGAAATTGCGGTCCTGGCAAATGTTTTGCTTTGTTGTATCCAGCGGAATCATATCTAATGAAGAAAACAATATTGGTCCCTTCAAATTCCGCATTGAATAACTTTTACTGCATGTTTTCTTGATATATATTTGAGACAACATAGAAGGTATAGACAGCAATTATATTTCGTTTACTTAAATTTTTAGTTGAAATTGATATCGTACCTGTTCTCTCAATTATAAGATGTTTAGACATCTTAATCATAAAATCGTAAATAAATGCAGGAAGTTGATGCATCGTAATTTTCCAGACTATTATTTTAATTATTTCATTTTTTAAAAATTCTTTCACGTATAATTTTGTAAGAATGTATTGAACAGAAAATGCCCACATTAGTTCTCTGAAAACACAAGCAAAAATAGAAAGTTCAAGTTACAGAGCCAACATATACGCTGAAAGATGCTCTGCTCATCAAATACATACAAGTATTAATAGTATTGACTATCCGTAACCACTGATAAACATATTTCTAGACAGGTACATAAAACTCAGTACAGAAATGCTTCTAGCTGTTTGTTTCAATGCCTTGTAACTAGTGACGATATAAGGCTGCCTGGGGCTTCAGAGGCACTATCTTTTCAGGGCCTACGCCCTCGAGGCAGAGTTAGCAGACGCCCCTCAAGTCTGCGCCCAGCGGCGAAACTACAGTTTCACAGACAACCCATTTCCGGCGTTGTCTCCACCCACACCGCCTCACCCAACCACCTCCGAATCACCCTTCCGAAGGGCGACGTTCTCGTTCCCGTCTCCGCCTTCGCGCGAGTGGCTTGACCCTCGCGACATTTGTCGAGACGCGGAGCGCCCGCCGCCCCGCCCCACCCCCGGCCCGCCCCACCCCCGGGCCGCGCCGCGCCGCGCCACGCCGCTCGCCGCGTCGTCCCGCGGGAGCCACCATCCACGGTCGACGCCACTGGCGCTGCCTCCGCCCCCTCCACCGCCGCCGATACCCCTTCGGGGACCGCGTCCCACTCCGCCTCGCCACAACCCCCTCCTCCCCACACCGCAGCCCTTCGTCCGCACTCTCACTCGCGCCCCCACCCCCGCCCGCGCCGTCTAGGTCTCATCCCCGCTCCCGAGCGCGCCGCCGCCCCGCCACTGTCCTCCGCAAAGCGAGAGTGCGCGAGAGGGCGGGAGAAAGCGAGCGCCTGGTTCGAGCCCCGGCTGGCGCGCACCTTACGCTCGATCGATCCAGGCGCCGCCGCCGCCGCCGTCGCGCCAGCGGCTTCCCCGCTCGAGCGTACGCTACAGCACCGCCCCCGGCCGACGCTCCGGCCCCGTCTCCGTCCCGGTGGTCGTCCGCCGCCGCCGCCCCCGCCGCCCCGCCCCCGCCCGCGCGCGCCGCGCTCGCGCCGCCGTACGTGCCGCCTGAATCGATGCAAGCCCAGCCGGTCGGCCGGCCGGCCGGCAGGGTGGCGGCGCTGGCGGCGGCGCACACCGAGGGTCTGGGGCGGTGACGGTGGCGGAGGTGGCCCTGGGCGCGTGGAGATGGTCAAGGGCAGGCGCGAGGACGTTGCGGATAGGTGGTAGAAGTGCAGAAATGGTTAGTGCGTAGAGGGCAGGGTGGCGGCACTGGCGGCGTACACCCAGGGGCTGGGGCGGTGACGGTGGCGGAGGTGGCCGTGGGCGCGTGGAGATGGTCAAGGGCAGGCGCGAGGTCGTTGCGGATAGGTGGTAGAAGTGCAGAAATGGTTAGTGCGTAGAGGGCAGGGTGGCGGCGCTGGCAGCGTACACCCAGGGGCTGGGGCGGTGACGGTGGTGGCGGAGGTGGCCGTGGGCGCGTGGAGATGGTCAAGGGCAGGCGCGAGGACGTTGCGGATAGGTGGTAGAAGTGCAGAAGCGGTTAGTGCGTAGAGGGCAGGGTGGCGGTGAAGCGGTGTTTGAGAATTATTTTTAAATGTACTCCACATGTGTAATAAAGTACGGCAAATAAATAAACAAGTGGTGCTATAGAATCGCACAGACTTTCTCGCAGAATTTAGGGTTTATAATCCCTTTAGTCTGAAGTAGTTTTTCGGTTATGATTATCTTCCCAGATACCTTCTTTGGGCGCCCAAAGCACATTTGTTTTCACATTTTCTGAATTTTTGGCTTCATAATGCTGGAATAAAACCACCATACACTTATTAATTTCCGCATACGTACGTATGTAATATATGTAGTATACGAAAAGTTATGTAATGCTGCGCGGAAAAACTGCGAATTCGGCAGAAATAAATTCATTGCCGGGCCGTGATAACAAAAACTATTATACAAGTGTTAATACCACGCATTGATAGGGTGGTCGCGGTCGCTGAAGGGCGAGCATTGACTCAGGTCTTCGAGGGAAGCTTTGCTGGTTCGAGTCCTGGTCGAGGAATATTATTTGTCAAAATTCTCCGTTGTCGCAGGAAATAATTGAGAATTCTAGAAACTTTATTAAAAACCATTTGAATCCATTCCAATCACAAATATTGATAATTACGATAAATAAACTGGAAGTGTCTGTATGTAATTTTCGAATGTCCAACGTTTTAAGAATTTTTCACATCTCTTCTTGGATTTGTGAAACATGTGTACCATCACATCATTTGTTTTCCTAACATGCATTTACCATTTCATGGCTCTGTTCAATTCATTGTATGGCTCTGTTCTACGGTTCTATCGGTTCTACGGTGCTTGTGTGGCGTAGTGGTGTAAGTGCCGGCATGTTAGCTTTGAGGGTCTGATTTCGTGTCGGAACGGAAAAAATTGCTTGTTGAAAACACTTTTGTTGTTTTATTTAGAAGTATAATATCGCGGAGCATTTAGAAACAATGCAATGAAGTATGTGCTTTTGTAGCGTCGCTAGTTGAATTTGAATTTCAATGTAAAAACAAAAAATGTATCTATGCTGGAATTTTTTATACCTTGTCCAAAATTATTTTTTACATGAATTTGGCATTTACCCTTTTATGCCTCTGCCCGAGTTCGACCCACACGGCACTTGTTTGTCGTAGTGGTATGAGTGTCGTTGTCTCTGAGGATCTGAGTTCGGGTCGCGGAACGAGAAAAGAATTTTCGGGTAGAAAACACTTTTATTAGTTTATGTAGTAGTATAATAGCATTTAGGACCATTTAGAAACATTACGAGAAAGTATGTGCTTTGGTAGCACCACTAGTTTTCTATTTTATGCATCCAATGGAAATAGTTTTTCATTAAATTACGAATGTAATCCGCGTTTGTGTAGTATCTTGGTTTTTGACATTTCTCTGCATACTGGCTCTAACACAATTTTTATTGTAATTACGGATCATTCAAATAATATCTTCCTTATTTTCGGATAATGAGATGTGTCTTGCAGATTGATAACCTTCTGAGAAAGTCTCCCACGATATTGGCCCTTATGCTATATGAAGTCATATGATAATTCAATTCTTCCTGTAATTTGCACATTTAAACATGTTAAACAGGTATTTCAAGACTTAGAAATTCTTTCTTGTAGACTGTTGATGAAAATATGTCTGTGAATTTTTGCTAGTGAATTATGACAGCAAAGCAGTTAAGAATGAAAAGTATGTAATGCTGCAATTAATGAAATAAACCGTGAGCATATGAACTACATAGTTATTGAGGTAGTATTTTTAGTCAATGCGTGCTGTCTATTTACTCCGTATCTTACTCTGTAGGTCAGATCTTCTTTGATTTTATTAGTTTTAAAAATATTGAATAAGACTGAAATAGCTCTAGTATTTGTAAGCAAAAATATATATTTTGATAGTGAAATATAACTTGAAATTTGGGGGAGAGGAATAATGCCAAATTTGTAGTGCCAATTTGTTGGTATTTTGATGTATTTGTTTTACGCATATCACTCTCAAATTCAGGTACATTAAAATAAAAGCGAAGTAGTTATGCAAGTCGCCATAAATAGGCATATCGGAAACGAAGATAAGACTTCATCGAATAGTAGATTGTAAAGTTGTTGAAATTAAACATAAATACACAAGGGGGACTCAAGCAACAGATTTGGAAGGACTGTAAAAAAGTTAAAACAGAAAAGTACACTCCATGGAAAATAGATCCTCACCCTCAAAATTGTTTTTGTCTGTACTTATTCTGTAAGACTATAGAAATGTCCGAGTTCTACAAATTGTGGAACAATACAAACACTATTTAGTGTGGAACATGAATCTGAAAATGAGTTGAACATCTCAGAGTTGAGAATGTGTCTGAAAATATAATTGAATGTTTGAATGTATGTAAATGAAATGTTATATTTCATATATACCGAGATTTGGACATGTATGATGTAGTGGACTACAGCAGGAAATCCTGCTATCCATCATAATTTAAACTAATGTTTCAGAATGACGCAGACTTCCTCGTGCAACTGGTTTTTAGTTATCTTGAGTCTGGACTCCGCTTTTGTCCCACCTTCTTCTCAGCTGCAATTTATCGGCGTAATTTAGACTTACCACGGCCTCTCCGGCATCTACGCCGAACATCGCATAGGCCTAAGCTAGTTCTGTGTCTTACATATCTGCTCATGGTGTCTCTTGGTCTCATCTCGGCGCTTGTACCATACTTTCTGAGTGTGAGATCTAGTTCCTCAATTACCCACTTATCTCACACATGCCAGGCCAAGAGATTGGTTTGTAGATGTAATACACGAAGGATACGGAATGCACCCCGCGTATCCTCCGCCATGAAACCAGATCAAACTTCCCTATCTTAAGTGGGTTTCGAACCTAGTTTCCCACACCCTTCAGTTACTATGCACTTGAGCTCGCCTGCCCCTGGATCTTGTCTTACGTGGTCGAAGCAATGGACTGTACTATTTTTATTGTCTCGTTATCGATTTCGCAGTAGAGAGAAAGTTATGTAATGCTGCGCGGAAAATGGCGAATTTTCGGCAGAAAAACTCTTATTACAGGTAACGAAAAGTGGATAAATCCAGTGGCTAAATTTAGAAAAAAATCTTCTAACACATGGTGTAGTCAGAATCCATGTTTTGTGAGTCCTTGATACCGAAAAATTGACTGACGGCAATAAGTCTGTCCGTCCGTACGTCTTTTTGTGTGTAGATAACGTTAGCGGCTAAACCGTTTAACCGATTTTCTACAAAATTGATATTCTTCAATCGATCTGACTGATGTTGCAGCTAAGTGAATTTGAAACCGATGTTTTAATTTTAGGGGTACTTTACTGGAAGCTTCTGGGGCATTTTCCAAATTTTCAAAAATATGGCTCCATCTTTCTTTATTAAATTTTGTTGTTAGATAGTGTGAAGGACATATAAGACAATGGTGCAGGTCTCATGTTTATTGAAAATCCCGATTTTTCGAAAATTGCAAAAGCTCAAAATTCTTTCGAAGTCTTCCTACAACTAAAGTATTAAATATAGAGATTTATTTTCTGAATAAAATCTGTTCCTTGAAGATAGATTTTGAAATAAGGTCATGTTAATTTTTCGAAAATTTGAGTACTTTTTTGAGATTGAATTTGAGTATTTTGCGTGAAATTACGGGAGAGAAAGTACTAACTGTTTAAGCACCACTGGTTAAAAACATATGATTAAGTAACATAATTTGATAATAATATAACTAAACAGACCCTTTTATGCTTTCGAGCTCCATGATGTGATTTGGTGCTTTGAATGCTCCTTATCTAAATGATTTTCACCCTTACCATTATCTAAATGACTTTGACATCATTAATTTCCAGTAGCAACAATGCAATGTTAATTTGTCATTAAAAACCTTCAACATAGCACAGAAATGAACAGTTTTCTCAAAAGTAACAAACGCTAGAGAAACTGTTGTAGAGTATAATATGTAATATGTATAACAGTACATATCAGTTAATTCAAAGTTTAGTTTACGTTCATGTAATATATTTATATTTAAAAAACAATGATTTATCAAAAAACGTAATTTTTAAACATTTTCTCTGTTTTCTGATCTCGAGTATGAGAAAATAAATATATCTCTACGCATATTATAGAAGAGTGAAACCTAGTTCTATATGCAGATTTGTATTTAAAAATTGACAGCCGTTTGTGGGAAAAAGTCGTTTGAGTTTTTCTGAAAATTCATCTTTTTTTCATAGAAAAGCTTTGAGTTTTGGAGAAACTTCTTAAAAAATTATTCAAAGTACTTACACTCACTAATGCAATAAATTATAAAAACGCCTTTTGTGCAAATTTTAATGACGTGAGAGGTATTTCAAAAAATGTTGTAATTTTTGGAAAATGAAAAGGTTAAATCAAATTGCCTTTGATGTCAATTTATTCTGAGTATTCCGGTATACTGAGTACAAAAAGTTTATAAAAAAACATAAGAGTTTTTAAGAAAATGTAGTTTTTAAAATTGACCAATTACGTATTTCAGAATTACGCGAAAATTACTAACTTTTTCGAAAAAGATGTACATGACATTAATCAAAAAACTAATTGTGAAAGAACAAATTCATTTGTAGAAAAAATGCCAACTTCAAAAAAGTATTTGTTCGAGGTGGTCCAAAACATTTCAAACTTTTGGAATTTTTGAAAATTTTACATCAACATTGAAAATTGGGCTTATGCTATTTTTATCCGTGTATTTCATTCTATTTTTATAAGATATTTAAAGAAAAATTATGGTGCCATTTTTAGAACATTTTAAAAATCTACTAATAACTTGCATCATTAGTAAATCTAAGAGAGGGTTCATTCATAAAAATATATAATCATCAATACAGTCTTTGCACTTTACGATGCAAATATTTAATGGTTATCCAAAGGTCATCTTGAAAATCGGTACTTCTTTCACCTCGCCATTTCGTACATTCAGGATTCTGCCAAATAATTAAAGGGATTACATATTAAATTCGATTTGCGATTGCAAATTGTCGAAAGAAAATGACATGTAAATTCTCTCCAAATCTTACAACATGTGGAAATCGACTGCCAGATCTCTTCGAAAAATGCTACAAAAATTATATCTCATTATTATTTTTAAGTATACAGCCAAGATGAGTTACCGTATTATATGTCATTTAAGCAATGAAATTTAACTTTATCCTTGAATTGTCGATTAGGACTGTCTGGAAATTGAGAAACTGGAAAATGGGCAGTCGGTTAGGACAGATGATCAACATACGGTATTCGTAATGATTTAAGAAACATTT
The DNA here is from genome assembly GCA_031308135.1 of Acheta domesticus. Classification (NCBI taxonomy): domain Eukaryota; kingdom Metazoa; phylum Arthropoda; class Insecta; order Orthoptera; family Gryllidae; genus Acheta; species Acheta domesticus. The sequence continues at coordinate 172,639,258 of JAHLJT010000631.1, read as the reverse complement.
GCTTTTCTGCTGTTTTAAATTAAAGAAATTCCGAAAAGCAAATATTGAATTTTAATCGCAGAAACGTTTATTAATTAAAAATTAGTTTACAAATCGCACAAAAGTTATTAGTAATTTTAATTTTTTGAAATACTTGTTTAACTCCCAGATCTTCATCAACAGTGTCCGATCCTTGAAGGCATTTCAAAAACAATAAAAACACACTCGAAACCAACATATAGCCTCGGAGATACCCTGCTTTGCTGCACGCATGTGGGCAGGAGCCTCAGTCAAGATACTCGTGCGTCCCGTCTCGCCGCCACACCTGTCCGCGACGCGCCGCCACCGGTCTCTTTAAGAATTCAGGGGCAGTTACGGCCTCGCCACGCGCCGGAGGCGGCGGCGGTGGGCGAGCAGCTGGGCGGTTCTGGGCGCCCCGCTCCGCCTCGCCCAGCTCGCGCCCTAGCCCAACAGAGCGCACTTATTACTACTTCTGCTTAGAGGCTTTACGCTTGTACTGGGTACAACCGTGAAGTACTGTAGTGAATATCTAAATCAATGATTACAATCCCTCGCATCGAACAACTTTTCAATGGCCTAATTGAAAATCATTTACACTAATCCTGTCATTTTGACTCGTTTGCAATTTCAAGTTCTTGTGCCTAGTTTATTGACTTATTTGGCTGACATCGGGGAAATTTTAATTACTTTTAGTTCTTTAACGTGCTGTTGGTTTTTGACGCTTTGGTTGCGGTTTCTTGTTTTGTTTCTTCGCTTGTCTTTTTTTACTCTCTCTTCAGTGTCTGGGAATTATTGAAATAAAAATCATGTTCAATGTGTTTGGAGCGCTTCAAATTCTTTTTGGTCTTGTGTCTTGTCCCTTTACGTACTGGTAATTGTTGACTTTTCGGTGAACACGGCGGAGGATAGAGTTAAAATAAAAAGTAGTTCGAAGCAAAAGTGATGATACGAAGATAGTGGTTGTGTATTTGAAATGTTATACTAATTAAGTAAATAAATATGATACTGATATACGGAATGCTGAGTAAACATTGTTTTATAAAAGAAGCATATACCATAAAACACGCATTACTACTCAAGTTATTCAAAACAGTTAAATAAATCTATAAATAAGGGTAATTAGAGCTCTCTAAGAGGACCCTGGCTCACTTGGGCCTCCATCTATCACTCTCAGCTTACGTTTTTGTGACTTCCATCTCAATTTCATCATTTGATTTCTCTATGTTTGATGGTTAGACTGGAAGAAGCGATTGCTACTTATGTGCATGGTAAATATAGCAGGAAAAAAATCTTGTGGCGTAGACCATACGGACTTCTGTCATCCAAACGAAGATTGATTAAACGACTGTAGTCACCTTACTGTTCTGGTGTAGCAGCGAAACAAGACACAAACGTACTAGTTGTATTCCAATTACTGATTTCAATGGTGGCTTATCGACCGAAAATTCGAGATGTTTTGCATGTGAGCTTATAAATAGGCAGATTGTGATTCTCTTCTGTAACATGCGCACTACAATACACAATAATGACTGGAATTCATTTTTACGAAAAAACCTATACGTTACACAAGACATACAATAAATGTTGCTTGGATTGATATTTCTAACAGATGGTGACATTTAAAATAATTTACATGAGGTATTTTTCGTGATTGCAGGGTTCGTTAATAAAACTGGCTGGTACGAACACCACCACTATTATAAACTCCAGGATAATAAATACCTAAACGAATTGCCCTTACTCCGTGTTTCTACGAATAAAGTATTAAGGATATTCAATAAAAATGTCAGGTACTCATATAGCATCACTACGCATTACTATGGTATTGAATTTGAGCATATTGACCACTTTTCCTGGGAAAAATTTAATCAAATATTTCGTGTGAAGGATGAACAATGCAAGTTTAGAGAACAATGAAATATTTTATTGTGAAATGTGTTGAATGTATGTACAATATTACCTATGTGTCATGCAATATATAAAAAAAGCTTTATAAAGTGACCATAATTGACTGAGTTGATAATGCAACAAATAAAAATGGCTAGGGAAAAATCTGGAAACATCAAAGAACTTAATGGTTGTAGGATATTTTTTGAAGACACAACAGATGACTTCTGTACATAACCGTATTAAACTCCAATTAACGCATGATTAGCAAAAAAGTGTTTAGTATTTTGAAAAGCGATGATATTCTCTAAGTTGAGAAGAAGCATTGAAGACTTAAAATGAATATAACGAAGATATGGAAACTTGTTTGAGAAAATTGTTGGAAATACTATCGTAGTACTTTATTTCCCTCTATCATACGAGGCAATTGACGGGCGATTGCATGTTGAGCAAAAGGACACCGCACCCTTAGTTTTCCCATGTCTCCATTTCTTAAAAGATTGTTTATGGTAATAAAAGTCTTCATGCACACAATCTTGCATTCATAACGTTCTGCCTTTACAGTGATGTTTGTAGCCTTTTCACGTCAAACATGCAAAACGTAAAAATGTGCATGATTCCCTAAAAACTGTACTGAACAATTGCTAATTTCTTATTATATTCAGAAACATATAACAGATACTTCTCAAACTATTAATTTCAAACCCTGGTATGTTTATTCGTCTTCTTTGTGATCTTGATGAATATCATCTGAAAATGAACGCTTCTGACACACCCTGTGGACTCATGACACTGACACCGGCGCGACGGGCACCACGGCGTTTCAAGTAGCGGTCGAGCCGAGCAGGTGGACGTCGCTGGCACAAGACAATTTCCTGGCACATGTTTCCATACGAGTATGGCAGGTTTTCAATAGAAAAATGACGTCCTTCAACTCGCTGGAGTCACTTGCCCAATGCGTTAAAGTGATGGGCGATGCTGGTTGAGTTAAGGACTCACGACCGGCTATAATGATAGCGTCTTGCGATGTGAAATCTTCTGCGAGTTTACTTGCGATGAACCGACGTACCAGTCATGCAGGCTTTCAGCAAATGAAGTTGGTTACTTGGTGTAACGCCGCATGAAATGCAGACGGTTTGCTCCGTAGAGTGCAGAGTGACGTTTACTTTTGCATGCTGCTGTCATTACCAGTGCGAACTAGCGATAATATTATAACATTACTACACCGTCAACAAGAACAATCCCAAACATAAGTAGCATAATTCTGTTTCTTTTCTAGTTAACTACTTTTTCTGTTTTATTTTTATAGGTGAACAAGTATCCTTGAATATGTTGTTTTTAAATTAAACATTTTGTAGTTAATTCCGTAAGCTCAACTATTTGAAATCCTTTCGGAGTGTTTCCCAAATTCCATTGTTCTTTCACTTGAGCTACACGCAGCGCTTCTACAGCTCCTAGAAATCAAGCGTACACTCCAAAATAAAATAATAAGTCGTAAGGAATAGCACACGTTCAGAGAATTGGGGGAAATTCTTACATTTTTTAATGAAATGGATACAATGCAATGTATAAAATTCACAAAACACGTTTAATCTGTGATTGTCAAGCGAAAACAAATTAAAATCATGTCTTGTAACATGTAATGTATCATATTGTTCATTAACAAAAAGCTATGACCATAAAGTAGGAAAATAAATTATAACATGAACAACCATAAAAAATTGAATGGAACATTATAATAAGCTTTGTTTTACAGCTTAAAATTTAATCAAATTAATTTTTGATAAAATTAATTTTTTTATTAAAATTTGAAAAACTTAAACTTTAGATAAATCATACTGTTGAATTACGATGATACTGAATTATTCTAATGAATAATAATCTTTAGGCAGGTAATTCATAAGAGACAATTATACAAAATTGCCTTATGAACATACGTTTGAAGACTCATTTCGAATTCAAGAATCGTGACTCATAAGGGTCCCATGGGTCTGAGCCCTAGTTTACTATATTTCCACTGACGCCACTTAACTATATTTCCACTCGCACTTTCGTTCCAACTCAGGGACAGAATCCTAACCTTACCACACAAATGGGAGGATTGCGAGGTCTCGTCGCGTTGCCTTCCCAAACAAACGCCTTCATCTTCATTTTTGCCTGAGATTACATTTGGAATTTCTCGTAAGCGCTAATGCTTTTTTTTAGCGCTTATGTATAGATGTTACAAAGAATGAAAACCGTCTTAAACGTAACTCTCTTACAACACGGGTTATTCTAAAGGGTGCATCGAGCCATGTTGAGATGTATGCGTGCTTTCTTGCGTGTTCACGAGTGACGCTTTCAGCATTCGCTGACTGAACCCACTTTTAGGAACTTTTTTGTGCTTTAATTATTCAATGTATTTCTTTTTATCCATTCTTTGCCTGTAGAACCGTTTCTATTTCCTGATCTGTACTAATTTCAGGATGTAGGAAAGACGTCCTGGACTTAGTATCTTTCGTTCGACCCAGCCGTCTCAATGAATGAGATCAGTGGTACAGTTATTCGGCTCAGGCAAATGATAGGTGATTATGTTACAGAATGAATGGAATAATTCTGTATGCACCGTTCTTAATTACAATTTATCATTGTGTAGTGTGGCAATTTCCAAGTGTGTATAATTGATTATTGTTAGTAAAATTATTTGAATAAACAAAAACTTGTATGTGATAATTTTGCAAAGAGTTTATGCAGTATTAATATTCTGTACAGTAGGAGTTAAATTTACCCATAATTTTCAGTACATCTTCAATCCCATCATTTTCAGTACTTCTTCAAATTAATAACTGGAAAGTTTTCCCTCATCAAAAAAAGCTTATGGAATACTTCGATAATTAATCCGATTCAATCAGATATTAAACTCCTACTATACACTCACTTCCCGGTGGGAAAACATGTTGGAGAGGGCTTCTTGTAAAACGTTCTTACACAGGTATCAAATATTTTGGATAAATCTGATGCAATTTTAAAAACTCGCAAATTTTTGCTAAACGTTTGCATTCTGTACAAAAAATACGAACTTTGCAGAAATTCTGTGGAATATGAAAAATGGAAACAATGTCATAAAGTTGAGAAAAAATAAGAAAATGTTCCAACTTACTAAACCGTGAAAACTCATAGCAGGAAAAGTTGTGCGCTGTCCTAAATAGAGGACAGCGCCGCTCATTAGCGATGCTCCATTGAAGAGTTGGGGCCGGGGTGAGGGGCGGTGGGTGGGGGCGGGAGGGGTTGGCGCGGCGGTGCCAGCAGCACCTCTTTTGCGCTCGTCAGCTGCGCCGTCTGCCGGCCAAGATGGCGCTCGGCGGGTGCTGACGCGGCCGTTCCATGTGAACTGCACACGAGGAAACGGCCTCCGCCGTGCCAGAACCCGCCGGCGCCTACGCCTACGGCCGGGGCATCTGCCTCAACGCCGCCTCGGGAGCTGGCACAACGATTCTCATACCACGCATACAGATTCGGAAACAACATTTCTGGAAATATCGTTTCACGTATCGATATTAGCGGAGGAGGTAGTTATGAATTATAATTTAAAAATAATTTCATTTTTATTAAAATAATTAATGAATTTTACATGAGACTTGTTTTTGTTGAATTCATTTTTGCGATACACAATGACGCACGAAAATCATTAAATTCACATGACTACTGTTAGTGATGGGCCCATTTATAATTATTATCAGAATAGCTTCAATATTGCCACTACATTTGAACTAGGAGTATTATTATTTGGGAATCACTGAAAGAGTAGGAAAGAATTTCGAGTGTTCAATCACTGGACCTTAAGAAGTAAGGTAGAGTTGGAAGAGGCGATCTTTTTTTTCTCAGAACGTTTTTATACGGCTCGCTAATGATTCTTTATAAATTGGAATACTTGAAATAAACCGTGAAAAACTTGAACAAATTTCTTATGAAATCGCCTTATGTAGTTGAAAATAGTTTTCAATTATTAGCTGAACTTTTAACGAAATAAGAATTGAATACACTAACGAGGGAAAACTTACGAACTATCTCCAAAGTACCACATTTTTTATTATTTCTCTGTTCTGCTTTGCAAAACGCGTCACCAGGTCTCACAATCAGAGTTTTCTCATAGAAACGATACTGCTCAGCGTCTGCCTTACTGCCCGTCCGGTTAAAAAGAATATTACAGAAAATAAATGCGTTTGCATCAAGTATTGACGACGATGCAATGAAACGTGCCAACTGGTGTGCTCGTTACTTTTCTTCCTGAGTCGATAACACGCGGTGTACTTGCCTTGCCCTCTGCCAAGGTGGCTCCGTCGCGTCTGCTTCCTGCCAACCACGCTGATGCAGAGACAGAACACGATGTTTTCGCAAGCTATCAGCGCAGTGTTTGTCGCGCTCTGTACACGCACTCCTGCGGCGGTGGCGGTGGCGGCGGCGGCGGCGGTGGTGGCGGCGGCGGCTGCGGCGGTGGCTGCGGCGCATGTTGCAAGCGGCGAAAACGCCTCTAGCTTCATGCACGGTGTCACCTAGCGACCTCATATTCCCTTTCATCGTTCCCTTTCGTATCTTCTGAGTACTTCGTCAATCATGTTGTCAATTATCATTATTCGCTCATCTCAACCTTCCATTCGTTTCAACATTGTGAGAATGACACAAATGTCTCATTTCAGTCACACTAGAATCGATTTTCCGTTGTGTGATTACCGTCCTCTTTTTGCTATTTCACAGTTGTGTATTTACCTATCTCTTTCCTTCTCGTTTGCGTTCAAAACTACCAAATTTTTGACAGTTCCGAGGCACATACTCACCGAGCACCCGTTCCATTTCCCGATTCATCGTGTTTTTCGTGCTCGCTATGCAACGAGTTCTTTTCAGCCTAACCTCATCACTTCCGCCTTGCACATTTTCTTTTTCATCCTCCTCCTCCTCCCATACCAAACCTTAGAAATTAAGGTTTAGGCGGCTTCATCCCCCTCGAAATTAGTTTAGGTAAGCTATATTATGGTGAGTTCGTAAATTTTTGGGGCTAATGAAATTTCAGCGGAGGCTTAGCTGCTGACGTCCCGCCCTCGGGCTAAAAGCGTTGCCTGCGGTGCTCGGCCGCCTCAACGCCTCGTTTGATCCACGGTATTTTGCGGTTCGCGGTGCATCTCTCCCAGCAACGCACACTTGGCCCATTGGAGCTCCTTAATTCCAGCATCTGCGCCATGTTAACAACAATAATTGCTCAACAGTTTTTATATTGTACTTTTTTCACATCTTTCTACATACTGATCCATATTTTTCCCCCATAATTGTATCCATCCTTCTGCTATACAGTTTTGTAATTTTGGTAGAAACTTGTTCAAAGAGTACCCAAAGCATGAAATCTTTCGTTTTCAGTTCTATATTTAAGTACATTCAGACACCCTTAAGCTTAACAGAATACGAGTCATCCATGACTAATTGCAACATTAAGTGAACTGATTTAAATATAATGCTCGCTCCTAACAAATGAAAACCGCATGGCCGAGCGATGTGTAATCACCTCATTCTGCAATAAACAAATAAAAATAATTATTTAAATATAGACCATGTATGATATTTAATGTTCATTACGAGTGAGGTTTTATAACATAGAGACCAAAACACTTATAGAAATCATACCATCGAAATTAGAATGAGTTTTTTCTGGATTGAACTATCTATAAATTGTACAAAATTAGTTAAATGTAGCAATTATATTCGTTTTTCTTTGAAAATGAAAAAGTGATAATACGTTTCCAGTATATTTGCGTGCATCAAAGTAAGTTCCACGTTTAATTAAAGAGGTAGTAAATTTAGATAATAAAGTGAATTTGACGTTCCGGAACGACCACGATCGTACTACTAAGTCGCTTGCATTTAACTATCAGAAATAACTGGAATGTAGAACGTGATAATGTGTATCATGACCTGAGGGAGAAGCAAGCAGCGTTTTTTCGCGTTAATTTGGTTTCCATTTTTTAATTTCGGAGCGCGCATTCACACGAGCCCAGCCAGCGTTTTTTCCTCCTCCGCCTCCACCGCCGGCGCAGCGTTGCGCGGCGCGGCGCGGCCCCCAGGCCAGGCGTGTGCGCGCCGCGTTAATTCCGCCGCGGGCGGCGCCGCCAGCCCTGATCGCGCCGCTTCGTCTTAATTCCACCGTCCTCCCTCCCTTGCCTACTCTTCTCCTCTCGTCGCCCCCCGTCCGCATCCGCCCCCGCCTCTCCACCCACCCTCGCCCCTCGCCTTCACGCACACACATCGCCGAGTGGTTGTGCGCGTGAGTATTGATTCCAGGCGCGTCAACTATTTAGGGCATTTGTCTCGAAAGTTTAGTGCCTGCTTTTTTTCTTCGGGAGGTGGCGGTGACCTTTTTCCACGCTGGATGGCGGGATCCGGCGCCGACCTACCGTCGACTAGTGGGGTTTTCCTCTCAACCAGGTGACTCCCACCAGCGGGGCACCGTCCCAGCTCAAAGCTCCCGACTGGTCTCCCGGCATGTGTGGTACTGTAGTGCATGTTAGTGTGTGTGTGTGTCTGTGTGTGTGTGTGTGTGTGTTTGTACCCCTTAACACAACCTGAGTGGTTGTGCGCGTGAGTATTTATTCGAGGCGCGCCCACTATTTAGGACGTTTTTCCCGAAAGTGTAGTGGGTTGGCGGGCCGGCTGATGCTAATCATCTGAACCCTGAGATCCGGCGTCAACCTACACGTGGGTTGGCGAAATTTTCTTCCTCCTGGCATCTTCCTTAACATGATATATCCTCCCAATTGATACCCCCGACGTATGCGCTAGTGGAGTGCATATGTGTGTATGCGTAGTATGTAACGAGAGAGGAAGCGATAAGGATGAGGACGGAAAGATACCTCGCGAACCGTGGATCGTTTGTACTGCCCGTTTGGGTACTGCACCTGCATGCGCCTGGTAATGATACTTGAAAGTAGGGAAAACCACCGATCAGACTAGCCACTGCCACACTGGCGGATCTGGGGGTGCATGGGCGCCGTGGCCCCCCAAAAGGCCTAGAGTTTTCATTTTCCTTCCATTATTTGGCAAGTTTGATTGAAAAAATAAAGCTCGAATAATGTAATTATTTAAACAATGATGTTATATAGTATCATATCTACAGTACATAAATAACACACAACATAACAAATATGTTAATTATTTAACGAAAATCTACGATGCTCCCCCCCCCTCGAAGTGATCGGCTGGATCCGCTCCTGCACCGCTGGAGCGGATCCAGCCGATCACTTCGAGGAGTCACTTTCTGACCAATGATGCTGCAGAAGCTGTGGTTCTGCCGCTGAGTTGTCGCAGTTTATTTTTACAGGCGTTTACCCGTTTTCCCGACGTTCATTGACGGAGGGAATGTGAAGACAGAGCTAGTGCGATCCAATGTGGTCTTCTTAAGATCGTCTTAAAGTTTACCGCTCGGAAACTAAAATAAAAATTCTAAAGTACTTTCTCTGAATGAGGTACCTCAAATTTTGGATTGATGATCATGTTTTTCCAGTCTTTAGGCACTGATTTTGTTATCCTTTGTTTCCCTAGTTTTTCACTCGAGCTCTTGAGTGCACAAGCAGGTGCACCTGCTCTTATTGTTTCCCACCGTTCTAATTCGCTACGTTACTGATAGTGCAAAACTACTTCAATGGTCTGTTTTCTCAGATTCTGCATCTTTCTGCAATCTCTCCATTTCCAAGACTGAAATTCTGTCACAATGCGCTCATATACTTTACTTCCGCTTTTATACAGTTTCTATACATTTGGTCAAAACCTTTTACTTTTTATCGTGCATTATTGTCACACGTGTAAATTGTTCCAAGCAGGCCGTAATAACTTTTCCTACCACAAGCCATTTCTGCCCGCCATTACTGTTAGCATTATAATTTTTTGACCCTTACCTTTAGGCCCCTTTAATTCTCTGTTTAAAAGACCGTCCTTATCTCTTTTTTTATTGCATCTACTTCCGCCATCTTTTCCTTTAATTTTTATGAACCATACATTTTCTTCTTCGATTCACTCTCTCGGCTGTTTCATAACGTTGTGCCCCGGAGTCGCGTTGATACCGAGGAGTCCCCTTACACTGCATCCTCGCTGGCAGCTTCGAACCCACAGCCGCGCGGGCGAGTGCGGGGAAGACCAGAGCAGGCGCTCTGCTGCAGCGCCGTCCCATCGACGCAGGGCGGCGGCGGCGGCGGCGGAAGCGGTTGGAAAGTGCAGCGGCGGCGGGGCATGCACCGGCGGAGAGAAAGCTGCTGCCGCCGCCGCCGCTGCCGAGGACGCCGTGGAGGGGCGGCAGAATCAATATCCCAGCAGGTCGACGCGGCGGCGGTGGCGGCGGTGGCGGCAGCGCGCAGCGGCGTCGCGGGGGAGGGGCGGCGCCGTGACGTAGTGTCTAGACAGGCGACTGATAACAGCGCGCGCGCGTCCTCGGCGGAGGCGGAGGCGCAGGCGGCGGCGGCGGCGGCGGCCGCGGTGGCGGTGGCGGCAGTGCAGCCGGGCCCCAGCGCGCCACCCCCACCGCCGCCGCGCCGCTGCCGGCCCCGGTAGCAGAGACCGCGGGCGCTCCTCCCGGCAGCGGCAGCGGCGGCGGCGGCGGCGCGGGCCTGCCAGACGGGGCGCGCCCCTCCCCCGCCACGCCGCTGGCTCGGCCCCGTCTGGGCGACAGATCGATAATTATGCCCAGCGCCGTGCCTCTTTGACACCTTGCCGCGCGGAGCGGAGGCGGCGGTGGCGGCGGCAGGGAGGGGCGGGGCGGGGGCGGGGGCGGGAGCGCGGGTTGCCGCAGGGAGAGGCCCGGGCGCGCTCGCTTCCCCGCCCCCGCCCCCGCCCCCTGCGCGCACCCTGTTGCAGCGCTGCGCTCGTCCTCCGAAGGGGATAAACGCTCGCGACTGTCTCTCCGCCTCACGGCACCTCGCTCCGCACGCAGCGAAAGTGAACGTGAATATTCCCGGCGGACGCTTCTTCGCACGTGCGCTGCCGGGAGTTCGTGCGGGCGCATGTGGATGTGGATGTGCTTGCATAAGAGGCTTTAATGATCTTTGAAAATGACGGAATATTAGTAGACCTAGCACACATTTTTAATATGAAGCGTTTCTCTCCATATTCACTAAAATTAAACGTTTGGAACTGTGTATCCGGTGTCTTTCGACGAACTCCTTAATTATTCTCCGTGTACACACACACACACACACACGCTCAATGTCCAAAAGATAGATAAGAGTCGTTGTTGCGAAGAAGGGGCAACATAATTAAGAGATTAAGTTTGGCCAATTTGCTAACCAAATCGCAACTCAAACACGCGCAAAAAGCTTATATCTATGATGAATTAATTTATCAATAACCTTTTTTATCTTAACCGAATTACCAATTCAAATTCCCAATAAATTATACGAGACAAAAGTAAAAAATAACTGATAATTAAAATGAAATTAGGGTAATAAATGATTCAATCGGGAAAAATCCACAATATTTTGTAATTTCACAATACGTAATATATGTTCAATATAACAATTCACGTATTTTAATATTGCAAAAAATGACACTGAAATAATGATACCTGAACAAAATTTGAATTTATATGAATATTTAAAGAATGGTATATAGTAAATGAATTTCTTAATTACGTTAATAATAACGTACAATATGTTCTAATTGTAAAAAATGTTTTCATAGTTACAAATTACAAAAGGTATACAGTTCATAATTCATATTCAAAACACACAAAATGAATGGTATGTAATAAATTAGCTTGATAAACCCCCTTTTTGCGATGGAACGTTGCGATGGCGTGAGAGCGCGGGCGTGAGCGCTGGTAGCAGCCACCGCCAGCGCCACCGCCAGCGCCGCCGTCTCGTCCGCTTCCCGGAAGGCTGCACCGGCGCGGCGGCGGGCGGCGCAGCAGCGCTGCGGTTGCCAGGTCGTGACCGCAGTTTCTACTCGCACTGCCGTAACGACCATTTTTGCTACAGGGCAGAAGGGACAGCTACCCTCAACAACGTTGCAGCTTCTTTAATAAATTAGACCACTTATTGTTTTTTGTTATTGTTATGTTAGTATTACTGTTATTACTAGGGCCCGGATAATTATGTACTAAAAATTGGGAAAATATATACATATTTATGTATTATAATATACAGAAATGTATGAACTATGTAACATGATGTATGAACTATGTAACATTAAGTATCATTATATCAATTATTTTTTATTATAATACCTTTATCTTAGTATATATTGTTCTGTGTTCTTAATATAAAGACCGGAATTAAACATTATAGTTCTCATAATCATAGTATTTAGAACGATCTACGTATCAATAAGAAACAAATATCGTCTCCGATATTATTTCAGTAGTGTACCTTCCCTTTGCGGCTCTCATACGCGACCAATCTTTATAAACGAGGTCTCTAAAGAAAGAGAATTTCAAGGAGTAATGACTTTAAAACTATGAAGGATTTGTTTAAAAAACGCATCTAAATATGCATGTCAAATACACTTTCTAGTCTTCTCCGTGTTTTCTGGATCCAGTGTGACGGAATTGTCCCCTCATAGTATTGCACTACTACCACAAATTGTCTCGAATCCTGGGTTTTTCTCCAGAACAGAAGACCTCTTTTTCTTCACTAGATCCCCCTATTGACCATCGATTGATAAATGAGTTTGTAAAGAAGCAACTGCTGATTGAGTAATTTCAAAGCTACCAGAAAGTTTCAGGGAATATGTTTCCAAAAATTTAATTGTAGTGCTTACTGAAAAATTGGGGAATATAGTTGTTCAGCTTTTGAACATCAATTGCTTCGATATTCCTATAGATGCGGCAGCTTCAGAATCAAGTAGATGTATAACTTGTATTACAAAATCAAAATTTTGAGCATTGTAGTTCATAGCGTCGATCCAGGTGCCCCATCTCGTTAATTCTTATTTTGTATTGGAAATCAATGCGTCAACATTATCAAAATGAGATCTAATCAGTTCTGCAAACACTACGCATGCAGAAGATAGGTTAGAAGTAGTAATTTTGGAACAATACCTGCAGGGCTTCTGCTGCCTTGCACATGTACGGCGCGTTGCACTAGTACCAGAAGACATTGTGTTTAACTTCATTAGGCCACAAAAATCCCGTTGTTTCGTTAAATAGTTTTGTAATAGTTTTATGGTTGCATTTGGGTAACACTTCACAAGTTAACAAAATAAGACTTACACTTTTAAACATTTATTAAATCTATCACAACCTTGCCAATATGATTTCCTTGTACATCAGTCCCACAGTGAGATTTTACTTCAGATTTTCGGTCCAAAGAAATAATTTACGAACAACGGTAGAGGGTCACATGTAAAAATCAGGGAAAGAAAAATGTCAATGGCCCTTCTTGAGCTGGTGCGTGTCGTTTCTGGTGAAGGGTATGAAGGTCAAGGGAGACCTCTAAAAGATGTGACGTGGATGCGCGATATCGCCTGCTAAACATTCTTTTTCACAAATCAAACTTCCTTTCTTTTCTCTGCGATACTTGCGTTGAAAACTAACAGAACAGAAGCTATGGATTGCATAGTCGCCTTTCCCTTTTACTTGCGATACCTTTGCCATTTACGGATACACTCATTTCAGCGCGTAATAATAGCGGCATTTTAGAGAGGAGGCTACAGAAAAAATATTTGACAATGCTGAATTGTTTGTTTGGATGATACCTTACCAAAAACTTATAGGAGAAATAAAGAATTACATTTTTTTAAATGAAGGAAAATGGAAAAATTCAGTAATATGTAAAAATATGTTCATTTGTGTAAAATATGTAAATATTTGTAATTTAGGGTAAAATATGTAAATATATGTACAAAAACCTCAACGTTTTTGGCCGCTAACGTGACTATGTGTGAAACGTGAATATATCGTTGATTCGACTTGATAGATTTACCTTAGGAAAATATGTTATTACATAATCATCCGGGCCCTAGTTATTACTTTCCCGTACACGTACGTATATGCGGAGTTATACACGTATAAGGAAAGTTATGAAATGCTGCGCGAAAAAACGGTGGATTTTTTCGGAAAAAATTCATTGCTGGGCCCTGATAACGAAAAAGTGGACAAATCCATTTGCTAAATTAAGAAAAAAATCCCCTAACACGTAGTGTAGCCAGAATCTCTCTTTTGGGGGTCATTGATGCCGAAAAACCAATTGGAAGCAAAGTCAGTCTCTCCGTCCGTCTGTCCGTCCATCCGTTTGTGAACACTGCTAGCGCCTAAACCGTACGTAGGTTTTTTTTTCAAATTGAAGAAAGCCCTGTCGATCTGGCTCGAGTCGAAGCTTTGAAGTTTTGAAAAAGATTCTGTAAAGTTTCGGGGGTAATTTACATGAAGCCCCCCGGACATTTTCAAAATTTTCTCAAAAATGGCATAAAATTGTTTCTTCAAATTTCTCGTAAGGATAGAGTAAAATACACATATAAAGGTGGCATAGAACCTAATTTCACGGTTAACTCTGGATTTTCGAAAACTGCATAAGTTTGAATTTTTTCGCCTTCTTCCAAAAACTACAAAATTAAAGATGAAGATTTTTTTCTTCAAATAAAATTTGTTCTCTATAGTGAGTTCTTTCTTTAAGGCTACGTACACTGTAAGGCTACTTTCTTTAAGGCTTTTTGAAAATTTTAGTAGTTTTCGCTCAACATTGCGTGCAAAATGTGCAATTTAAAAAGTTACAAAAACAAGATTTTTCTCAAAAACCGCTGCAACTTTCTTCTTCCAACTTTTGGTAGAGATAGTGCCTAATGTACTCTACGACATGGCATTAACGCAATATTGCTTATTCTTTGTTTTTTTCTCAAAAATTACAAGATTATTTGACTTGTCTCTCAAGTCATTAATAATTACATTCGCGGAGATTTGTTCACAATATCATATTAATGAGTACATGCACTTTAAATAATGTCAAGTAAAGTTTGTCGAAAACTCAACCGTTTTCTGTGAAAAGTAGTTCAAAATTTCGCTTTTTCAGAAACGCTCAAACACCATTTTCTCAAAAATGGCTTCAAATTTTTTCTGCAAACTTTTAGAACTGATAGTGCTAATTGCACTCTTTTATATCTCGTAAAGTTCAATTTCGGGTATTTTTTTCGTTTTTTCAAAAGGTTACACAAGTGTAATTTTTTGAAAAATCTCTCACACCGTTAATATGCACATTTCCAGCAATTTGTAAACACTATTGCATTTGTGAGTTGTACTTCAAAAGAGTTTCGAAAACTCAATAGTTGTAAAAAAGAGTTTCAAATTTCGCATTTAGAGTAGCGCTTAAACGTCATTTTCGGTTCAAATTTTAAACGTAATACGGTTCAAATTTTTCAAAGAAAATTGTCATTTAGAGCGAGATCTTACTGTTCTTTAATATTCTTAAAATAATATTTCTTTTCTACTATTAGGAAACCGATAAAATAATAAAATGCCAAAGAAATGTACTTTGGGCGGCGATAGATGGCAGCTTGCAAGAGAATGTGGTAAGTCCGAATAGCTAGCCGAGACCAAAGGAAATAGAAAACTAATACGGGAAAGTCTATGCCCTTCTGAAGCACCAATAGTTGCTTCTTATGTTGAGAAAAGAGAGACTAAACATTAATAGATTACACACGTTGCTGAGAAGCAAGTAGGTGAATCATTTATGTGTAATAATACGGCCATTCGTTTTCGTAAAGCAAATATTTTAGTAGTACACTAACAAAGAGCAATGCTCTATTTTCTCAAAGTCAATGATTATACATTTCAAGAACCCTTTCACTTTTATAGAACAATGATTTTATTACAGAAATATTTTTGTCATGCATTACTTTGTTTTCAGTGATTAAGGGCAGACATGAAGTTTTAAGAATTCCATGTCTGTTTACATGCGTCATAAAAGCGTATATATAGGCATGTTTGTTATTAGTATTTTTTGTCTGTGCTGTCCCACTCGCATAGAAAGCAGCAGTGCTCTATATACCCGAGCTGCGTGTCAAGCAGAATTTCAATTATCTTGATATCTACAAATATATTCAATATATTTAATTTGTATTTCTCTTATATGATTAGTGTGCGGTGTAGTTGAAAATTCTCATGTTTCCTTTGTGTGCATGAACAATCGGAACAGAAGGATTTTTTTTGTTATTTAAGGTCCCATCAACTACTAGGTCATTAGCGATCACTATTGGATTTAACGTTATGATGTGAGGATGAAACAATGTGGTGATGATAGGGGATGAAAGGACGAACACATACAACCATGTCCGAGGCTCGACTCGGTCCCGCGACCCCTCGGTCCGAGATCACTACGGCACTACTGCTTTAGTAGGAAATTTGTTTCCATTGTGGAGACTGCTTTCAGACGTATTTTGCTAGAATCTATGAACAAGTTTCATTGAAATTATGGCCAAGAGTCTCCATAATGAATTCGGTATCATTACAAAAAGCTATGTCACCTTTCTTGGAGAACTATTTTGAACAAACCACTTCGCGATCACTAAAAACGCTCACGTTCATACAGGGAGAAAGAAGATTCCATGCATTTAGTCTCGAAGTTAAAAGCTCAGAATGTTGCTTCGACAAATTTGAATCACGAACAAGATCATTGAGTATTCCTTGAGACAAAAAATGTGTTTATTTTGAGTCACAGTAGCCTTGAAATGTTGGTTCAGCATGGATACCTCCTACTCTGCCTTCTGAATGTTCGTTACTGAAGCATTCATCTTCACTTACTGTCACATTCTCACGAGGTAGTGATACCGGCAATTCTTCACGGCATTCTTCTTCTTTAGCGTGCAGGCCTTTCAGCAGATGGTAATTAGGATATTGCATAGTTTTCTTCGTTTCTGAGGTGAATCCAGACATTTTTGTCTTACAGAAATAACAGTCTGTTGTGTGATACATTGATTCCCTCCAATCATGGGGACAGCATAGGGCATGTGTCGTGAACCTTCTAACCAGCATGTAAGGTGTGTAATACACGAAACTGAGAATAAAGTCCATTTCTTGTCCTAATTGCCAACCTTACACTAGAAATAAAGTTCGTAACACTTCCTTATCAGACTTTAATTAATCAATTTTTCCGATTTCAGAGTAGATTCTCCACAGATACGTATTAGAAAACGAAGAGTGACAAGAAACACAATGCAATTCTGTCTGTTTGAGAATAGCTTATTAGCAAAGTTGTCAAACATTGCTCATTTCCTAGAGATGAATTTTCTGAATTCGTGTCATGTGTAGGAAATCCTTGAACGCGTTTCGATTTTTTCTGTATCTTTACATATGTAGAATAATAAAGCTCCCGCAAAAATTCCAATTTGCGACGTTTTCAAGCATTTTCGTAGATAGGCAGACGTAGGAGAGCCTGTCACAAGAAAACTGAGCTCAATAGGCAAAACATGATTTCGAATTTCACTTCCAAGCCTTAGCCAATAACACTATTCTCATTTTTTGTAACAAAAATTCTCATGACCATTCTAATTGTCATGCACATCTGACTCATCAGTTATGATTGTGAGCATTCAGGGAGCACTGGTACCCGTTAGATTCCTCCTATTCGTACTAACTGATGCTACCCAACACTCTTAGAGACCTTTAGGACGCCAACCTTACTCCCGACTGCATGGCACACATAATCCACCAACTCGTGCACTTCCACAGAATGAATGAGAGGGGAAATGGGAGAATCACATGAACACACCTACCATGATACCGCTTTATATATTCTACTAGGAAGGACGATTACTTAAAGCTTCTACAATTTTGAAAAATAGACTTGCTAACTGTTACCAGGGCTCGGGTTTTGATGACGTATCATTTTTTCATTGGTGTATTGTAGACGTAGTTAACTTGTAAACGAATGTTTATCACGACATACAGGTGATAGAAATGCATAGTTATTGGGTATGTTTTGTCATTTTGCCATTTTTCAATTTTTAGTTCATTATTCTGCCTCGTTTGTCATTTCTACGCATTTTGTTTCCTTTGCGTGTTTTTTGTTAGTGAATGTTTCATGAATTTGCAAAGAAACTTTCAAAACTGACAGTTGGAATATCGGATGTAAGGATTACATTTCCTCCTAAAATAAAGTTTATATTAAATTCAATATTATATAAATAAATTTTATTTTAAAATTTTAAAATTCATTGAATAAATAAACATATTCATAAAAATGTTTTAGTATTTTTTTAAAAGTTAGATCATTTTCATCTTGTTTTCAAGTCATTTTATAAGTCATTTTCAAAGAATTTGAGGTCATCAGAATCTGAGCCCAAAACAGAGCGGAGCCCAAGACTTGCTGAGACAGTCACATACAGTGACTCTCAGCATGTCTGAGACAGTCGACTCCGGTTATAGCGAGCTCGAATATATTGAACCTTAAATTAAAGTGAACTTAAGTCACTGATCCCGTTTTACATACGTTACAAATAAGCATAAGATGATTCGGTTATAGCGAACTTGAACCTCGACTATAGTGAACGAAGGAAATAAGTCCTAGAAATTAATTGGATCTTGTATGTTATTAGGCGATTGAAAGGGCCTTCGGAGAGAGTTCAAACAGCGAAAGATGCCAAGATTGCACTACGAAACGTAGATACAGAGGACAATGTGGAATCAAGTATGGAGAGAGCACGGATTCTGAAGAAGGATTTAATGAAAAATGTACGAAGCAAACAATTGAAAATAATAGATTTTTTGACCTACAAATAAAGATATTCAAAATTTCAGTTCGTGCTGTTAATGAATTTTACTGAATATTAATAGAATCAATTATGTGGAGAAATTTCATTTAATTTTGACATCATTGGATATAGTGAACCGAACATGTTAGTTCCCAGAAGTTCACTATAACCGGAGTCTATTGTATTGTAACCGCTAAAGTCAGGACAACAGGTCACGCCACGAAGGAATAGAAACGTTTCTGAACGCACTCGTGACGCAAACTGAGTAGACCAATGAAAAAATTAGTTCGCTAAAAGGTCGAATTAAGCTGCGGAAACCGGGAAAGCTGCCATTTTTTTTCTTTCTCTCAGTGAGGTTACCTGTGTGATCATCGTGCTGTGTAGACTAATAGTATGCGTAAGAACTGGTAGAAGAAACGAGTGGACAAAAAGACGAAGAGTAATGCATAATTTTGGTTTTGGTTTTGCTTTTGGTTGTTTTTTTCTGGTTTATAATTTTGATTCTGGTTTTATTTTGATTTCGCATATCTCACATTACGAGTCAAATTCCATTCAACATAATTATTATTCTGGACGAGTAAATGAAACGTGAATAATACAAGTTCGGACACGCCGACGCTGGAACGAGAGAAGGGGACCTGCGCGCAAGAGGATCGCCGCGTGGCCAACAACGCTTCGTGTGTTTGACCTTCAGAAGTCGCCCACCGCATCACACGGTACTCGAAACAGAAGACAGATTGTAAGTCAAACGAACCTTTTTCTACATCGTGGAAACTGCAATCAGTAACCCCGTTTGAAAGACAGACGCTTGTACTTAGAACATTTAATTCTTTTGAAAGCGAAATTGAACAGTATGCTAGGAAATTTGCATAGAATTCCAATCTTCAATAATGTCGTAAATTGAACGCAGATAGTTAGGAAATTGTTTGTAGAGTAGTTGTTTTATAAAAGGAATTCTAAAAGTGTGAATAAGAGTGGTATGTCAGTAACATTTAAAGAGTAAAGAAAATAATTTCTTTTAACTGTATTCTCTTTAACGTAATTGTGAGACAGATAAAATATTTCCAGATTGAGAATAGAGAACCCACGAATCAGTAAAAGTGCTTATTAAATAACTGTGATTCAAGAAAATTTACGTAATAGGAAATTGTGTTTTTTTGTCAAAGGGTATTTGTATATTTTTTTCCAGCAAGTGTTTATGCTAAATTGTATGTAAAGTGTATGTATTTTTTTTTTGAACAATAGGATTTATAATTGAATTGCATAGGTATTCAGGATAGTTAGATATGAGCTCACAATAAAGAAGGTATCGATACCAGGTAATCAGTTTTTCCTACGAAGTGTAGATTAATCCAGAAAGAAAAGTGAACTAATCGATGATGTAAAATGATTTTATAAATCCATAAGCAGAATATAGTCTTGTTATCTTTTTATTTAGATTTAAAGGTCTCGACTTGCTTATTTTCACAAAAAGACATTAAAGACGTACCCACTCTCTAATGAATAGGTGTAGGATATTAATCCCAACTATTCAAACACACGCTTCGTGCAACCCACAGCCAGGTGCGTGTGAGGCGGAGGCGGTGTTAGTATATGCCTCCTTCCCTGTCGCCACCTCTTTTAGCTCCTACACGGCTGTCGCCGTCTCTGTCGTTGACATTTCCATTTTCACAACAGGGGTCTCTGCCGTAGCTCCTGTCATCACCAACTTCATTTTTGTAGTACCACCTCAATAGCCACAATCATAGCAATCACGACCATCCCCGATTCGCACACTCTTGCAGCCAACACGACACGAATATTTTAATTTTTGGGGGTACTTTTTATGAAGTTTCTACCATACGTAGATAGCATATTCGGATTTTTTATTAAATTCTGAATATGCAAATTAAAACCATTTTAATGGTTTTGAAACAAGAAAAATTGTTTCACTATTTTCAGATCGGTTTTTTTGCTCGAATAGAGCAACGAACGATTTTAAAAATGGGGCAAATCTATTTTTATTAAATCCTAATATTTTCAGAAAGTGCAAAAGAAAAAAAACGTAAAACTGGATTATTGAACATTGAGAAGTGTTTCTCAAACTTATAATAAATTAGTCTTTAAATAATTATATGAACATTTTTTTTGAAAGATGAATAGTTTTTGCTCAATTCTGGTTGAAATCATGACTATTAAAAATCGTAAATAAGTTATTTTTAAATCTGCTCCATTTTTTTCTTATTATTAATCTAATAAAGCAATGTTTGCTGAATAAAACGGAATATGACTGTTTAGATTAAAACACAACTTCACTTTTTATTTCAACTTTTTTCTCGATGTGTTGGGAGAGTTCGTATACCATGTCAGACGGCGTGTTTAGTGGATAAATTTGTAGATGGTGGGGTGTAAATAAATAGATTAATGTTTCAGCCAGAACAAATATTTTTGCGAGTTTAAAATACTTTTCCGAGTTCAAGAAGTATTATAATATTACATAACCGTTAAAAATAATGGGAGAAATTATTTGGTTTATTGATGTGTTATTGGCGGCATTCCAAAAAATGAATTACAGGCGCTGCCTTGACCAACATTATTATTTAATGCAAGAACAGCTTTTGATGGGTTAGTTATCAGAAATAATTTTGCTCTACCAGCTCTTTCAGTTCGAATTCATGAATTCATGGCAAAGTGAAAGTATACATTCATGGAAAAAAATCTTCAACCATAAAACCCTTTCAATCCTCTGCAAACTTGGAGTGTATGTTACACATCTTTTGCTATTAAATGATTTATTTTTTCATAGTTGGTCACGCACTCTGAGGGAGGGAGATCGTGAGCTTTCGCCCAACGGCCGAGAGAGAAGAGGGCCCTAAACGCCATTGTGACAAGAGTGGCGTCTCCAGAACGTCACCTACAAGTACGCTATATATATATATATATATATATATATATATATATATATATATATATGCCATGCGTTCGTCTGCAAGTCACCCATTAGACGCCTTCAAGAGAGGGCGCATCGTGGAGTTGCGAGAGTTTGAGTGGCCCGGTCGTCGTATTGCCGAACGCAGCGGACATGCGGATAGCACCGTCGCACCCTGCTGGTGCCAGTGAATATAGGAAGGCACAGCGCAACAGGATTTAGATGGCCGCCTCGCACCTGGAAGGAGAACCACCGGGAGAGGTGGCGCAGTGCATCACTGAAGTGCCTCTGACCTAGAGGTCCTGGTTTCGAGTTCCGATGGTGGAAGGATTTTCACCACTAGCTAGATAGCGAGTTCTGTCACTTTCTGGATGAGAGTTCTAGCGGCCAGCTGCTCTGTTCAGTAGTTTTCTGTAATCTCTCCGATCAATACCAGGCGAATGCCGGAGCAGTACACTAACAAACGCGCACGACCTTTCCTTCCACTTCTTTCTCCTATCCTCACTCATTACTTACACACACACTAATGTGCACTACACTACCACACGCACCGGGAGACAGGTCGGGAGCTTCGAAATTGTCTAGGCTGGGGCGGTGCCCTGCTGGTGGGAGATACCTGTTCGGGAAAACCCTGCTCGCTGATGGTAGGTAGGCATCAGATCTCACCACACAGCGGCGGAAAATCAACGCTACCTCCCGAGAAAAAACATGCACCACACTTACGGTAACAATGACCTTAGCAGTTGATGCGTCTGGAATCGCTAATCAATCAATCAATCAAAAAATCGTAGGAGGACCGATGGATTGTCCGCCACGCGCGAACATAATCAACGGCAATGATCGGTGTCATTTAGCGGGCTGTTCAGTGTGCTCCCTCACATCCTGCAAAAGCCAGTACCTTTGCCAGGCGTTGCAAGTTGCAATGCCCTCCATACGCAGACTGTCGCGATGCTTGTCAATCATACCTAAGCAGCGTCGCTATGGACTCGCCCGTTGTCAGGAACGACTGTCATGGGGCAATTCTGGCTGGCACTGACGAATCCGTCTTTTCCCTACGACCACTGCGTCCGAGTGTGGGGGCGCAGTGGTTAGCGCCAGGAAGCGTGGATTGTAGAATCCCGCAATCTGATGTAGTGGTACGGGGCGCGATTTCCAATATCGCACATTCAGCGATAGTGTTCCTCATGGCCTCCGGGTCAGTCGTGCGAGATGTTCCGAAGGTCTTGCAATCGGCGACTCTTATTTGTGAACACATACGCCTGTGCGCTATTTCAACAAGGCTATGTTCGACCTCATATCGCTGGCGAGTTCAGATCGTGCCTTGCAGCCATGGATACTCTGCCATGGCCAGTTTCATCACCAGACCTTCCCCGATCGAGAACGTGTGGGGTTCTACATGCCGTGCAATTATAACTCTACATTTACCGATCAGTCAATGTACAGGAACGGCGCACTCAGAATCAGGCTGCCTAGAATGACTTTCATAGGATTCCATCCGGGTTCTGTACAACACCTTGCCGCAAAGATTGGGTGCGTATATTCCCCAATATGTCGACACGACCCTGTACTAAAATGAAAATTCTGTGGAAATGTATGGAAATAAATGTTAATCTCAAAGTTTATAATCATTTTATATGTGTGATACCTTCTACCCGCCTGCTAACAATGATCGCGATCTGCATTGTTCTTCTAGGTGTTGCGTTTTAATGACGATGAATGTGTATTCTTGGGATTATTCTCAATATCAGGCAACCATATTGATTCACGTCGTTATAATGTTTTATTTAGTTTTCTGGTGCCCGGTACGCATACCACAAAGGTCAACTTTTAATCATAAATAGTGTAAGAAAATAGAGATTTTAATCCCTGTATTTTAAAAATAATATTTCAATATAATTAGGATAGTAGTACGTCTTTATTATTGATTTTTTTCAGTTTCCCCTTGATTCAAAATGTTTTATGCGAGTTTACACAAAATTTAGAGTAGTTAAATCCCGTGAGCCAAATATTAAATTGGTAGAGATATTTTAAGAAGAAAACTATCAATAAAATTATTTTTATCACTCGTGAAAGTAGGTACTTTCTCAGGAAATATTAATCATCTTTCATTTTTCATCAATAGATAACATTAAAATGTGTCAAATGGAGGACAATAGGTGGCATTTTCCTCTTAAGATCAAACTGATGAGCTCTTGACTATTTATTGGTTCTTACTGATGATTAAAAGCTAGTTTCCCACATTCATGATAAATGTGACTGCAACACTTCCTGGACTCAAAATACATGTATGTAATCTTTAATATAAGGCATTTAGGATGTTATAAAATGAAGTATCTATAAATAATTGGCTAAACTTTTATGTTCGATACTCAAGTGGCAATGAATTTCTTCCAGCAGTAAGACGGCAGCATTAGCTGAACTTTCCAAAACAGACCGTTACTCCATGGTAAAATTAATTACGAAATAGACATTTTTTCACAAGTATCCCTCTTTCCTCTCGCATCTAATTCACTCCCTGCCCTCATAATGTCGCAATATTTTATCAGCAAATGACCATCATCAATCCCCTGAAGAGGATGACAATGCCTATCTCAGCTGGTATGATTAATGACATCCGGGTTGTGGAACTAGGATCATTAAGCGATCCCCGCGCACGTCACACGCATACCTTGAATAAATTACGATAACGCGCAATTGCGGCGGCGGACCGACTATAAGGCCGCAGCCTCTTTCTGACCCCGCCTCCGCTTTGTGGAGGCGGCCGGAGGCCTCCGTTGTGCGGAGCCAATCGCGGAGCTCCCTCCCGCCCCCCGCGCCGTCAAAGGGCACTCGCGCAGCGGGATCAGGGCGGATCCATGGGGGCCATGACCCCCCAGGGCTTAACTTCTTTTATTTGCCGAAATTAATTTAAATATTTATTTATGTTCGAATTATGTAATGACTTGAAAATAATGTTGTAACAATATACGTAGTATATGCTCTGTCTTGTGGGTCGAAAGCCCGCTGTGGGCTTTGACCGACAGTATCGTATATACACTACAATAATAATATACAAAATAATAACAAATGTTTATTATTTAACAAAAATCTATGATGGCCTTCTATGTACTGACTTCTGTGGCGTGTACCTGTAATTTTCGTTTCAGATCTGTGCAACCTGACCCGAACACTGTTTACAAATTTTCAAGAACCTTTACAAATTATCACATTTCTTTGCAAATTTTCCTGATCTCATTGGTTTCCCGCTTTTTATAGACTCATATGGACTTACGATCAGTTAAATTTGTGCGCTTGTTATTTACCATGTGAAATGCAGACACGAGTATATATTAATAAATAAAAGCAACTTCCTTTCCCGAATGTTTGTAGGAAAGTTGAAGACATGAAAATAAGAGTGTATTTCAGTGCTGGTGCCGTGATTCATTGGGAAGTTTATTTCACATGACATTGTGTAATCTTAATAAACAAAAAATATTAATAATAAGTATCATTTATTACAATTGTTATAATGATAATATTTGACCATAATTGGCTGAATGTCAGGCGATAACCGTGTGACTACAGGAATAGTATAAGTACACGATATATCAAGTCAAATGTAACATAGAAATCAATCTTCAAAAATTGAACTTGAAATGCTCACGACAGTGGTAAACTGGAATAGTGCCTTCAGGATCATTGACTCAGTTCCCTTCAGACATTTCACAACCATCTCCATTTTATGGCAAACGAATTGAACAGGCGACTTTCTACCTATCCTCCGTTCGTCAATCTGTGAGTCTGTCAGTCTATCAGTATCGGACTGACAGGATCCGTGTGTCCGTCTGTCCATTCGTCTGTCCGTCCGTCTGTCTGTCTGCCCATCGTCTGTCCATACGTCATACCGCCTGTCCGGCCGTCTGCCCGGCCGTCTTCATATCCATATCTGCCCGGTCGTCTATCTGCCCATCCATCTATCTGTCCGTCTCTCTACCCGGCCGTTTCTCTGGCCGCCTCTCCATATTCCTGCTGTCTGACCGTTTGTCCGTCATTCACAGTTAGACCGCTTCCATTCCACAATTTGGGGCAAATGAGCTATCATTCGTCGCATTTTAGTGTGTTGGCGAGTATCTAGCCATTTTCTTGCGGATTCTTTCGTAGAAATCTAAGAACTATTGAAAAAAACATGTTGGAGAGGTTGTCACTTAAAAAGCATTGGGGGGGGGGTTAAGGCACGTACAGAGGTTCTTAATTACTTACTTGAGACCGGAGAAGAGAAATAATTTGACCTAATTTTAGTCGGAACCTTAAGAACATTCTAGAATAATCCTTAAGAAAATTGGTTCTTTGAAGGTATGAATCGTGATAAAAAGCTTGAATTTTATTTGTTGTTCTCGAACAGATCAGTTTTTTTGCTGCTGCATGCCAATTGTCTGTTCTAGTATTCGTGTGACACTTTATACCCGAGGATAGATCAGCCAGGTAACTGAATTTGCATAGTACAAATAAAATTTCATCACTTTCTCAATATTATGTATATTACTCCGTGTATACTAGATATTCGAGAAAGTAAATAGCAACATGAAAATACAGCCAGAGACCCTACTCCAAACTATCTTTATTAACTTTTAAATACCTAGATTACATTTTAATTTTTGGCATCTTCAAGATGTATATTTTAGGATTCGGGTGTTTCAATGAATACAAGGTACAATAAAAGAAATTTTAAATAGCAAATCCAGAGTTGAATCTATCTACAATTTTATAAAATTGTCAATCCCGCATTCGCGGAAAACAGTGTTGACACACATTCAATTCCTCCCATTTCTCACTATTCTTTTACTTCAATTATACTTCTTCTTGCCGAATTTACTCTCATCAAATTAAATAGTCATTCCTTTATCACCCAAAGGCATGCTTTCCCCACGGTAATGAAACACTTCTCTACAAAATTTCATTTATCTGTCAATTTAGGCATAACATGTAAATCATTCATAATGTTTCACTTTCACTCGAGCAACTCGCAAATACGTAATAATCATAGTTAATGTACTACAACCAAATCAATAAATATTTCATGTAGAACGCATGTGGGTATTCATACCTTTTTACGACAATATCAAACATCCATCACGTGAGTGTCGTTTTCCAAACAGTTTGTTTATTCATAAACTAACTTCTCAACTTCTCTTTATTCATAAACATATACTTCTCTCTTGTACACTTCATACATTCATGCCTAGAAGCAATTAAAATCAATATCCAAGTTACTTTTATAATTAGAGTGAAGAAATACTGTCAGAATCATTCTTAAATATAAACATTTCGGATAGACAATTGACGGTAAAATCAACAAACAGACCTCACCTATCCTACAAAATGCAGTTCTGTTCATTGAAGAACTCAAGCGTAGATCTCAGTCGTCATCCTCTAGTGACACGTAGCTAAACTATTGTACATTGATGCACTCTTATCTGTGTGCTAGGTGAAAAAAGTCCAGAAAAGTAATCATTTTGGGAATATATTAAGGTTTATGGTTGTAAATCATAGCCTATATCAATCCTGATCTTTTAAGAAATCTAAAACGTAAGTTTCATCGATATTAGTCCAGTACATTCAGACATTAGGGCGCTGTAACGCAACGCCCTTGTGTCTTTATATATTAGTACAGAGTATAGTTACAGATGTAGATTACATTCAATTTTTTATTACAATAGTATGATGAAACAGAGTGCTACATTGATAACAGGTGTAAGTTATTAAGTTTGATTCATTATTTCGTGTGTTGGCCGCCATCGCCGCACCGCGTCAGCCTGCAAGCCATTCTTTTTTTTTTTTTTTTTTTTTAATTTATTCTTGTTTGGGCTGTGGCCTTCAGCAGCCGTGAACGTTTGATACAGTAGTTGATTTTATTTTATACAGCAAGTTTACAAGATATTTTCATATATTGTGATTATTTCATTTTCAGAAGTACTTTATATTACACGGAAAGGCTAATCGTTTCCAGTCTGCTTAAGGAGGGTCAAAAAATTCTCTGGGTAATTTCCTTTTCAATCGTTTAGGATGAGGGTTCTGTTTGCCTAGTTTGAAATGGGTAAGTGAAGGTATTCGAGAAATTTTGTTTAGAATTTTGCGGATAGAAGGGAGAAATGTACAGAGATAGGGGTGATACCGAGTTCTTGATGGATTTGAGAGTTTGGGATAAACCAGAGTGCTTTTGTGATTATTCTTAGGAATTTATTTTTGAATGTTTGGATTTATGAATATTTGTTTTGGATGCTGCGGCCCAGACAGGAGATGCATAACTTAATATAGGTCGTATCATTGTTTGGTAAAGATGAATGGATGTGTGTAATTGGAGTGGGGACGATTTTTAAGAAAGGGATATAACTGATGTTTTCTTTTAGTGGCTAGTGCTATTCTATGCATGATATTGGATCTCCATGTGAGTCGTCTCGAGTAATACTCCAAGGTATTCTGCCGTGACGTTCGCGGGAATCTACGTTATGTTATGGTTTTGATAGGTGAGTGTGGATGGGTCAAGGAGTCTTCGAAAAGTGAATATTTTTCCTTGGCTCTTGCTTGCGTTTATCTGAATATGCCATTTTTGTGAGATAGTTATGTTCGGTGAGATGGTTTTGTAGATCCTCTATTGCTGTTTCTATGTCTCGGTTTGTGGAGTAGATTGCTGTGTTGTCTGCAAAAGTGGCAACGGATGTTGATGGTGTAGTGGGTACGTCGGCTATGTAGATATAGGATAGGAGAGAGGCTCGAATCCTGTGGAACTTCTGATTTCATGGAGAATGGTGTTGAGAGTGCACCGGGAGGTCGCACTGAAAATGTGCGTTTACTAAGGAAATCTTTTATTATGCGTGAGAGATACTGGGGACTGCCAATGCTCCGGAGTTTGAATATCAGTCCTGGGTGCCATACCGTATCAAAAGCTTTTGCGATGTCAACTGTATGCTTATGATCATGGAAACCTTCAATAATGTTCTCTGTCAATCATAATATTTGGTGGAATGTTGAAAGCTGAGGTTGAAACCCAAACTGATGAGGTGGGATTATATTTAATGTGGCGAGATGATTATTCAGTCTGGTGAGAATGCATTTTTCAAGTAATTTCCCCATGGAGAATAGCAGACTGATTGGGCGGTAGCTTCCTGGGTTATCATTTGGTTTCCCTGGTTCGGGGATGGGGATGATATGTGCGTATTTTCATTTGTGAGGGTAGCATGACATTCTCAGGACTGCATTAAATATTGCTGTGATGTGTACAATGACTTTTAGAGGAAGATGTTTAAGTAAGTACGCTGAGATTTGGTCGAAACCGTTTGATACTTTGGGAGCTGACAGAGAAATATATTTAATAATTTCTAATGGAGAAATGAATTTTGGATATTCTGTTACTATTATTGTTGGCCTTAAAATTTCTTCTGAGATGAAATTTTCATGTTCAGGATTGTTGGTGGTGTGAGGTGTGAATGATGTAGCAAAGTATTTTCCTAATACTTCGCATTTTTCAGAGGGTGAAGATACTGTACCCGATAAAGTGGTGAGGGAAGGTATTTTGATAGGCTTATTCAGGATACGCCGTGTTGTGTTCCATAAAGAGTGGTCTGAAGATTTTGCCGTTTATGTTTGGAAGTGTAACTTTTGAGCATGAATCAAGGCTAAGAGTTTTCTCACAATTTTGGTGAGTCGGTTCAGGTACAATTTTAGGAATGCAGATCGGTGTCTCTGCAAGTGATTGCATATATATCGTTTGTGATGGATCAATTTTTACTTTCCCGTATACGTACGTATACACGGAGTGATATACGTAGTGTAGGGAAAGTTATGTAATGCTGCGCGAAAAAATGGCCAATTTTCGGCGGAAAAATATTCATTGTCGGGCCCTGATAACGAAAAAATGGATAAGTTGAAAGGAAAACGTCCGTCTGTCCGTCCATCTTTCTGTCCGTCTGTCAGTTCGTCTGTCCGTTCGTCTGTCCGTTCGTCTGTCTGTCCGTCTGTCTGTCCGTCTGTCTGTCCGTCTGTCTGTCCGTCTGTCTGTCCGTCTGTCTGTCCGTCTGTCTGTCCGTCTGTCTGTCCGTCTGTCTGTCCGTCTGTCTGTCCGTCTGTCTGTCCGTCTGTCTGTCCGTCTGTCTGTCCGTCTGTCTGTCCGTCTGTCTGTCCGTCTGTCTGTCCGTCTGTCTGTCCGTCTGTCTGTCCGTCTGTCTGTCCGTCTGTCTGTCCGTCTGTCTGTCCGTCTGTCTGTCCGTCTGTCTGTCCGTCTGTCTGTCCGTCTGTCTGTCCGTCTGTCTGTCCGTCTGTCTGTCCGTCTGTCTGTCCGTCTGTCTGTCCGTCTGTCTGTCCGTCTGTCTGTCCGTCTGTCTGTCCGTCTGTCTGTCCGTCTGTCTGTCCGTCTGTCTGTCCGTCTGTCTGTCCGTCTGTCTGTCCGTCTGTCTGTCCGTCTGTCTGTCCGTCTGTCTGTCCGTCTGTCTGTCCGTCTGTCTGTCCGTCTGTCTGTCCGTCTGTCTGTCCGTCTGTCTGTCCGTCTGTCTGTCCGTCTGTCTGTCCGTCTGTCTGTCCGTCTGTCTGTCCGTCTGTCTGTCCGTCTGTCTGTCCGTCTGTCTGTCTGTCCGTCTGTCTGTCTGTCCGTCTGTCTGTCTGTCCGTCTGTCTGTCTGTCCGTCTGTCTGTCTGTCCGTCTGTCTGTCTGTCCGTCTGTCTGTCTGTCTGTCCGTCTGTCTGTCCGTCTGTCTGTCTGTCCGTCTGTCTGTCCGTCTGTCTGTCTGTCCGTCTGTCTGTCCGTCTGTCTGTCCTTCTGTCTGTCCGTCTCTGTCCGTCTGTCTGTCCGTCTGTCTGTCCGTCTGTCTGTCCGTCTGTCTGTCCGTCTGTCTGTCCGTCTGTCTGTCCGTCTGTCTGTCCGTCTGTCTGTCCGTCTGTCTGTCCGTCTGTCTGTCCGTCTGTCTGTCCGTCTGTCTGTCCGTCTGTCTGTCCGTCTGTCTGTCCGTCTGTCTGTCCGTCTGTCTGTCCGTCTGTCTGTCCGTCTGTCTGTCCGTCTGTCTGTCCGTCTGTCTGTCCGTCTGTCTGTCCGTCTGTCTGTCCGTCTGTCTGTCCGTCTGTCTGTCCGTCTGTCTGTCCGTCTGTCTGTCCGTCTGTCTGTCCGTCTGTCTGTCCGTCCCGTCGAGGTGGGTTGGTCCACGTCCTGACGGGGGGATGCAGAGAAGGCTCTCAAGTGTTCCTTTCTCCATTTTTTCATCTTCTTGCTTCTCATTTCATGTCATGTACGTTCTTTTCACTCCTTTTTCTTCCTCACTGGCCTTCTCTGTATGCTGAACGCCCACCCATGTGTTTGCCGTGCATGGCGACCCGTGTCGGAGGGAATGTGTGTCCTGGCAGTTGAGGGACCTGTTTGTTTCCCTATCTAGTCCTAGTGCTACTGTTCGCCTTGCACTAAGGGGTACGTTGGTTACGTATTTTGGGAAACATTCCCTGTAGGTTCCAACACACTCGCTTTGGCCCCGGACTCTTCTAGACGGGCGGTCGGGAGCTAACCCACTCCCGATCAATCGGCTCGGACTAGGTCTTGTACTGAACTCCAGGGTGAGCGGGGGAATCCACGGCGGTGCAGCGCCGTGTTATTCCCCCACTATATCCTCGTGGCAACCCTGGCACTCCGATGGAGTGTCCCCTTGTTGGGCTCCGTGGTGGGTGGGGACCACGAGGATGAACCTATTCCATCTATATGGATATTTCACCTTTCCCCCCGCCCTCTTCCGCAAGGAAGAGGAGATGTGCCGAAAGAACCATTGACTTAAATAGTTTCTTTTCTAGAGAAGAAGATCGACCCAAGATGCCTCGTTTCCTCCTCATGTCATGCGCTGAGGAAGGTAAAACTTTTAAAACTGTAAGTGCTGTCCGTCTGGCGCGAGCCATAGAAGAGGCTTACGGGAAGCTCCAAGCGGTCGTGCGTCAGAGGAACGGAACGATTCTTTTTGAAGCACGTACCGACGAGCAAATAGGAAAAATTAAAAATACAAAGCAGATTGCCGGCCTCCAGGTAGTAGTCACGGTCCATCCCACCTTGAACCTGTGCAAGGGCGTGGTAAATCACGAGGACTTTGCTTCAGAAACGGAGGAAGATCTTCTAAACTTTTTTAAGACCTATGGCGTGACTCAGGTGTACAGGATCGGAAGGAAGGAGCAGGGGAAAGTGATCCCTACTTCTACCCTGATCCTTACTTTTGACCGACCATCTCTCCCGGAAAGGATCGTTACCGCTTTCTACAACCTCCGTGTGCGGCAGTATGTGCCGAACCCTTTGCGCTGCTTCAAGTGCCAAAGGTTTGGGCATACTCAGCAGCGATGTATGTCAGTAAACGCGGTTTGCGGGAAGTGCGGATCGTCAGTTCACGACCAACAACCCTGCGACAAACCACCGCACTGTGTGAATTGTGAAGGCGATCACCCAGCCAACGACAACAAGTGCCCCACGTTTCTCCGGGAAAGGGAAATCCAAAAAATAAGAGTAACCGAAAAGGTTTCCTTCCCTGAGGCGAAGCGTAGGTTCCAAACCAGGAATCCAGTGGACCTATCACGATCCTTTTCCAGTGCTGTGAAACCTAAGTCCCCGGGGGTAACAGCGAGTTGTCAAACTCACTGTACCCCAGCGGTAGTCTCACATTTCAGTTGTCAGGTGTCGCCGGTCGACTTCCCCGAAGATTCGGCGTGCATCCAAGGTGGGAAAATTATAATTCCCACAAAGTACAAAAAACCTGTCCAGAAACTCCACCAGACATCGACCACCTCAACTGAAACTTCTACTGAAATCGATCTTAAGCAGACACCGCCTCCCAGGAAAAATACGTCATCCAAATCCCGTCCTCCTCTTTCTGTTTCCGAGAATCACATCGGACGATCCTCCAGCTCTTGTAGATCTCGGTCACCCGTGGCCAAAAGTCGGGAAATCCCCCCCGACACAGACGACCTTATCCAGCAGCAGTCAGGATGACTCTGCTGGTGATGAGGAACCCCACGAGAGTTCCTCTAAAACCTTTCAGAAGGTGAGAAAGAAAAGAAAAGCAACCAAAGAAATAATTTCTCATAATGGCTCTCTCATGGAACTTAAATGGTCTTCGTGCTCACTCAGAAGAATTAAGATTAATAATTTCTCGCCACAAACCATTTATAGTCTGTCTTCAGGAAACTCATCTTCTCCCTCTTCATCCCCTGTCTCTTCGCGGATTTAACATCTATCGGTTTGATCAAGACGACGGACTTCGTGCTCACGGCGGCGTTGCGGTACTCATCCGCGACTCCCTGTTCTCGGAGGAACACAACGTTCGAACCGACCTCCAAACAGTGTGCGTACGGGTACACCTACCATCCTTCTCTTTTACGGTGTGTAGTATATACATTCCCCCTGGCCAAGT
The DNA here is from genome assembly GCA_031308135.1 of Acheta domesticus. NCBI lineage: Eukaryota > Metazoa > Arthropoda > Insecta > Orthoptera > Gryllidae > Acheta > Acheta domesticus. The sequence continues at coordinate 172,606,376 of JAHLJT010000631.1, read as the reverse complement.
CGTGTCACAAGAGGAACTCGAAGATGTTTTTTCTCAGTTGCCCGCCCCTTTTTTTATTGCGGGGGATTTTAATGCCCACAATCCCCTCTGGGGTGGCACGAGGACCTGCCCGAGAGGTTCTATCCTCGAAAATATTATTGACCAGCAAAACTTAATTCTTCTGAACTCCGGGAATCACACTCATTACTCCATGGCGTCAAACACCTTCTCGTCAATCGATCTGGCACTCTGCAGTCCATCCTTATCTACCATGGTAGAGTGGACCGTACTCGATGATCTACATGGGAGTGACCATTTTCCCATTTTGGTCCACTTTAATGTCCCTGATTTAGACGTCATCTACCCTCCTCGCTGGCTATTCCATCGAGCCGACTGGGGATACATTCAGCGAGAAAATTATAATGCCAGACCACTTCTCAAATAATATCGATACCTTGGTGGCCCATTTCACAGACGCCGTTCTTCGCGCAGCCACCATTGCAATCCCTAAGTCTACGTGTCGGCCACGACGCGTCCCGGTGCCTTGGTGGAATGCTGACTGTGCCACCGCGGTGCGTGACCGAAAGGAAGCACTCGCGAGGCTCAATAGGTTCCCCACCGCATCAAACCTGATCGATTTCAAAAGAAAGCGGGCCAGAGCCAGATTAGTAATACGGGAAAGTAAGACCGCTTCCTGGAGAGCCTTTGTTTCTTCTCTTTCTTGCCATACCCCGCCTAAAGTAGTATGGCGAAAGATCCGACAGATCGGAGGAAGATTTTCCCCATCATCTGTCCCAGGACTTCTTATTAATGGAAATCTTATTACTTCTCCAGAAAAAGTAGTTGAGGAATTGGCCTGTCATTATGAAAATTCCTCCAGTTCCTTACACTACTCCCCTAGCTTCTTGAAAACGAAGAGTAGAATGGAGAAATGCAGATTGGACTTCTCTACCTGCCTGGAGGAAGATTATAACGCCCCTTTCTCCATGGATGAATTTTCCTGTGCGCTCACCCGTGGGAAAGATTCTGCTCCAGGACCAGACCAAATACACAACCAAATGTTAAAACACCTGCCGGAAGAGGCACGTATCTTTCTCCTCCGTATCTTCAACAAGATTTGGATGGAACATACCTTCCCTAGAACCTGGCGCGAAGCGATTATTATTCCTATTCCTAAAGATGGAAAGGACAGGACAAAGCCGTCAACCTACCGTCCAATCTCGCTCACAAGCTGTATATGCAAACTTCTGGAGCGAATGGTGAATACGCGTTTGGTCTGGCACCTGGAGCAGAGAAACCTACTTACACCCATCCAATGTGGTTTCAGGAAGAACAGGTCAACCATGGACCACCTTGTCACCCTCACCACACAGATCTCCACTGCTTTCGTGCTACGTCAACACCTGGTAGCAATTTTCTTTGATATAGAGAAAGCTTATGATACTACCTGGAGGTACGGCATTCTTCGCACCATCCATTCTTGGGGTCTTAGGGGCCGGCTCCCCCTTTTTTTAGTAGCCTTCCTTTCCTCAAGATACTTCCGCGTTCGCCTTGGTGACAGGTTATCCGCCAGCCACCATTTAGAAAACGGAGTCCCTCAGGGCTCAATTCTGAGTGTCACTCTGTTTGCCATCGCTATCAATAGTATAGCGTCGATAATCCGAGAGCCGGTGAAAGCATCGCTCTTCGTTGACGACTTTGCCATTTTCTGCTCTTCCAAGAGTATTCAAGTGATAGAGAGACAATTACAACTTGTCCTCAACAAATTGCAGCAATGGAGTGATGCGACAGGTTTTAAATTCTCCGCATCAAAAACTAGCTGTATGCACTTCTGCAGGATTTATCATCTTCATAACCACCCCGATCTTTTTCTTGGAAGCCATCTTCTACCTTTTGTGGACTCTGCAACTTTCCTTGGGCTTACTTTCGATAAGAGCCTAACTTGGCGAAATCATATACGTAAAGTGAAGAGCCGATGTGTCTCACCTCTGAACCTCCTTCGCACCCTTACAGGCAGCTCTTGGGGAGCTGACCGTGTGTGTCTCTTGCGTTTGTATAGAACCCTCATCCGCTCTATTTTGGATTATGGATGTATTGTATATGGGTCAGCGTCACCATCAACCCTCCGGCCATTAAATACCATTCACAACGCCGGTATAAGAATTAGTACAGGCGCCTACCGCACGAGTCGCATCGAATGCCTCTTGGCCGAAGCTGGAGAACCATCTCTGAGCCGAAGGCGAGATATTTTATTAGCCTCTTATGGGGCTAAAGTGTCGGGACTGGTTGACCACCCTTGTCGTCGTATAATCATCCATCCAAAGTATGAGTCCTCGTACAATCTTCGAACTTCGTTACCCCATCCCCCAGGTATTAGATTACGAAATCTTCTCCGGGAATTAAATGTAGAACTTCCCACCCCTGTGAGACCCACAAGTGACCGGATCCCCCCTTGGAAACTCCTCCTTCCCAGTATTGACTTCAGACTCTCCCATTTACCCAAACAAACTACTAGTCCTCTGGTTTACCAGAAGCAGTTTCTGGATATGAGAGAATCCTATCCGGATCATTTATTCTTATACACGGATGGTTCATCGTGCAGCGACGCGGTGGCATGTGGTTTTTACTGTATCAGGGCCACCAAATCATTTCGGCTTCACTCCAAATGCAGTATTTTCACTGCCGAAATGTGTGCAATCTTTGAGGCCTTAAAATACATTGAATCAGCGACGTTGCGGCGAGTAGTTATCTGTTCCGATTCTCTCAGCTCTCTTCAAGCTGTCTCCCGTCCTTCGTCAGACTACCTGACTTTATCCGTTCAAAGCCTGATTCATCGTCTTCTGTCCCGCCGCTATGACCTGGTACTTAGTTGGGTCCCAGGCCACGTGAGTATCAGAGGGAACGAACTGGCCGACCAGGCGGCGAAATCAGCGACTCGTAAAACTCGTATCGACATCCCTTCTGTGCCATTATCTGATGTTCAGGCTTTCTTGAAACGATCCGTGCTTAGAGCGTGGCAAACAGAGTGGCACAATAGCACTTTCAAACTAAGTGCGATAAAGAATTCTGTGTATCCCTGGCGCTCCTCATCACGGTCCTGTAGACGCGAGGAAGTTATTTTAACCCGTCTTCGTATCGGACACTGCCATTTCTCTCACGGTTTCATTCTTCGAAATGAAACTCCCCCCATCTGTGACTCGTGCCAGACTGTTCTTTCCGTGGAACACGTCCTGCTGTACTGTAGGAAATTTGTTGGCAGTCGACGAAGACATGACCTGGGCAACTCGCTACAAGTGGTGCTCGGGGATGACGATCCTGCGCTCTCAAAACTTTTTTGTTTTTTGAGAGAAAGCAGAATATATAATTTTATTTGAAAGAACAATGTTTTATGTTGTTTTTTGGCCCCTTTACAGCCAATTTTACGTTTTAAGATAAATTTTACGCGCCCTTTTTCTATTTTCCTTCTGCCATTTCTACATGTATACTTGATGCAGAATTCGAGCCTCCTTTTTAGCCCATGTACATGCTTTTAAACAGTGAGTAAGTTACATATGCAACACTGAATATTCTTTTCTCCAAATACTCTGGCATGGGCGCCAATGACCACAGCAGTCGAAGCGCCCTTTAAACCCTATTCAATCAATCAATCAATCTGTCTGTCCGTCTGTCTGTCCGTCTGTCTGTCCGTCTGTCTGTCCGTCTGTCTGTCCGTCTGTCTGTCCGTCTGTCTGTCCGTCTGTCTGTCCGTCTGTCTGTCCGTCTGTCTGTCCGTCTGTCTGTCCGTCTGTCTGTCCGTCTGTCTGTCCGTCTGTCTGTCCGTCTGTCTGTCCGTCTGTCTGTCCGTCTGTCTGTCCGTCTGTCTGTCCGTCTGTCTGTCTGTCCGTCTGTCTGTCTGTCCGTCTGTCTGTCTGTCCGTCTGTCTGTCTGTCCGTCTGTCTGTCTGTCCGTCTGTCTGTCCGTCTGTCTGTCCGTCTGTCTGTCTGTCCGTCTGTCTGTCCGTCTGTCTGTCCGTCTGTCTGTCCGTCTGTCTGTCCGTCTGTCTGTCCGTCTGTCTGTCCGTCTGTCTGTCCGTCTGTCTGTCCGTCTGTCTGTCCGTCTGTCTGTCCGTCTGTCTGTCCGTCTGTCTGTCCGTCTGTCTGTCCGTCTGTCTGTCCGTCTGTCTGTCCGTCTGTCTGTCCGTCTGTCTGTCCGTCTGTCTGTCCGTCTGTCTGTCCGTCTGTCTGTCCGTCTGTCTGTCCGTCTGTCTGTCCGTCTGTCTGTCCGTCTGTCTGTCCGTCTGTCTGTCCGTCTGTCTGTCCGTCTGTCTGTCCGTCTGTCTGTCCGTCTGTCTGTCCGTCTGTCTGTCCGTCTGTCTGTCCGTCTGTCTGTCTGTCCGTCTGTCTGTCTGTCCGTCTGTCTGTCTGTCCGTCTGTCTGTCTGTCCGTCTGTCTGTCTGTCCGTCTGTCTGTCTGTCCGTCTGTCTGTCTGTCCGTCTGTCTGTCTGTCCGTCTGTCTGTCTGTCCGTCTGTCTGTCTGTCCGTCTGTCTGTCTGTCCGTCTGTCTGTCTGTCCGTCTGTCTGTCTGTCCGTCTGTCTGTCTGTCCGTCTGTCTGTCTGTCCGTCTGTCTGTCTGTCCGTCTGTCTGTCTGTCCGTCTGTCTGTCTGTCCGTCTGTCTGTCTGTCCGTCTGTCTGTCTGTCCGTCTGTCTGTCTGTCCGTCTGTCTGTCTGTCCGTCTGTCTGTCTGTCCGTCTGTCTGTCTGTCCGTCTGTCTGTCTGTCCGTCTGTCTGTCTGTCCGTCTGTCTGTCTGTCCGTCTGTCTGTCTGTCCGTCTGTCTGTCTGTCCGTCTGTCTGTCTGTCCGTCTGTCTGTCTGTCCGTCTGTCTGTCTGTCCGTCTGTCTGTCTGTCCGTCTGTCTGTCTGTCCGTCTGTCTGTCTGTCCGTCTGTCTGTCCGTCTGTCTGTCCGTCTGTCTGTCCGTCTGTCTGTCCGTCTGTCTGTCCGTGTGTCCGTGTGTCCGTCTGTCCGTCTGTCCGTCTGTCCGTCTGTCCGTCTGTCCGTCTGTCCGTCTGTGAATACTGCTAGCGCCTAAACCATACGTACGATTTCTTCCAAAATGGATATTCCCCCGGTCGATCTGGTTCTAGTCAAAGCTTGAGATTTTGAAAAAGATTCTGTAAAATTTGAGGGTACTTTACATGAAGCCCCCCCCCCGACATTTTCAAAATTTTCTCAAAAACGGCACATTTTTTCTGTAAATTCCTTGTAAGAATAGAGTAAAATACACTTATGAAGGTGGCATAGGTCCGATTTTCACGGATAACTGAATTTTCGAAAATTGCTAAAGTTTAAAATTTTTTCGGCGTGTTTCTGGAACTACAAAATTGAAGAAAGAGATTTTTTCTTCAAATAAATTTTTTCTTCGTAGTAAGTTCTTTCTTTAAGGTCATGTACATTTTTTAAAAAAATTTAGTAGTTTTCGCGCAATATTGCGTGCAATATGTGCAATTTAAAAAAAATTACAAAAGTACGATTTTCTCAAAAACGGCTCCAAATTTTTTCTTTAAACGTTTGGTAGGTATAGTGCCTAATGTATTTTATGAGATGACAAAAGCGCCATATTGCTCAATTGTTTTGTTTTTTCAAAAATTGGAAAAATGTAATTTTTTGTCTTGTCTGTCACGTCGTTAATATTTACATTATCGACGATTTTTTCACATTGTTATATTTACGAGTACATGTGCTTTACATGTCAAGTAAAGTTTCTCGAAAACACAACCGTTTTCTATGAAAAGTAGCTCAACTTTCGGCGTTCTCAGAAACGCTCAATCGCCATTTTCTCATATATGTCTGTAAATTGGTTCTTCAAACTTTTGTATCGAATAGTGCTTATTATGCTCTTTAGTATGGCGGAAAGTTTATTTTGAGTAATTTTTTTGTTTTTTAAAAAATTATATAAATGTAATTTTTTTCAAAGATCTCTCACATCTTTAATATGCACATTACCAGCAATTTGTAAAGTTTATTACCAGTGAATTTTATATTATGTGAGTGTAAATGCTTCAAATATCTTCAAATAAAGTATTTTGACAACTCAAAAATTTTCTGTGAAAATGAGCTTCAAATTTCGCATTTTTAGTAGCGCTAAAACGCCATTTTCTCTTAAACGGCCCATAATTTTTAAAAGAAAATTGCCATTTAGGACTAGGTTTTTGTGTTTTTTAGTATTCTAAAATTAATATTGCTGTTCTACAAATAAGACACCGAAAAATTAAGAAAATGACAAAAAAATGTACTTTTGCTGGTGATAGGGCACACCTGGCAAGAAAGAGTATGTGGCAATTCCGAATAGCTAGCGAAGACCCAAGGAAATTGAAAACTAATATGGGAAAGTCTGTGCCATCCTGTAGCACCACTAGTTGTCGTATGGTGGTATGGGTGCCAGTGGAGAGTAGGGTCTTGTTGATGGGGCAGTTAAATCTAATGTATCTAATATGGTGTTAGTAAGTACGTTGATTGCTTATTTTGTTGTGTGGTTTTTAGTGTTAGTAGGGGCCAGTAGGAGTTGATAATATGGCCAGTTCTCCTTTTGGAGATTATAATGGTGGGTGGGACGGATTTCGCGGGGTGAAGTATCGAGATTGAATATGAGTGGGCGATGATCTGATTGAAGAGCTATGTGAGTTTCAACATGAATATTACAACTGATGTCTCTTGAGACGCTGAAGTCAAGAACGTCGGCCTTAACTGTTGGACAATAAGGATAATAAGTTGGGGTTTCTGGTGCATGAATTGTTAAGTTTAGTCTTCGTATATCATTTAGAAGAGATATTCCAGTCGGAATATTCAATTTGCTGCCCCACACTATATGTTTCGCATCCCAGTCACCCACAATGAGGGTGGGTTCGTTGGAGAGTAAGTAGTATGTCAATATGGGATATTTGGTGGTTTGTAAATCAATATTACATTGAGTGTAGAAGGTGTGTTCTGGTGTATGACTACTCTTATATTTTCGAAGATATTGATTTATTGATTGAACGTGGTATATTATTTTTAACAAATATCGCGACTCCTCCACTGCGTCTTTTTCTTGGGCGGTCATAGCGATGTAATTCATATCCTGGAATGTAAATCTTCATCGAGAGACTCAGGTGTGTTTCTTGGATGCAAGCTACATGAATTTTATTGCTATGTAGAAAGTGAGCTAGTGAGTGGACGTTAGGTCGTAATCCATTTGCATTTCACGAGATTATATGGAGTAGATGGTGGTGGGAACTATTATTAGACATTACTTTGTGGATAGTACGATGTAAAAGATTGAAGAATTGAGTGTGTGAGGGCTGGGAGAATTTGATTTATAAGGTTAGTAAAGAAATGCTGTGTTTCTTGAGAGATCAATTGCAAGATTTGGGGTGGGTAAGGATAAGTTGGGTGATAAGTAGGTTTTAAAAAATCTGAGTGTAATGGGCATGAACTGGACTGGTACGGATTTGGTATAGCTGATCGGTTGGAGTGCACTATGCGCAGTTTTGGGGTCCGTGAGGAAGGGCCGCGGGGGGGGGGGAGGTGTGTGTATGATGAAGGCTGTTGCTGTGGGAGCGCTGAGATTCATGAAATTGTTTGTTGAATATTGTAGGGTCTGATGTTGGATAGGGTTGTAGGTAGGAAGTGCTTTCCTGATTAGCATTTTTTATATGATTGGCATTCGCGACTGGACGCACGATGAGCCTTTTCGCAATGTACACACTTTAACACATCGTTTATACAATCGACTGTGGAATGTAGGTCTGAACACTTGTCACAGCGTGGGGGATAACCGCAGTTCATTTTAGTATGTCCGTAAGCCTCACATTGACGGTCCTGGTGTATGACGTCGTTCTTCTACGAAGATTATTGCATTAAAGAGGTTTCTCAGATTGTAGATTTCCATTCCGGCACTGGTTTTTGAAAGGGTAACTGCGCACAAGGACCACGGTTTCTGGTTAAATTCTGTCTGCTTTATGACTGTTGTTACAGGATAGCTTTTGGTGACGAGTTCTTAATATATTTTGTCTTCCGTGTATGAAATTGGTACATTTCTTAATACTACTAAAATTGTTGATCTTGTTGGATCCCGATACGTATGGTAAAATAATTCTTTTGTTGATAAAGTTTTGCGTAGTGTGGTGTAGTTATCAATGGTGTTGACCTTAACTTCTGTATATGGTCCTCTGACTCTTGTGGTGAAATTTGAATGTTTGAGAAGGTATTTTAGTTTGTCTAGTAGTTCTACACTGGTGGATCGTGGATAAATATTGATGGGATTTTTGATTCTTCTGAATGGGAGGAATCACTGGAAATTATATTGGATGCATCGGGATTTGATGTAAGTGGTGAAAATCTGTTGCATGTTGGAATGTTATAGGTTGTCAATTTGTCGGGAGAAGGAAGGTGGTTGGTTTGAGATAGGTTACACTCAGGGGGCATATTTTGGGGCTGAATTCTTGGCCTCTTTAGCGAAGACTCATGCATGCTATTTATCTGCATTGTTGGTTGTGAACCTCCCATTTGCGGTGGCATCTGTTGGGGGATATCTTGGTAGACTGGCTGGCTAGATGTATAGAGCTGTTGCTGATGGGTCCCCGGAAAATGCAGATGATGTGACGTATATGCATAATAATTGTTTAGCGACTCCACGGCTGGTGATACCGCTTCTGGATACGAAGGGAATTCGGCGTGTGTTGCAGTTTTCATGATCAGGCGTTGAATTAATTGTTTTTCTTGTACGAGTCACTCACTTCCACTGAATATATTTTTGCACTGTTTGACGCCCACGCGGGCACGTCGCCGCAGGTGCGTCGACTGTTCCCCGCGGAAACTGTTTTTGAAAAGCACTGATAAATAAAACTTTCGCAGCACTGCACTATGAAAATCACAACCCTAGTCCACTGAACGGTCGGCCTCGCCCCACAACGGCTTGTCTGATAACTGAACAGCGATAAGCTCTCTTAGCTATGGTCCGCACAGGTCGGCAGCTAGGCTAAAAATCGCGAGCCATTCTCTGTGTCAAGGACAGTTGTGCTCGGGTAGGGTGCGGTTCGACCACACGCCATCCGAAGGGAGCGCCGCCTCACCACTGCAAGTCTCAGCTTTCCTCGAAAAAGGAAAAATTATGAGAAGTCCGGGAACGAACGTTTAACCACTGGGGGCTGGCTATGAGTATCACATGACTCTGTGGTTGAAGTGATTGGATGTTCGTCACCCCTACCACATTCGCCAATTCGAAATTTACGAATCGGTTGCAAAGAGTCCTGCTAGGTGTGGGAGGGAGAGGGGCTGGAAGGGAACATAGAATACGCGCATGAAGGTCACTTTAAATTTTAAAAGAGGGATTACTCTCTATTTTACGTAGAACCGAATGTACAACAGTCAACGACGATCATCTTGTGATAAATAATGAAGAACCATTGTTATTGAAAATAAAATACTTCAATTTTTCCTTGCAATTATGTTAGAAAGCTACCAAACTTCGGATCAGATTATCGATCAAAAGGTAGCTTAGACGTCTGCATCTATTTGGCTGTCCACGTCTTAGACACAGATGCCTTTTTGTCGGACAGTTGGCATCTGTGTCTAGGTCGTGGCGCCTCCCGATAGCCAAGCAGATACTAACTCCTGCCTCGGAAGCCTCCACTTTCATTTACCCCAGAAGTCGCTTTCACGAAGTGCTACAACACAGAAAAGTTTTATTTCAACGTCCTCCAAGGTCGGAATATTCGCCTAACTCTTAACGAGAGTCTGTTCTAAGCCGTGCACGAACTAAAGGTTACGGAACAATTTCTCTATTCCAGAGAGTCTCTCTTTTATGTTAAAAACCGAAAGTCACACGGCCCCGATTAATCAGTGATTTGCGAGGCGAGCGTCTGGCAAAAAAGAGGAGTGGATGCATTTGGGTTATCAGGCGCTCTGACATGCGATCTCTCACACGACCCGCCTGATTCTCGACGAGTACTTGTCGTCTAATCGCCAGTAAGTCAATGGCACTTTTAAATGGTAGCATCGCCCTCTGAACGAGTTTCCTTGAAGCAGAATATTCCAGAGAATGACTCCGTAGGAAGATTACATCAAAAAGGTCGCCCGACTAATGTTCACATAAACACATTCACATTTATCTCATTTTTTGCGTACATACTATTTCTAGCTCTATAACAATGCTCCAGTAATATAAGGAAATCATTTTGCGTATTTAATTGCTTACAGATCTATTTAATAAATTTTAATATTTCATACATCAATAGCAAAATATGCAAGTAGTATGTTCTATAAAACACTTTATTGGTTCCATTCTTTCTTGAATATAGAATGTCCACTGATATCCAGGCACCAAAAGAGATGGCTCAGTGCATCAACCTCATGTCACTGCAGTCCCTCTGACCGGGAGGTCCTAGGTTCGAGTCCCGACGGCAGGATTTTCGACACTAGCTCTTCAGCTAGATCAGATTCAGTCGCTGTCTGAAGGAGAATTCTAGCGGCCGGCTGCCCTGATCGGTAGTTTTCCGTGGTTTCTCCGATCAACGCCAGGCGAATGCCGGAGCAGTACCCTGACAAAGGGGCCACGGACCGCGCGCGCGATCTCTCCTTCCTCTTCCTTGTCCTATCCTCTCCTTTTACACACACACTTACACTAACATGCACTACGCTACCACACTTAGTAATAAGTGATTATTTATGAGTAATTACTTAATATAATCTTTCACGCTGCGTTACCTTACAATGCTGCTGTATGGCAGCTTGAGAAGTTATCCCGAAAATTTCATTTTTGAACGGCAACATGGAGAATAGAAGGACGTGATAAGGTGGCTTTATTTACCTAACCTGAATGTCACAATTCCTCTACCTTCAATAAAATGGTTCTTTCAACGATATTAAAGTGATTGATAATGATTCTATAGTGTCGCATGCGCTCGAAAATCAATATATTTGATGTCTTTTTGTTTTGAATGTTCAATTTATATGTGAAATTATTTTTGCTTGTCTGCAAATTGTGCTGCAAATATTATAACAGTTGGGCATTTACCTGATTGCAGTCGGTTGATTTTGAAGTTGTTCTGCATTTCTCTACAGCTCCAATTGCGAAGTGAGCAGCGTTGTCTGGTGTTTGCAAACATCACATTACGTAGTGAAAATTACGGGCTTGGCGCCGCCCGCCAAGGCCACCCTGCGAGCGACGCCGCGCCGCGCCGCGCCGTCGCGTCGGTAGTCAGTCCGGCGCAGCGCCGCTCTGCCTGCCAGATGCGTTCCGCCAGAATGTTGTCAGACGCCACGGCTCCGACTTTTTTTCTTTTCTCTTCCAATAGGTCTCTTAAAGTTATTTGCATATGAAACGCTCATGATGTTTTCCATAAAGAGTACCCTGGCGCAACAAATGAAAATTATTTAATACCTACGTATTTATTGTTACCGTAATAAATTGTACTAAGCTTTCGTAAGTTGTGCTCATGTCGATTGATTTATCACTACTGCTTTTTATACGTTCAGTTGTAAGGTTCTCCGACAATCGTATGATAATATACTCCTATTTCCTATTATTTCTATCACTTAAGTCATTCTCAGTGATGTTTCATCCCCGATTGGAGCACATAATTGTTTCGGAAAAAAAACATTTCAATACTTTTGTGCTACGCTAGTTTACTATTCCCAATTTTAATTATTCTGGGATAGATGAAATAATGTTGAAGAATATTGAAGTAATTTTGATTTTATTCCACATATATTCTTACTCGAAATTTTAATATTATAACTCGAATATTTAAAATTCGAAATTCCCACTCATAAAAGATAAAAAAATTGATTGTTCACGAAAGGAAATAAAATAGTTAAAGGTCTTACATTTCTATTACAATTAATATCTTTCACATTTGTCAACACATCCTTTATTTAGATTTAGCCGTACCTAAGATTTTTTTTTCATTTTTACTGCCTTCTTTGCAAAAACAACATTAAAATGGAAACGTACTAGAGTTTTTAGATCGTGATAAGGTTTTTTAAAACATTTACGTAATTTGGTTAATTATTCTGAATCGTATTTTCATCCTTCGTTTTGATATTTCTTGATATTGTGTGATATTGTGTAATAATAATAGTAATAGAAATAGTAAAAATCGAAACTTGTCTAAATTTTTCGATTATTTAAAACGAATTCATTCCGCGAGTACAGTCGACTCTGAATATAGAAAACTCGGAAATGGTGAACTTTCGGTTACACTAGTGAACAAAATTACTGTTTCCGATCCTCATCGCTTACAAATCGCTTACTTACGCTAGATGATTCGGATATAGTAAACTTTCGCTAAATTTATCACAGGAAATAAAACTTTCATAAAAAAATGCCTCAGGGTCTCGAATTTTAATAACACTAGAAGTTTGCAGGTAGAAGCTATGTGAGTTATTTTTTCACTCTTAACAGCGATTGAAAGGGCGTGAGGGAACATACTGGGGAACTGGGAAGCTTGTTGCAGTTTATTTACGGAAAACCTGTTGAAAGTAAAAACTTAATCGATGAGAACTGCGAGATGAAAACTAGTGAAATCTCATCTGACTAGGATATCGTGTTTGTTGTAAAAGGGTTTTTCATAACATAAGACAAGGAGTGTATTGACAAAGATACAAATTAAGTAAGTTCCAACATGGCAACAGACATTCAAAGATATCAACACTACTAAAATATTTTGTGTGAACACTGTAGAACGAAGTGGGGAGAAAGAACGGACTCTGTAGAAGGATCTGCAAGAAGTATTGCCAACAAAAATCTGTACACAGTAATAAGTAAAAATAATATATTTAAATTTAGAATTTGGTTTCTTTGAATATTTCACTGAACCTCTGTAATAACCAAGCCAATTATCGAGGAGAAACTATTTATTATTGCATTATCTGATATAATGAACTAAACATGTTAGTTCCCAGACGTTCACTACAACCGGTGTCGACTGCATATCGTTTCTGTCATGTTTTGTGTAAATAATGTTATCACATGTGTATCTCTCGACGCAGCAGGTAATTTGCACACGTCTGCATTTGAATGCTGCAATTTAAATAGATACACATGTCTGTTTTTTCTCATAACGTTTGCATCATTAAGTTCCAAAATACTTGAGAGGTGAGGCCTAACCTCGAATCCTGTAGTTATATACTCTGCCCCGCGTAGACATCTTATGAATAGCTTTTAATGATGTCATACTATGCATTCAGTGCCACTTGGTAAAGTAGACATTCCATTATCACCGTTTCCACCCGAGTAGCGTGACGCGTGCGCGTGCTCTAACCACACGCTGCCACGCCCCCTCCGCACCGCCCGTGCGTCAGAGAACGCACGCGCCGGCGACTGCGCGATCTTTGCGTAGTTCAGTGCCACGTTATGTCTACATGAACAGTAACTTACAGTGTATGTTGGGAGTTGTCTCATGTTGTACTAGATGAAACCACACAGTAAGGTGTAATGGCGCTCAATATAGTGTGTTTGAATGTTCTACTCGAGTTTGAGTGTTCTATGCAATGGTTCAATGAACTACATATAGCTCGTACAACGGTCTGTGTAGTAGATGCCTAGTAAATTCTTTAAACTATTTTTTCTGAAAAACCGCATAACGTTTTTTTATTAAATTGGGACCTGAGATAGCATAAATAAAGGAAGCTTAAGAGAATGGTGCAGGTTTCATGTTCGTTAAAATGCTTGATTTTGCAAAAAAAATTTAAAATTAAAAAAATTGCGGCAACTGCAATTGTGAAGATACGATTCTTTTTCTTAATGAAATATGCTCATCAAAAACAATCTTCAAATAAGGGCACGTTGAATTTTTAGAAAATATGAGTAGTTTTTCTATAATTTCCTGACAAACATAATAGCCCGCTCGGAATTGATTGTGCTTCGTTTTCGTCGTTTTATTACAACTACAATTTTAAAAATACATTTTTTCTCAATTAAATGTATTTATCAAAACTACATCTTCAAATAAGATCATGCTTAATTTTTTCAAAATACGAGTAGTTTTTGTATAATATGAAGCATCAAAGCCCTCAATTTTCGTGCACTTCAGTACGTAATTTGGAGTGAAAAATAATACGTAGAAATATAAAAAAAATGATATATATGTAATTGAAGAATGGGGGAAAATAGTTGTATTCATAAATTATCACGAAAAATAACATAAAGAAATAGGAACATTGTTAACCAGAAGAGATCAGTCTTTTATTGATTTGATTAGCAATAACATAGGGATTAAAAACACGAGAAGAACTACGTGACAAGAATAGAAACAAGAGACATTGAAAAAAAGAACGAGGTAGAACATTTTGGAATTTTACACTTTGTGTCAGGATCTGGTAGCGATAGGATGTAGGATTGTGTACTCTGAATTTATAGTTTCTTGAGACTGGCGCGTGATAAAATCGAGATGTACGAACTGTAATCGTCATCTTTGATGATTAATTTGTGATTGGAACTCGGTGTAAGAATTATATAGTTAAAATTTTGTAATATAGGGATTTTTAGTAGTATCGGGATCGTAGGAAGTTTTCTGAGACTAGCTAATTAACAAAGTGTGGATTGAAGCGGACATCGGAATCCAGAAGAAAATATGGTGCTGTGAAGCTGAACTGGTATTCGACTGCCAAGTGTGCTGACGCCGAATGGACAAGGAAGTATTTCCGCGAAATCCCGAATTCGAGAAAGACAAAACCAGCTAAATTTTGATGTACAAGGCCCAAGAATAATTAAAATGTTGGTTTAAGTATTAATTAAAATTAAAATTGTAACAATTAGTTGATGGCCATCATTATGGAAATTAATTGTCAAGTTTAGATAATATGATAATGCATAAAAGGTCATGAAAGAGATTAATTAAAAATTTCTAATAATAAAAAGAGACGTACGACACTTCATGTCGTTACGTGCATATATAAATTTTCGTTTCATTAAATAGAAATTAGGTATTCTCAAAATTATTCCCTTGTATTATTGGTAACCAAAGCGTAATTATAAGATCCATCGACCGAGTCCTCGTAGAGCGGTATTTTCAGCCCACGACAAATGCAGAGAGTAAGTATTCTTATTTTTCAGGAGCATCCAGTGGACGTGGTGTCGAGCTAGCCACCCACATGTACCACGTTCACGTTTCCAATTAAGGCTACATAAATTAATAAGATATTACTGGAAAAAAATCATCTCATTGACAGCCCAACATGGGGGTGAGATTAAATAATTAAGCTAATTACTTAGAAATTATCACAGTTGATGAAGGTATCAAATAGTGTTACAAACGTAATAGCCCGCTGTAAATTTACGGCGCTTCGGACAGCTGAATGCGTCGTAAATACGAATTCGCAATTTTGTATATTATTTCTTTGTTCGTTTTTACATTCGACCTTTGGTTACACATTTACACATTAATCTTTAAAGAAATTTCTTTTCAAATATTTGAAATAAAAATTGCTAGCTCATTAAGAGCTATCGACAATGCAGGAACGCAACAATCGAATTCCGTTCCGCTATCGCCAATTTCTGTGAATTACGTGTCAGTTTCTCATTTGGGTCGTGATTGGTCGCGTAATGTGTAACAGTCATAGTTTAAGATCTGATCTTAAGATGTATATCTTACACCGCGACCCAGACCGATCGTGCGCACCTATGGACAAGCGAGGAACTAGCCTCAAACATGCTTCAGAAAATTTGCCCCAAACGCGTCTAGTTAACACACCTATATATCTTACACCGTGGTTGATCGCTTCTTGGTTGAATTGGACGTTTTCAAATAATAGCTAAGAATCTGTAGGGCAGAAAGTGCAATATTTCAATTCTACGTAGCTGCTTCCAATAATACGGGAAAGTATGTGCTGTTGTTGCACCACTAGCGTTTAAGTAATAAAAGCTGCGTATTTAAATCCAACATCAAACTGACTCAGTCCTTGAACTGTACTCTATGCATAAGCCGCGCGTTCTATACGTCAATGCCGCACGTGCGTAAACATTCTAACATTGAAATGAAATTTCACAGTATATCAAATACTTAATTTAATTTCTCATAGATATCAAGATCACTCGATTCTCACAGTTTTTGCAACGAAGTTTCCCACTGGTTTCATTTTGAAGAACACACCAAAAGAAACATTACGTGCGTTACTTTGGAGTCACGAAACCCTCGTGTTAAGAACGTAGGTCGCATAGCTTCCGATTTGTCGACGCTGGTAACGTGTGTTTCAGGGAAAGGTGTGTTGCGGGTTGCATATGCGCCTGATATCTCTCTTATATAATATTCAGGGTTCTATTGTTTTTATTGTATTTTTTGCCTTAATTCTATTTGGTATAGGCTGGGGGAATTTCTCTCTTCAGCTGTAACACACTTATGTGATATAGAGTGTACGCTGTATTATAATTGACACAAAATAGTCGTATTTTCTTTGTATGTAGGTGATAAGAGACATTATTAATAAATAAGTAATAAATAAATACTAATGGTTCCCCAGTGGCTCATTTTAGGGTGCTAATTTTCCGTACCGTGACACAGGTTCGATTCCCAGAAGGGGCAAAACTAACTGTCGTGTTTCACTGTCATGTCTCACTTCCTATTACTCTTTGATAAAGTAAAGGCATCTAGCAGGTAGAGAAAGCTAATAAATGGGGTAAGAAGTTGTGTATCCTGCTCAACATAGGACTACTGAACCCTCGGCCTTAGGCTGAGATCCCACGGCATGGACATTGTCAGATAAGGCTGGAGTGCAAAGAACATACATAAATAAAAATATCACGTAAGATTTAAAAATATCATCGTGCTGTTTTAGCCAAAATATTGGCCGATAATAGTTTAATACAACAAACATACTTAATGGCTTCATTGTGAGGTATATATCAAACCCGTATTATCAGCATTTTAATAATTGCTCCATTAGTAATAAATGGTAATGACAAAAACAATGCGACCTAAATAATGATGCTACCAATATTCTCTTTCATGTTCCTGTATTTCCATGATAAAACATTTCAAACAAGTGAATTTCAAAATAGGCCCCGGGCAAATCCCACAAAAAATAGTACACTTTTGATTATAAATCTATGAAAAGTTAATTTTCTCTTGTTTTCTCCTGCGAATTCAATTTGCCAACTCAAATGACGAGGCGGTAGAGGTATTGCGGAGAAACAAAGAGTGCAATTTCAAATGTCCCGTCAAACCGGAGTATTATTATTTTCGCTCCAAATCAGATTTCTGAACTAAAAATAAGAAAAATACTCGAAACACTTCCAAATTGTTTTATTTGCCCCATAACTACTGGTTAGGTATACTTTATTGAATATAAATATGGCGTATTGACGTTTTGCAAAGTACATAATTTATGTCTAAATTTGTCTCAATATTATTTATTGTCTCAATTCCATTTGATTAGAACGCACATTTTTTAAAACAAGAAGTTCTCTACGTTTAAAAAATGTATTTTGCATATCAATAATACAAGGATTTTAAATCCTATGTTAAACTCTAATAACGGATAAAGCTCAAAACGTAAGGTTTTTGTATTTATTTATTTATTTACCCTTTGCACTTTCAGTGCTGCAGGATTATCCTGCTTAGGGTTAGAGGATGTTAGGAATCCTCTTAATCAAGCCTACTTTCCGGTTTCTCCCCAATTCCATTGTCCTCTGTACATAGAATGTAACGGGTATCTTAGATGTTCTAGAAGTGTGGGGCAAGCTTAAATTAATGCCATTAAACTACATGAATTACGCCGGGAAGATTTTAACATTAATAGAAAAATCGTGTTTTACACTTTTATTAATGCAGGTTAGAAAGGAAAAGAAAAATAATGGAAATTTTATTTCTAGTGTAGGCAATCTTTTGAAATATTTCATACGAAAATACCGTTTAATATAGTTTCGATATCAGTTAAATACAAAATATCATTTTATCTGTTGTACTGAAACGTAGACAAATTTCATTGAGAAGGGCCCAATGGCTTCATTAGTTTTACGTGACTTACCTTGTGAATTTAGATTGTAAGTGCTATGCAATAGCATTGTGACAAAATAACATACTAGAAGTCACGTTCAACGGTTCAGCGCTACGCTCCAGCCATGGGACCCTTGGGATCTCATGATTATATAAGGGTTAAGCGAAAGGGAGAGACTGACGAGACAAAATGAGGAAGAAGGTAACCAAGATATGACAATAAATTAATCAGATCCCCTGGCCCGAAGGCAACGAATGAGTGAGCAGGATTGCCATTACCATCTTCAGACGGCGGTGTGCTGCGCCGCGGCCAACCAATCTGCGTGTCGAGCGCGGTGATGGTGATAAATGGTTCGAATGACGTTGACGGTCATGCGACCCTCGTGACGGAGCGGAGCGGCTCGGCTCGGCGACTACTGCGTCGCAGCCGACGTCGCCCGGCGCCCGCGTCGCCGCGTCACGCAGCCTGGCAGCGGCGGCTCTCAGACGCACGGCGTCCCCCACGCCCGTCTTTCTCTTGACCGAACTCAACAGCGCCTGGCCACCGCGCTGTCCCGATGGGCACCAATCAGGTTGAAATTAAAATTTTTGAATCCAATCAATTTAAATTATGCCCAGAAAACATGATGAACGGTAGTAAAAATAGAGTAAAATGAAAGGGAGAGTTAATTGCAAATAAACATTGTAATGTTAACTGCAGCACTGTAATAATAAAAATTAAATTGATATGCCTAAAATTATCTAACGACGTAATTATTACTACATTTTACAATTACTCCTACAATACGGACTGTCTGTAGCTCCCTAAGACCTCCTTGAACATTTCCTCATTTATTTAAAAATTCGCCCTTTTCCGACGCACGATTACATAATTTTCTCTTCTTACGAAGTACTTCATCAGACGAGAAAGTAAAAAGAACGAGAGAAGGTAAATCTCCGGTTAAGAGGATGGCTGCTTTTTTGTCATAATGTTTGAATATTAAGTTTTTCTAGATTTTCGAGCTCTCTACAGCGCGGCCAGTACTTTCAAAAAAAAGTTTGAGGAACTACGTAAATCTCTTTCATTGGTGGCATCTCATTCACTTCAACATTTAGTTAGGTTACCTTGATTAAAAGTGTTTGTCCCGTTACGATGTATCATGAAGAGGTATTGGTGGGTGACTCATTTGGAGGGAAGAAATTATAATGAAATTTATATTTCATAAAATTGAAGAGAGTACTACTATTTTTGCATTTGAAACATGATAGCTGGCAATGGCTTCGAAATACACTTCAAATAAATAAATAAATTGAAATACCTTTTCAATTCTGAATACATTGATTTATCAATCACATTTAATTGGATAAGTTTTTTCGTTTTTTGCTTGCAGGAAGCATTTTCTTTGCACTTGTCCAAAATATTTCTTTTTAATTCTGTACTTATTAATACACTTGTAAATTTCGCATTTTTATAAAAGATGTTACCTAGTTTACGATATCATTGTCTCAAAATTCAAATATTCTACGCAAGATTTACAGAAGAACTCATACTTTATAAGAAAAGGTATTATAATTCGCAAATCAACATGTTTATGATTTATCAAAATATTTAAAACAGACATTTAGGTACTGGCAAAGGTGACTCAGCGCATCAAATGATGTCAATGTATTGCCTCAGACCTGGAAGTCCTAGGAATCGAGTCCCGACGATGGCAGGGTTTGCGAAACTAGCAACACAGCTACGTCGAATTCAGCCGCTCTCTGGAGAAGAATTCTAATGGCCGGCTACTCGAATCGGTAGTTTTCCATGGTTTTCTCCGATCAACCACAAAGCAGTAGTGAATACCAAAGCAGTAGCCTAACTACCGGGCCACGGACCGCGCCCGATAGCTTGTCAGCTAGGTCGAATTCAGCTGTCTGGAGGAGAATTCTAGCGGCCGGCTGCTATGATCGATGTTTTTCCGTGTTTCTCCGATCAACACCAGGTGAATGTCGAAGTTTTACCCTAACAAAAGGGTAAATCTTTCCTTCCTTTCCCTTGTTCTACCCTCACCCCTTACACACACACTTACACTAACATGCACTTCACTACCACACATGCCGAGAGACCGGTAGAACTTTTCCGGACTGGGGCTGTGCCTCGCTGGTAGAAGATACCTAGTTGGGGAAAACACCGCTAGTCGACGGTAAGCTGGCGCCGGATCTTGCCATTCAGTGCGAGAAGATCACCTCAAAAAACATGCAATACACTTACGGGACTAATGAGATCAGTAGTTGTAGTAATCCTATACTCACCCCTTACTTACATTCACACTTACATGCACTAAACTACCATACTTGTCGGGAGACCAGTCGGGAGCTTAGAGCTTGTCCCGGCTGGGAGGGTGCCCGACTGGTGGGAGGTACCTTCTTGGGGAAATTCTCCGCAAACCGACATAGATCGGCGCCGGGTCCTGCTAGCCGGGGAGAGGAGGAGATCACCGCCAACTTCGGCGATAAAAACATACACTACACTGATTCTAAAGGCCTAAAGACCTAAGCTGTTAACGCTCGCGGAGTCACTAATCAATCAACCAATCAATTGATTGCTTTTAGATAGATCCCAAAAACAGATTTAATGATTTTGGCTATCGTTCTTTAATGATTCATTCATCCACAAAATTGTACTAAAATGTTTTCTGAAAATGACGGTAAATTGATTGTTATATGTTATGCTACCCTAAGTGATTGGATACGTACGTATATTCAAGTTACAGGAGAACTTAACCTAAACAGCACAAAATTAAAATTTCACAATTGGCTCCAAAATTACTTTCTTTGTATTGTACATAATGATAAGTGATAATATTTTTAAGTGTTTGATGGAAATAGATGAAATACTAGGTATTCCAAAGAAAATCATTCAATTATTATTTTACTCCATTATTTGTTTGCCTGCCCTCAATTTCAATCAAGAGCTAGAAATATTCTAGCTACTGAATGATTTTAATTCATTTTCTTAAACACTCATTTCAGTCAAATGTGTAGATAATAGTTTGATCTTAGAGTGTTTAATAATATTTGTGATTTTTGAAATAAAGAAAATTATATTTTTTGTGATATTCGTCTGTTGGCAACGTCATTTTTTGTCCTTGTTATTTTGTTTTACTTTAATATTTCTTTCTGATTTTCCTTACATTCGCCTTTAGAATCGTTTGAGTCAGATCTTGAAAATAAAGTTAACATTACACCACCATAATTCTATTAGTTCTTCCATTGGAGAAATTAATATCCACCAACTTTATGAAAATTGTTTGCTTTAAAATAAAAATAGAATTTCATTGAACACTTTATATTAGAATACGTATTTCACTTTTCGTGTTATGAAATGAAACGTTTAGGCATGTTTCTTCAATATATTTCTTTTTTTGAAACCCAAGATGTTTTAATCACTCGTATGTAAAAGCATATAATCGAAAGCTTAGGAGACCCGTCAGTTTTATTCTGTGTAGTTGCGAGAGTTGCTCTCTCCTGTATTTCATTCACAATAAGATATGCAAGGAATCAATGAATTAAGGAACGAATGTTATGCATATCACAAAAAATACATTCATATCAAAATTAAACAAAAAACTTCTCAAATAATATACAATTTACATATGCATTTGATCCCCTAATAAAGTTGCAATCTTCCCCATACATCCAGACATTTTCAGCGTTGCTCTGTAACTAGTTATAAAGCATGTTTTATAACTTGTTCTTCATTGTAAAATATAGACTACATTTTTCATATACCCATCGAGTGATTGCTCACATTTCTCTCTACGATATAGCATTCGCATCCGACATTATAAATTTGCTTCAAAACTCCTTAAAGGCTAAACACAATTTCTGCCAAGACATTTCGGAGAAAGTTTTTTTTTTTTGTTGTTTTTTCGTAAATGTATTAATCATTTCCAATTTTTCATACTTACACGCAATCAGTAGAAAATTTTAAACATTTTACAAATATTTAATTATTTTTCTCGAATATGAGGCTTGCCAACATTCGTTGGTTTCCAAGATAAAAGTGGATTATTGTATATCGATGGTAGTTTAGCACCATGTACATAAAATTAACTATCTCTGCTGTCCTCTGTTAGTGATGAGCGCCGTAATAAAGAATAAGGTTCTCTTGCAAGAACAGTTACAAGGCAGTCTGATTTGACTGTAATGGATCTACGCCCCCAGTGTCCCTCGTCGTGCAGCCGTACAACTGGATGAACGCACGAGGTCACCCCACAGCGCGGCCGCTGGGCGTTTCGCCCGAGGCGTCGTGTCGGCTCCGTGGGCAGCGGCGGCCGCGGCGGCGGCTGCTGCAGAGGCAGCGCGTTAACTAGTTTCCGCGCGGTGGCACCGAACGACGCACAGTCGATTTTCCGCTGCGCCGACGGCGGCGGCGGCGGTGCCTCCACGAGTCGCCCCGATGCGCGGTGCCATCGATTCTCGGGCCGCGCGCCGCTCCGCTCCGCTGTGCTCCGCGCCGCGCCACCGCCGCCGGCGTATTTTTAGCCCCGCCGCGCCGCCTCGGCCGCCCCCGCGCGCCGCGCCGCGCCCCGCCGCGCGCCTCCGCTCCGCTCCGCTGGGCCGTGCCGCACCCCCACGCGCCCTCCGCGCCCCTCCCCCGCCCCCGCGCGCCCTGCCCTGCCCTGCTCTGCCGCGCGCCGTGGACGAGGCTCGAGCTCGGGCCCCGGGGCGGCCGCCGCTAGGCAGCTGTTTGCGCAGGCTCGGGCTTAAGGAGACCGATCAGCCCTCGCCCAGCGGAGGGCGCCGCGTGCGACGACAATGCCATCGGCCCCGCAGGTGTGGTCGATTGCTTGGGTTGCCTGAGGTATAGGCAACCTGTCGAACACGTCTGTATTTTGGGCATGCTTGTTGGAAAAATAGTAAACTCATTTAATAAATTTGTTTTCAATTTGGAATTACATTGACATATTTTTTATTAGTGACTATTAAAACTGCATACTCTCTAGAAGTCAGAGGTTATTTTCCTGTTGACGCCACTAGTATTTTCCTTTAAAATCCCAAAGTCGAAACCCTTCACATTCATAATGAAAGTGTGATCATAATGAAAGTACCACCGAAAGTTATCCAGATATTACATGTTAGGTGTTTCAGAAGTAACCATCGGAGTAACCATCGGAACTTGGAGTTATTCCGTTTATATATATATCGGTATGTATATATGAGCAAAACTCCAACACCGTTGGACCGATCTCCATGAAAGTTGGCTCTTCTACGTGTTTTTTCACCGAGAAGGTTTGTGTGTTCTTAATCCTGTTGTAACTCCACTACATGGCGCTACGTATTCACTACTTATCCACTACATATTCACGTCATGTGCAACCTGCAACACACTCGGCAGCATTTTGAATCTATATCGTTAAATAACTTCTAAACGAGACGTTGTAGAGCCTTAAAAACTAAACTTTTGAGGCCACAAAGAAACGTGTCTCACACCGTAATCTACAGAATGAACTCTTCCTAAACATTCTATTACATTTTTACTGGTTCGGCGCATCCCGATATTACCTCACCTACTCAGAGACGTGCATTATCTGCAAGTAAATGTGGATGAGACGGACAGAGAGCGGCAGAGACAGACAGGGACAGGATGAGGGAGGGAGAGAGTGAGAAACGGTGAGTGCGATGGCGTATGTAATTGCAAGTTCGCTGCAAAAGCTTCTCCCACTTGAAGGCTGAGGATGCCAGCTAACCGTGCCGGATGACACCACACCCCGGATCTAACTGTCAGCCTCATCTGTCATTTCCGTAGTTTTCTGCAATTAATTTTCGCAGAAACGGTTGGATTATAGAGCAATAAAATGTCGATTACTTTAAATAGTTGGCCCTGGACCGCGCGCGATTCTTCCTTTCCCACTCTGTCACACATTCAGGGATTCGCAATGCTATAATTCCCGATCATCACGTAGCCAGTCTCCTATGATTTAGAAAGATACTATCTCAAGTGCACGGATGTCAGGTCTAAATGCAAGGAGGCTTGCAGTGCCAGAGTAAGGAGAAGACATTTATGTATCGTAGTACAATTAACTTTATTGTGAGAGCACATGTCTCATTACAATACAAAAGTAGATCATTCTAATATGATATTTTGATATTCGCGTTTCACTTTTACCGATGCGATTTCATTATCAACGACAATCATTTATAATTATATTTGCAACGTTACAGACATTTTAAATTTAAAAAATACGTTCATCATCATATCCACCCCGTACTGATTTACATAACTAGTCTGTCGGCAACTGCCTTTCTTTTGCACTCCTATCTCACTCCAGGTGCTTCTATCTCAATCCAGGAGAGGTCGATGAGCTCCAGATATTTCTCAAAGGTTTTATGAAAGCGTTTCTATGCCGTCTGTCATTTCCAAGTGCTCATTTCATAATACGCTAAAAATATTTTAAGTAGATAAATTTTGATTTCTTTTTTTTTTTTTTTTTTTTTTTAATTTATTTTCTTCCTGTTCGGCATAATATGCCTTTCAGGGGTTTTAATGTACAATCTTATAATACAACATAATTTTTGGCCCTTTGGCTAACAGTATTTGAGGAAGGCCACACGGCTACCTCGAAAAACAAAGTCTGCAGAGCAGTAATCCAGATGAAATTGTTTTACGTTTTATTAGCTTTTAAGTTAACATCTTAAGTTGTTTAACGTTTTGGCAGCAGGGGTGGTTAAGGGGGAGGATTCATTCTAATTTACGGTGGTTTAAGAGAATCTTTGGGGTATCGGGAGATAATGCGGTTTGGAATAGAAGCATTTTTGCCTAGATTAAATATTTGTGCACTTGTACAAGACGGAAGAAGGGTAAAAAATCTGTTGCTCACCTGTTGAATGTACTCATTGATAGGAGGAATATTTAGCTCTCTGTGTATTTGCTTATTTGGAATAAACCATGGGGCTTGTACGGCTTTTCGTAAGTACTTGTTTTGGATAATTTGAAGTTTCTTTAGATGCGTGTTTGCTATATTGTTCCAAATTTGACAGGCATAAGTTAATGAAGGACGTATTACACTTTTAAATACGGATAATGCGCATTCCAGACTAAATGAAGACTTGTTATTTATTACGGGATAAAGTTTGTTAATTTTTGCATATGTTTTGTTTGAGATCTCTTGAATGTGGTTTTTCCATGTTAATTTTTGATCTAGTAATACACCTAGATACTTAACAGGTGTTTCATTACGCAGCCATGGAATTACAGTATTATTAATTTTAATTTGTCGTGGTTGGTTAAGTTTTCTTAATGTGAATATTTTAGGCTGTGATTTGGAAGGATTTATGGCAATTCTCCATTTCATTGTCCATTTGACAAATTCGTTTAAATCCGACTGGAGATCTTTGCAAGCGTTGGTAATATCAGAATTTGCATTAAATAATACTGTGTCATCCGCGTAAAGTGCTATTTCTGAGTAGGTCATTTCTGGGTAGTCTGCAATGTATACATTAAACAATAAGGGAGATAGTGGAGAGCCTTGAGGCACGCCGGCTTTAATGATGTGTGCTCTTGATTTATTATTGTTAATATTAACTTTGAAATCTCTCTCTGCTAAGAAACTTTTAATGATATTTTGGAGATAATCTGGAGTTCCCAATGTTTGTAGTTTGTAAAGTAGTCCCAGATGCCATACTTTATCAAAGGCATGTGCAATGTCGAGAAAAATTGCAGCTGTGTACATGCGGTTGTGAAATCCTTCCGCGATGTATTCTGTTACTCTTAACAACTGATGGCTTGTGGAATGGTTTGGACGAAATCCGAATTGCGTATTGGGTAAGGCCTTGGTTTCGGTGAAAAATTTGAATAGACGAGATTTTATAAGTTTCTCGAATATTTTGGCAAAAGTCGGTAACAAGCTTATTGGTCTATAGCTACACGGATCTTGTGGATTTTTGTTCGGCTTACGTATTGGAGTTATAATAGCTGTTTTCCAAGTCTTTGGATAATATCCTAATCTTAAACATGCATTGAAGAGTGCTGTTAATGCTGCAACCGCATTGCGAGGTAATTCTTTCATCATTTTATTATTGATTAAGTCATGACCTGCTGATTTTCTCGGTTTTAATGTCTTTATGATTTGCTGCGTCTCTGACGGGGCTATAAATTTAGTTTTTGTCGGAACGGAATATCGCGGGGCTGATAAGTTTTCTTCCACCTCTCGTTGGAAATCAATGTCAGTTACAGGGTTGGTTACAAATATTTTTTCAAAATTTTCCGCTAGAGTTTCTGCTTTTTCGAAATCCGTCGTTGCTAGTCCTGCGTTAGTTGATAACTGGGGAATAAACGATTTTTCTTTTGTTATCATTTTAACTGTATTCCACATTGCCCTAGAGTTTGGAGGGATGCTGGCTAAATAGTTTTGAAAATGTGTACATCTAACTTTATGAAGCTCTTGTTTAATTTTTACAGAGATACTATTTAATTTTTGTTTCAAAATTTTGTTACGGGAATATTGCCACATTCTGCGAAGGTTATGTTTTTCTTTGATTAAATTTAGTAGTGGTTTTGGAAGAGGAGTATAATTTTTTGTGAAATTTCTGATTTTAATAGAAGATCTTTTAATAGCATTTTTAATTACGTTTTCGAGGGAGCTAATACAATTGTCTATTTCTGATGATGTTTTAAGATTTTTCGGATACTGACATTCATTAGTTAGAAAGTGTCTATACATGCCCCAATCTACTTTTCCATCAATTATTTTTTCGTTTTGATATGGTTGAGGTTCAGCTTTGAATGAAATTATTACTGGGTTGTGGTCCGAATCTAATTCTGGTTTCACATTTTGGTAAATTGGTAGATTTAGATTTTGTGTAATCACTATATCTAGAATGTCAGGAACAACATTTGGATTATAGGGGTAGTATGTTGGCTCTGAAGGAGCTAATATATTAAGATTTCTTTGCAGTGCAAATTTCTGAAGGAGTTTGCCATTATATGAAGTAGTATTACAGTTCCAAATTTGGTTTTTACAGTTTAGATCTCCAGCTAGTAATATTTGCGATCTACCATCAAATACTGCTTTCATGAAACTCGACGGAAACTTTTTGTTTGGAGGTTTATACGCTGCAATTACAGTTATGTTAGAAGATACCAATTCGATCTTGATGATAATTGATTCTATTTCGTTTGAGGACGGGGATTGTATCAGCGTATGTTTAATTTTCCTGTTGATGAGAATTGCTACCCCACCTGATGCTATTAGCGAGATTCTATCACTGCGGTAGGTTAAATAGTTGGGGATCGAAAATCTTTCTCCCTGCTTTAAATGTGTTTCTGAAATACACGCTACATCTATGTCATGGACTTTTAGAAAGTATCTTAATTCGTTCTCCTGGCGCTTTACGCCATTGGCATTCCAGTTGAGAAGTTTAAAGTTTTCTATTTTATTTTGTGCCATTAATATGCATGGAAATAAGTCTTTCAACCATTTGATGTAACTGAGGTATGATTGCAGAAAGAATATTGTTTATAATTGTTTGAATTAGGTTTTCGTTTATTACATTCATATTTTGGAGAACTGGCGGCGGGTTCCTGTTATCTTGCCTAGGCGGTTGACTAGCGCGATAAGCGAAAGAATGCAAGGGCGTTGGGTTTGACTGCAGAGGAGGAAACTCTTGAGGGACATAGTGATAAGGTTGAGCGTTCTGATTCGGAAGGTGATTTATGTGCTGCCTATTTTGGTGATTTGAAAATTTAAGATTAGCCCGATTCCAGTTATATTTTTTAACTGCTTCTTTATAAGCTTTGCAGCCTTTGTAATTAGCCGTGTGCGCCTCACTGCAGTTTACACATTTCGGTACATTATTATATTTAGGTTTATCACATTGAGAGTAATGATGATTGTCTGAACATCTCACACATCTAGGTCGCCTTCCGCAATTTGCCTGTGAATGGCCGAAAGTCTGACAATTTTTGCACATGATTGGGGCTTTAGGCTTGTTGCGAATTTGCACTTTAATAATGTTATATATAAATTTTGTAAGTCTTAAAATTGCTTTGTTATTTTCATTATCAGTTAAATCTACAGCAACGGTCGTTAACGGTTTACGTTCTCTTCCGAACAGCCGAACAACTTTTAGAACTTGAAAGTTTTTCGAAAGTTCGTTAAATATTTCCGATTCTGAATAGGTAATTGGAAGATCTTTTATAACAACTGAAAAACATTTTTGAGTAGGGTCCCTGTATGTGTGGTGTTCAATTTTCTCTTTTTCACAAAATTTCCGGTATTCTCGATAGTCCTCTATTGAGCTAAATAGAATTTTTACAGTATCTTTTTCTAATTTAGTTGAAAACGTGTCTTTGGCAATAGATTCCAGTTCACTGATAAATAAGGTATAGTTGATAACTTTATGAACGTAAAAAGGTGGTATTTTAATGAATGTTTCGTCACTTCCTTCCCTTTCGTTTTGTGAATTTTCTTCGCTCATATTTTCTAAACCATCGTACCTATTCTGAGTTGGCACATTGTACAATAATCTTTTAGAACCACAGTTTTCCTCTGGGAGATCTACATGCAAACGTTTTAGACCTTTATTTTGTTCATTACAATCACTAGTAAACTGTTGAGAAACTGAATGTTGCGGGGCAACTCCATACCTGTTAACATCAGCATCGCTAGTGCTTACTGACTGAAGGTTGGTCAATGTTCTGTCTGTTTCTCCATCCAGCTGCTGGGCGGGCGGTTGAGATGTGTTAAATTGCCCCTGGGGTTGAATGTCTGCCATCTGAATTGGGAATGGGAGGACACCTCCATTCATTGCTGCGAACTGATCTGGCGTGTCACCATTGAGAACTTGTGCTGCTGACACCAGTTGACCCCCAAAACCGGGGGGATTTGATGCGAACATACAGCTTTCGCTGCACCACTTAACTTTCACTTAGCAGAAAAAAAAATATTTCGTTGTGCACAATAAACAATATTGATACTCAATAAACAACACTGTTAGAAATAATAGGGGGCCGCTGGTAGCGGCACCCGTTTGAACGCGCAACTAAACACTAGTTGAGTGGAGCACCGAAGCACAGCGATAAGCGGAGCGATACGATGCTTACTCGACGATGTCTAGAGCCAGACTGATTTTTTTTTTTTTTTTTTTTGATTTCTGACCTCTTTCCATGTGTATTGTACCTATCTAAATCTAAACAGCAGCATCAAAATATTGTATAAAACACAAATTCAGCACGTGGATCACACAAACTCAATGCAGTAATTTTTATATATTAGTGTGACTCAATTTTACTTTACATTTCCTTATTCATCATTACTTTATTATTCATTCAATTTGAGAAGTAATGTAATAAATATGTAAAATCCAACATCATATGTAATATTAAAATTCTCTAATTAAAGAAACATTTACATATAACGAAATTACATTTAGAAAAATGTTATAAATAAATTTTAAAATTAATACAAACGTTTTAAAAACATTTTGGAGAGCATGCACAGAGTTGATGCACACTTTGACTCATACACATTTCTCGTCAGTAGTAAAAGCTTCATCTATTGTAATCCAGGACTGCAAATTTTTCTCAAAAATTTAAGTACAGGTCACAAAACGCGATGTCAATTATACTTTTGACACCTAGATTTCACCAATAATGGAGGGAAAAATTCTAATTTTTTTAAATACTTCTAAAATTGAAGAAGTTTGATAGAATAAGAAAATATGTTTTAAAAACCACAAAATATGTCAAATATACAATGTAGTACTAAATATGTAAAAATATGTAACGAAAAAATTAAATATTGTGTTAGGAGGGCGATGATTCGCCAAGATTACAATTTTGAGAACGGTAAGTAGAAAGATAGAAAAATGTAATTACATAAAAATCCGGTCTCTACACATAAGGTAATAGGGTGGTGACAATTGAACATTAAATAGAGAGCAATATAGCGAGTCTTACAAAACTGTTCGAAACATTGGTCCTCTCGGCTACAAAGAGGTAAGAGAAAGGTCACATAAACCAAGAGGTCCAGGTCGAAGTTATCAAGCGAAGTTATTTGGGATGACTCAGAAAGATTTAATTGAAGTTAGAATGTTTTCCTCAATTGAAGTTAGAATGATTAGTAGCGAACTTCCCAAGTATCCTGTAGAGAACGGACAATCTAATTTTGTCACATCAAATATTTTCGAAACAGTTTGAGATATCTGAATTGAGTTTGCACTAAGTTGGTGTAGATGAAGGGAGTAAATATCGTACTTCGTTTTCTTCTTTGTAAAATGTTTGATTTTAGAGATATTGACACAAATTTGTTTTTTAAATAAAATTACCTATTTTTCATCAGAATTCTAAAGTTCTGAAGAGACTAATACAATGATGTAAGTATTGTTAATACTCAAAAACAAACAGTAGAAAAAATGTTTTCTTAATTTCCTCAGAACCCACGTGTAAGATGTGTCTATTTTCCAAAAGTCGGAAAGAGTGTATTCTTCACTGGCAACATAACATATTCTGCTCTCTGCTATGTCGCCATTCTATGTATGTCTGCTATGTATAAATTGAAATCAATACTTCGTGTTTTCATTGTAGGTAACTGTACTTGTATTTGCATTATTTCTTGAATTAATCTCTTCACTTGCCTATCTTCATATGTTTCTGACTCGGCTTGAACCATAACAAATTTATTATTTGTTAATGAGCCAGCCAAGAAAATAAAGTAAGGATTTTTATTTCTCACTGGAATGCATTGTTGGCCATCAATGAAAATATTCAACTAGTGGTGCTACAGAATGGCACAGACTTTCCCGCATTAGGTTTCTATTTCCTTGTGTCTTCGCTAGCTATTCGGAATTGCGACATACTCTTTCTTGCCAGCTACCATCTATCACAGCCAAAAGTACATTTTTGTGTCATTTTCTTAATATTTCGGTTTCCTATTGGTAGAACGGAAATATTAATTTTAGAATATTAAAGAACACAAAAATTTAGTCCCCTATGGCAATTTTCTTTTAAAAATTATGTGCCGTTTAAGAAAAAATGGCGTTTTAGCGCTACTAAAAATGCGAAATTTGAAGCCATTTTCACAGAAAAGTTTTGAGTTTTCAAAATACTTTATTTGAAGTTATTTGAAGCACTTATACTCACAAATATAATAATCTTTACTAATTGCTGGTAATGTGCATATTAAAGATGTGAGAGAGCTTTAAAAAAAATTACAATTATGTAATTTTTGAAAAAAAAAACTCAAAATAAACTATACGCTATACTAAAGAGTGTAATTAGCACTACCCGTTACAAAGGTTTGAAGAAAATATTTGCAGCCATATATGAGAAAATGGCGTTTGAGCGTTTCTGAAAATGCGAAATTTTGAGCTACTTTTCACAGAAAACGGTTGTGTTTTCGAGAAACTTTACTTGACATTATTTACGAAATGTGAAATGTGAAAATAATAATGTGAAAATGTGTAAAATTATAATGTGAAAATGTGTAAAATTATAATGTGAAAAAATTGCCGATCGTGAAAATATTAACGACGTGAGAGACAAGTAAAAAATATTACATATTTGTAATTTTTGAAAAAACCAACCTATAGACCAATATGGCTTTTATGTCATCTGAGAGAGTAAATTTACCACTATCCCTACCAATACTTATTTGAAGAAAAAATTTGAAGCCGTTTTTGAGAAAATCTTGTTATTGTAATTTTGTAATGTTGCACATTTTGCACGAAAACTACTAAAATTTTGAGAAACATTTGCATGACCTTTATGAAATAACTTAATATGCAGAACAAATTTTATTTGAAGAAAAAAATCTCTATCTTCAATTTTGTAGCTGGAGAAAGACGCCGAAAAAAATTCAAACTTTCAAAATTTTCGAAAATTCCGAGTTATCTGTGAAAATCGGACCTATGCCATGTTAATAAGTGTATTTTATTCTATTCATACAAGAAATTTAAAGAAGAAATTTGGAGCCGTTTTTGAGAAAATTTTGAAAATCCCCGGGGGCTTCATATAAAGTACCCCCAAATTTTGAAGAATCTTTTTCAAAATCTCAAAGCTTTGACTAGAATCAGATCGACCGGGAAATATCTATTTTGGAAGAAATCGTACGTATGGTTTAGGCGCTAGCAGTGTTCACGGAGGGACAGACGGAGGGACAGACGGAGGGACGGACGGAGGGACGGACGGTGGGACGGACGGTGGGACAGACGGAGGGACGGACGGAGGGACGGACGGAGGGACGGACGGAGGGACGGACGGAGGGACGGACGGAGGGACGGACGGAGGGACGGACGGAGGGACGGACGGAGGGACGGACGGAGGGACGGACGGAGGGACGGACGGAGGGACGGACGGAGGGACGGACGGAGGGACGGACGGAGGGACGGACGGAGGGACGGACGGAGGGACGGACGGAGGGACGGACGGAGGGACGGACGGAGGGACGGACGGAGGGACGGACGGAGGGACGGACGGAGGGACGGACGGAGGGACGGACGGAGGGACGGACGGAGGGACGGACGGAGGGAGGGAGGGACGGACGGAGGGAGGGTCGGACGGAGGGAGGGTCGGACGGAGGGAGGGACGGACGGAGGGAGGGAGGGACGGAGGGAGGGAGGGACGAAGGGAGGGACGGACGGAGGGAGGGACGGACGGACGGACGTTTTCCTTTCAATTGGGTTTTCGGAAACAAGGATCTCGAAAACAGGGTTTCTGGCTACACCACGTGTTAGGGGATTTTTTTTTCTTAATTTAGCAACTGGTTTTATCCACTTATTCGTTTTCACGACCCGGCAATTAATGTTTTTCCGCCGAAAATTGGCCATTTTTTCGCACAGCATTACATAACTTTCCCTATACTACGTATGTCACTCCGGGTATACGTACGTATACGGAAAAGTAAAAAGCGATAAAATTCACACTTTACTCGGACTCGCTCTTTTGTATTAGAATATAAATTAGAACTTGAAAATGCTGATGGAAAAAATACATATTTTCATTTAAAATTCAAAGTTGAATCACTATCTTGAAAATTAAACGTGGATTTGGGCATTTGAAATGTACTGTACCAATGAAATGAAATGTACTAATGGGGTATTTAAGGCCGTACGGAGGACTTTACTTTGTAGGGTTTGGATGCGTTTTATTGTTGAGGGGCCTGCACCCCCCCCATATTAGGTCTGCGTACTTGTTTGCAGGGAGGACTAGTGATTTATATAAATGTAGCGTGGTTCTTAGGTTGAGGGATTACTTTCTATTAATAATGAGATACAGTTGGCGAAGGGAGGAATAGGCTAGGTTAGGCGTGAACGTATAAGAGCTTTCCAGGTTAGACGAGACGCCGCATCTTATTCAGTTCATGCCTTATTTTCCGTTGCTCTTCCGCCTGACCACGTAACCCCCCACCACAGGGGGATCGCGGCTGCATGGGCTGACGCGATCTCTGGTGGAGAGTTGTAGATGACCACCTGGATCCTTAGTTTCACGGCGACACGCCGTTAGCTTCAAGGTGGAGGCGATGCTAAGCTTCCTATTGCTGGACCTATGTCGCCATTCTATGTACGTCTGCTATGTATAAATTGAAATCAATACTTCGTGTTTTCAATGTAGGTAACTGTACTTGTATTTGCATTGTTTCTTGAATTAATCTCTTCACTTGCCTATCTTCATATGTTTCTGACTCGGCTTGAACCATAACAAATTTATTATTTGTTAATGAGTTATTATTTGGTAATGAGTTTGTTGGGCCCCCGGCGCGTCGCCCTTTGGGCACGATTGGACGAAGGACGTTATTCGTAATGATCCGAATCCCACAGATAGATGTCTGTCAGTTTGCCTAGTTTCCGGCGGTACTCACGTCAATATCCTCAAGGTGGAGGCAGTGAGGAGACGGGAAGGGGGCCCTAGACCGCCCCGATCTTAGTTCGGATGGTCGCCTGTTGGGCTCTTGGCTTCGTCGTGGCAGTGGCCCGATGCTCGGCGTAAGGAGGAGGAACTTGTCCCGGCGCATGTGAGTGGCGCATTGATTTGACTCCGGTACTAGCTTGTATAGCTAGGACAGGACCGTCAAACGGAGCACGTACGTGCTCGGAGCGCGCTTGCGCTCCGCTAGGGCACGCAGGGCCCGCGGCCGAGGGAAGCTCGCGCTCCGATTTCTCAGGGATGCACAGAAAGCAGTCGTGGCGAGGCGCAAGAAGACGTATAAAAAGTTTGTTCGAGTGGGCTCTTATATACTGCAAAATGTACATCAACTTGTGCTCTCCAAATGATTTTTAAAACGTTTGTATTATTTTAAAATGTTTTTAGGAAAGTTTTCATAAATGCAATTTTGTATTAGGTAAAAGTGTTTAAAACTTAGTGTATTTTAATATTACATAATGTATCCGATTTTACATACTTATTATATATTTTTACTGTTTTCATTACATATTTATGAACGTTTTTTCACGTTTTCTGACTTTCTACATATTTTTCCGGACTCTATTCATCATTATTCTATAATTTTTAAGTGCTTTTATTGCGTTCATTTTCACACGAAAGATATGCACATCGTATTTCTTTAAATGTTTATTTTCAATAATAGTGTCAGTGCTTTTCTGAAATTATGATATACAATATTTATCTTGATTTAATATATATATATATATATATATATTGATTTATATTTATTTTCTCACAAATATTCATTAGAATTAATAATTCTCTTATATTGCTTTCTCTAACACTAAGTAGAAACGTGCGTTAATACTTCCGTGGTGTAATGATCAATGCTTGTATGACTGCAGTTTTTATTTACATGTCAATTTCCACTTAAAGTTCGTAAAAATTAATAAATGTGTCTTTATGATATACTAACCGGTGTGTTTCACCCAACTCGCCACATTCGCACGATGTTTTCTCACCCCTGCTTCCCGCCTGTAACTCGAGTGACTTCGCTAAGCTGATATCGCCGCGTGCCCCAAACCTTTGCGAAGGCCATTCGCGTGCTCGATCGTCTGACGGCCCTGAGCTAGGAGCTCTGAGCTGGCAGGGCGGCCTGACCCAGGCAGCGAATGACGAGGTTTCCGTGAGGGCAAACTGCGTTCCGACGGGATCCGGATACCAGTATGTCTGGGTAGTTGTGCGTCGACTACGGCTGAGGATAAAAGCGAAAAGCTTAGATGCCCTCCTTGGAGTTCGCGTCCCCTGATAGAACAAGAATTTGTGAGGAGTTGTAGACCACGCAAATACTACTACGGCCCTTTCAGCATCTAGCAGAGAAAAGAGGTATCACTCGTGCGACGAAAATGGCGATTTTTAAAAATTTTGCTCAGAGGCTTGTTTCAGATTTGAGAATCTTTACTGCTGTAAGTCTACATGGGACAGCCGTCTTTACTTCCCATCTGAAAGAAGGTGTACTATTTATGTTTTTCTTTAAAAACCCACAGCTTCGATCGGTTTGAAGTCGCAAACTTAAGTACAAAAGACGGATACGCTAATCGTTAGACCACCGAAGCCACAAGCTGTCCTTGGCACAGGAGCCAACGTTTCGGCCTCCATTCTGAGACCTTCCTCAGGGCGAAATCTCCCTGAGGAAGGCGTTAGTATCTGTGCCTTTCCATTGGCCTAGCGCGCGACGTCTCCCCCCTACCCACACCCCTGGGAGTAGGGGAGGGGGACGAAAAAATCTTAAATAGGAACCCAATTCTTTATTGCAGATTTGGATTCCCCAGAAAAAATTGACCCTATTTGATCTATGGCGAAAGTCATTTTAGCTGACAGATGGAGCTGTAATTGACAAAAATTAAATTGGTTAAAAATCATCAAAAATAGGTATATTTCCAGAAAAAAAGATATCAGAATGTAAACGATATTTTCAAAATAGCTATCCTGGGCCACCGTTATTCACCGACGCGCAGGATCCCCACACCGGGAGTGGAAATTATTTGAAAATCTTCAATGGGAAACCACTTTTTTAATCAAATCTTGATTTTCCAGTACGGAATCGAGTGTTTTGTTTTTATTATTGATGCAAATTTATTTTTAGATGGATTTATCAATTATCCAACTCCATCACCGATCCGCGGCTGTAAGGGATGGGATGTGTGGGTGAACAATTGTGCCCCAGAATATCAATTTTGAAAATATCATTTACATTTACTTTTATTTTTATATCATGTGTTTTTCGTGAAATATCCCCATTTTTGAAGATTTTTAACCAATTTAATTTTTGTCGATTACAGCGCCGTCTGTCAGCCAAAATGATATTAATCATAGGTCAAATTGAGGTATTTTTCTGAGGAATCCAAATCTGCAATAAAAATGGGGGTTCCTATTTAAGATATTTTTCTTCCTCCTCTCCACCCCCAGGGGGTGTCGGTAGGGGTGGAGTTTGGTATCATTGAATGTCCTCAGCCCAAACAAGCAACATTTATTACCCTTTCTTTTGATTCCATGTGTAGTTTTTGAGATATCTGCGCCGATAGATTAAAATGGCGCAGCCTGTAGGAACCGTTGCCCTGTGGCCTTGGGGGGCCGTTGACTCCACCGCCGTGGCCCTTGGTTCCAACCCTGCGCGCGTCGCGGAGGCCGGTGTGCGCGGGGGCGGGCGCGAGTGACGGCAGCGCACGTGCAGCGCCGCCGTGTCGCGTCGCGCCGCTCGGGGCCGAGGCCGGGTCGAGCTCCTCGCGCGCTCCCCGTGCGTGCGCGACTTATATCCCCACGTACAGAGCGTACAGGCTGTACATAGCATTACGCAATGTACTCCGGAGTAAAGCAGGGCTTACGAATTTAATTAAAGCACAAGGCCCGATAACCAATATCTTGGAACCAGAAAGAAGGCGCCTTTTCGTGTCCCCGATAATTTTAACGAACTTCTATCTTAAGCACCTAATAAATATTAATAAATTTCATCGCAGTTGCGCCCTGCGCTCAGATTAGACGTCGAAGGCTCCAATAACTAACGCCTGCCCCTTAACCTCCATGTAATCATGAAAGGTCACTTCGGGGCACAGTCCTCGCGATACCAAGATCCTCGCTTTGGAGTTCCCCCTCCGCCCGTGATAAGGGCCACACAGAGCGCACTTGCGTCTCTGACCATAACAAGTATCTCCCCCTCCACCATGTACTTACAAACAGGAGTGGGGATGTAGCCTATATAGTTTCTAAGGAGATATTGTAAAGGGTTCACAACCATTTTCGACTTTGTAATAGAAATTTGTATAACCTGTATTTTATTCACTTCTGTAATAAACTCGGTGTGTTCTCACTCTCTGAGTTTCATTTCACTAAGTCTGTCTGGAGAACTGTCGACTTGCCATCGACGTATTTTACTCGCGTGCGCGTGCGGACAGCGCCACGCCCCCACCCCCATCCAGCGCGCCGCCAAGTCAAACGCACATTTCCAACTCGGTGCAACTAGATGATGATTGATTGATTGTTAGTGATTCCGGGCGCGTCAAATATTATGGTAAATATTCCTGTAAGTGTAGTGGATGTTTTCGGGGGTGGCGGCGATCTTTCCCGCTGGATGGCTAAATCCAGCTCCGACCTGCCGTGGACTAGCGGGGTTTCCTCAACCAGGTATCTCGCACCAGCCTCAGCTGGGACAAGCTCTAAGCCCCCGACCGGTCTCCAGGCATGTGTAGTAGTGTAGTGCATGTTAGTGTAAGTGCGTGTGTGTAAGGGGTGAGAATAGGGCAAGAACGAGGAAGGAATGGACATGCACGGCTCGTAGCCGGTTTTTAGGGTACTGTTCCGGCTTTCGCCTGGGGTTGATCGGAGAAACCACGAAAAACTACGTATCGGAGCAGCCGGCCGCCAGAATTCTCCTACAGACAGCGACTGAATTCGACCTAGCTGACAAGCTAGTGTCGAAAATCCTGCCGCCGTCAGGACTCAAAACTAGAACCTCCGTCAGAGGCATTTGAGTGAGGTCAGTTGATGTACAGAGCCATCTTTTCAGTGCAACTGGGTTTGGGAGTTCTTAACAGGGTCTACAAACGATAAAGAATTCGTTACCCGTTTTTTGTGATCTGAATGTGTAACAAAATCTGAGATTTTCAGCACAATGTGGGTGAAATTTTTTTCCTCGATAAAGAGTTCACCGGTGGATTGAACCATTGTGACTATTAATAGTGACAAACCATATGTACATTAGTCAGGTTTTGGTTCAAAGGACGCCGAAATGGATTGTCGAAAGTCCTTCTATTTTTGCAAGCCAAAGCGCATCCACATACCGCCGCCCAAGCTCCTCAGAAGTTCTTGTGAGGTGTCAGAGCATCCTTAATACAGTTTTGATTTAGTCATGCCTAATTACCATCTGTTTGGCTCCTTTAAAAGTGCTTCATGAGGTCGAAAATTTGCCTCACACGTACAGGTAAGGAAGCAGTGCCTACATTGCTTGCGGCTCAATAGAAAATAAGAATAAACATTTATCTTGAAAAGTTATCGCGTGATACGGCCGACACCTGCCCGCTCCGTTGATCCGAATTTACATTATTAAATCACCGGAATTTATTCCAAGTGACGGATCAGCCGAACTAGCGCCCATCTCGCAATCAAAGGGGTGCGCAGTTCACGTTACGAGGAAGAAAACGCAAGGAGGTGATATGTGACGGCCTCACTTTGCACATCAACGTCGCACTTCATGACCGCGGAGGCCGCGTCCAGCAACTGGTTGACGCCCCTCCCCCCACCATCTCCACCGGAGCAGAGACGTTACAGCAGCGATCAGCCGAGCCCTCATTGGATCCCAGCACCGGAGTCTATCGGTAAACTGCCCGCGAGCGTGCAATTCAGAAGCGAGGTAACAAAGACAGCACCACATTTTTTTGATCGATTTTCAGTAACCAGAGTGAAAGTAACAAAGGGAGAGGGTAGTTTTTATTAGATGTGTAAAGGACACTTGTATCGAAATGAATAAACGTGTTCCCGCCACTTTGACGGGTGACACTTAAATAGTAGACCGTACCTGTGTGTCATTTTGAAGTTTGTTGCAAATGCGTACCTCGCCCCAGAACGCCTACGTCCTGAGATTCTCAAGCCGACGCTGGATAGCAGGTAAGACGCATGCTTGGCGCCCACATAAATAAATTTAGCGTGTGTGCCCTGCTATCTAAACTCACCGGTGCACTCCATGTGTGACGGTGAACATATGTGTCGTGTCTGGTTCATTACAATACACACACCTCATCTGGTAAAGCACTTCTTAATCTTCCCGTTTCTTATATCCAGAACATAGATCACATAACCCTACCAAGAATGTTTGAAAGGCACACGAAATGTGAATATATCTTTCTCGAAATTGCTTGACGCGTATAATGTAATTTACACAATGTGGTCTATATCCTTGATGCTGTGGAACTCTAATAATGGTAAAGATCAGTAGATGGCGATTTGACATGTGATGTTGTGGACTAATCAAAAGCAGAGAACCCTGGTGAGCATCGCTTCATTGTGGTGTAAAGGAAACATTGCATGGGAGGCAATTTCGTACAATAAAAGATACTGTCTTTGTTGATAAAAAGAATATTCTAATTCGTAAATGATAAAGCGGACTCATTTTCAGGAACCGTCTAATTTTTCGCAGCGCTTATAAATACATACCATTCTTAAATATTGTGTGAATAATTTCATATTAGTAGTATTGAAGCATGGAACTGCGCGTGTAGTTTAAATTACATAGGGCTGCGACGATTTGCCGCTTTTGATGAAAATGGGTGATTGTGAATCAGTTTTTCATCTTGATTACATGTATCATTTTAGTTTTTTTTCTATCACGTGCAGTTTTTGCAAAATTTTCGGATTTTCGTATTTCAAATTAGCACGCGCTATTTTAGGCCATACGTAAACGTAGGGCTGTGACAATTCACTGCTTGTGATTAAGTTTTGATAAAAGTCTAACCCCAGTTTTAGTCAATTAGTTGTTCTCTGTCATTTAGCAAGAACTATTTGCTACAAAGGCTTTAAACGTGTATTGAATTGGTGGGAGAAGGGTTTTAAAGAATGGCGAGTTCATCTAGAAGATGTGAAATTGATCCGAACTGTTTTTGTTACATATGTGGATCATTTAAACTAAAACCCTGAGGGCAAACATCACCTTGTTTGTAAGGAAAACGTCCCATGCTCACTTCGGCATTAAGCTAGGGGATCAAAATAAATCTTTGTCCCCGCATAGTGCTTGTCACACATGTGTTAGAGGCTTTAGAAAATGGCATCAATGGAAGCAGAAATCTTTGTCTTTTGATATTCTAATGGTGTGGAAATAGCAGAAGAATCATGTAAACTACTGTTACTTTTGCATGGTGAAAGTGTACGGACATAATAGGAAAAGTATAAAAAAAATAGTTTACTCCAATATTCCGTCAGCCATTGGATCCGTACCACATGG
This sequence comes from Acheta domesticus, assembly GCA_031308135.1. Classification (NCBI taxonomy): domain Eukaryota; kingdom Metazoa; phylum Arthropoda; class Insecta; order Orthoptera; family Gryllidae; genus Acheta; species Acheta domesticus. The sequence goes on along the minus strand of JAHLJT010000631.1, from coordinate 172,566,113 downwards.
TCCTAACATTCCTGTACAAACCCCCCACATGACCTACCATCTATGTCATCTTCAGATTATTCATACTGCTGTGAGAGTGAAATGGACTTTACTGATTTCCCCAAAGAAGAGAGGAAACCCCCCATTTGTTCAATAAAGAAGAACTTAATGATTTACTGGGAGATTGGGAGATCTTAGCCTCTCAAAGTAATAAGTTTACTGGTAGAACGAAGTGAGAAGAAGAGTTCCTTGATTATTTCACGAAAGAGGGCCAGTTTGTAGACTGCAAGAACATTCATAATTTATTTTCAAAATTTGGAATAAGGAATGTCAGTGATCAATGGAGGTTGTTTATAGATTCTTCGAAACGCAGCCTCAAAGCTGTTCTGCTTCATAATGGAAATCAATATGTCTCAGTGGCAGTAGCCCATTTTGTTCATTTAAAGGAAACATGTGACAACGTGGAAGAACTCTTTAAAAAAATTAATTATGAAGAACATCAGTATGTTGTCTGCGGTGACTTGAAAGTTATTGGAATATTGATGGGACTTCAACTAGGATTTACTAAGTTGCCCTGCTTTATATGTGAATAGGATAGCAGGGATCGTGAATTACACTGGGTCAAAAGGGCTTGGTCAATCAGAAATACTTTGAATTCAGGAGATAAAAATGAAATAAATTTGGTTAATCGTGAAAATATTATTTTGCCACCATTCCACATCAAGCTTGGTATAATTCAAGTTTGTCAGGGCTCTGTATAAGAATGGGGAGCGCTTTAAATATATTTGTTAAACATTTCCTTTTCTTTCAAAGGTCAAGCTTAAAGAAAGTCTCATTGTTGGTCCTCAAGTTAGAAATCTGATGAAAGATGAATACTTTGAAATTTCAAAGAGTGATGAAGAAAGACTGATCAGATTTCAAAACTGTCTCCGTCAATTTTTAAGGAAACAAATTACATCCAGATTTCAAATCTATGGTGGATGAATTACTAATTTCGATCAAGAATTTAGGGTGTAAATGAGTATCAAACTTCATTTTCTCCACAACCATCTTGATTTCTTCCCATATAATCTGGGGGTTTTCAGTTATGATCATGAAGAGAAGTTTCATCAAGACCTGAAAGAGATGGAAATACGTTATCAGGGCAGATATTTTGAAGTGATTATGGCAGACGACTGTTGATCCTTAAAGAGAGAAAGTGTAGAATTGCACAAAAGACGACATAGTAGTGGAATTGAAGAAGTCGAGAATAGCACAAGAGGCAAAATTACAGCAAAAGAGTGTTAGTAGAGTTTCTGATATTGTTAGTATGCATATAACGTTATTGGTAATGTAAATATGTTGTCAATGTGCATAAGATAAGTACCGATTGTATGCATATTTATATAAGAATTATGAATATCTAGTTTTAAATTGTTTATTCACTGTATGATCCTTGAAGAATATTCAAAAGACTTTGAAATATTTGAAGAATATTCAAGAGATTCAATTCATAAATCAAGAGATTTTGTTTACCAATCTTTTCTTTGAAATTACAAAAATTTCTTACGTGCTAGAGAAAAATGGATTTCAGATCTATTTAATTATCAGAGTAAATGAATTCAAATCCCCCATCGGAACCAAAAGCGCCGAGAATTTTTATTTTTCGCAGCCCTGTGCTATCAATCGACATAAATAATTTTATTATTATAATGCAGTGAAACATGTTCAGTCGTCCATCTGGATTAAACGGCCATCTGCGAAAATATTTCGTGTAACCGATTGATTTTTTCTTTAGACACATTTAAATACTCCCTCTTTTCAGCTGTCACCTTTAATAAACGGCCATCGGCCAGGCACATGCCATAGATTAACCTTCTATTAAGGGGTCATCTCACTCGATTTTGAACTATATATAATATATACGGATATATTATAAGAAGCGGGACGGGGGTGGAGATTTCTGTTGATATGTTCCTAGGATGGGTCGCTTTGACAGACCACTATACCCCGACAGGACAGAAAACTCCCATCGAAAGCGCATGCGCGAGGAGGGGTGACTCCCACCATCAACCGCTCACTTCCCCTCAAAATATCGCTCTTTCCCTCGCTCTGCGCGCCAGGCGGCGTAGCCGGTCGAGGGGAGGGGGGTCTGACGGCATAGACAAGCTGCTCTGTTCGTGGGCCCAACGCGCAGCAGTAAAAGTGTCAGCCATCCAAATCAAAACAGTTTCAGCTGTCTGTGCACAAACGCAGACTCTCAATATATTAAGATTCAGTAAAAGAAACATATGTATAGGAAACATCGCCCCAGCCCCGTCCCTTTCGTCTTTGAGTGATGTGCAGCGTGGCGTGTCTTAGCGTAGGCTTAATTTCAAGTGAAGTTCACAGGCGTAATATTGTGTGTATTTGTTTCTAACACTAGGACAACCGTTTGCAGATAATATAACCTGAACATTAAGCTCCCTCCTTACCACCCCGATCTCAATTCCATAGAATTAGTTTGGAGTTCCATTAAGAATCATGTTACGAAAGAAAGCATCGGTACCCGTCTATGAGTTAAAAAATATATGGTGAATATTATTTTCTATATATTGCCCAAATAAATGAAAGAAGTGTTGTGAACACGTTAAGAAAATCGAAGAAGAATAAATGAAAACAGACATGACGACGAAAGCAAAAGTGGACAAAATTATCGTTTCTTTGCGGGGCAGTTCCTCTGAGGACAACAATGACGTCATACAGCGAAGGCTGTAGTGACATTGATGACTTATAGTTCCTCCTTGCTGGGGGAAGTCGACGAATCGCGTGCGCGCAGTAGGTTCAGATATTCTGGCACAGTAGCAGCGGTGGAAGAAGCCCGCGAAACTAAGCACCTCCCAAAAGGGAGATTTCAAACTTGTCCCCTATAACAATAATGATATCCAGAGGAATTTATCTATCAGGAGGGATTAAATTGTTTCAATTAACAGGAGATGATTTTAATGAATATCTAAATGAAAATAAATGTCTTAATAAATGTCTAGAATAATCAAAAACGTGTTTGCCTCACCCATTTTACAACATTCCTATGGTTTGCTAACTCGTGCTTTCCTTCTGTGGGTAACTGAAGGACTCGCGGAGAATATCACGTGCACAAATCCGATTTAAAGGTCATTCGCTAACACCGACAGACGGCCCTGCTGTAAAGTTTCTTAAGATAATGAATTGCCCATTAAAATCAATTGCTTGTTTGAACGGAAAATGAGTGTCTTCAGTTAGAAAATGAGTGACAAGTGTGTTTTGAAATTAGCTGAGAAGAGACAAATTATGCAAAATACCTTGTTTAAATTGTATACTGCTATTTACGATGTTAAAATGTTATATACATTATACTTCATTTCATGGCAATTAACACAAAATTATTTAATTTACGCTTCAATTAACCCCATATTCTTGATTACGTGACAATTTTTATTTATGGCATTTTTTTTCCGAAACCATTAGTGACCGCGTAAGCCAGGTTTCATTGTATATAACATTTATTGTTTGAAATATTTTTAGAGAACTTCACATATACACACGAGGTCATGGTCTTAAGGCTTATGGGAGCTCATCCGTGTACTGGCTATAGTTTTGTGGATTTGACCGTCCTAGCTTTTTTATTTGCTTCAGGTGTATTTGTGCATTCGCTTCTACAAAGAGTCGCTTGCGTGTTGCACAGGCGAGAAACCACGGGTTCATGGCGACGACCCACGTGGGCGCAGCACTACGTAAGTGCTGGGACACTTCGTGAGGCTGAAACGGTGTTAAGTGATGTTGCAAGCAGATTGAGTAGAGCTCGCTGCTATTAACAAAGTACAGGAGCTGCTTTGAAAAGTGCGTGACCTGTGGTGATTCATCGAGTGAAATTCTGCTTGGTCACTACTCTTGAGTCTAGTCATCTATCATAGGCACTTGTGCATCGTGTAATAGTAATCTGAACTGTCAAGACTATTTCTTCTTATTCTAAGTACTACAAATGAATTTTAATCCATACATGTAAACTTTGTAACGAAAGGAAAGTTTGTCATTCTACTTTGTATTCTGACACGTTTCATCCATTTATGTCTACGTCATCCTCGCCACTGCGGTCGTAGATTTATACTCGTCAACACACACACTTACACACACAATAAATTGCAACATCACACTCAAACTATGATTAATCTATGATTGCTGCATTGAGATGCGTCGTTCAAGAGGAGATACATTGTTGCATGATAATGCTAGACCTCATGACACCCGCACAGTGTTCACCATTCATCTAGGTCTTGACATTTTCGGACATTCACTTGATTAGCAATAAGACACAATCTTCCAGCGTCGAATAAGCAAAAGAAGCGTAGCGTTAGTGGCTGAATGATCAGAACAGGGAATGCCAAACATAATTTTATGTCATTAAAAATATGTTAATGTAATAGATGATTACGTTGAAATTTAAAGAAACGCTGCCAACAAAAACACGTCTGTAACTTCATATATATTCCTTTACTCATTCACGTGCACAAAAGGGGAAAATTTCTGATTTGCCCTAGAATATTGAATGCAATTTTTCCAACGAATTTGCCAGTGCAGTATACGCAAGGATACACAAGGTGTGTGCCAGTGTTGTCAAGGTCGATGCCACTAGCGGGAGTCCGTGGCACGAGTGCCACGACGAAATCGCCTCTCCACGCAGTTCATTACCCCGCCACCAGAGACGCCATCCCTATTGTAAAACGGCGGGGTTACTACTACTCGTAATAGTTCCCTTTCCCGACGCTAGTTGAGCAGAGAAGCTCGTGGCATGCTACGGTGCCACGACGGGTGCCACTGCCACCAGTAGAAGATCTTGACACCACAGGTGTATGCTCTTTGTGCTGAATAGCAGCATATTTTCCACGATAAAACGCACGATAATTTCTAAATTTATTTCTTGACTTGGCTAACAAAATGACTCTTTTTTTAGATGAGTCACTTTTCTCGTACACCGACGATATGTGAATTGATGGACGAGGTGACAAACCCGCTCGACTCGCGTCGTCGCATTGGCGTCGAGTGCTGCATCGAGGACGCCGCATCCTGAGCCAGCGGATTCCTTCTCCGCCGCGCCCCTCGCGTCGGCCCTCGAAAGCTGCCCACGTGGAGGCCGATGCGTCAGCTAATTGAATACAATGTTCATGCAACAGCGAGCGCACTGAGTCTTCGTGCAATGCTCGGCTCGGTGAAGGCTAACGCCACACTCGAAATGCAGGTGGCATAACTTGTTACTGGCAGCAATATTAAAAATAATTCATATATGCGAATGTTGAATTTAAGAACTCTCTTTAGATCTCGGGTATAGAGGTTACCTGAACAGCCCTGCGAGACCTCGGTATCGTGAGCATCGGCAGTGGAGCATTCATCTTGATCGCGTGCATTAAGGGTCAAGTTGAGAACTATCCACGGCTTACTATTATACTATGGGAAATGGAGAAAATATATTTAGTGGCATATAGTGCTTATGTATCATATCGTATCATTTTCAGTCTGATTTGAGAACAATCCGTTGATTTCGATTAAATGTCATTCTACAAATACATTTCAAGAATATTTGACTTGATTTACGTATACATAAATAAAAATAAATTTAATTTAAGAAAATAGAAATTTGAACAACTTTGTTCATATGTGCTCTGTCGACATCAGATATTAAAATGAATACACAGATGTGTGCACAATAAAGAAAAGGATGATTGTTTGTGAAAAGAAACAACAAAAATCCAGACTAAAAATAATTATATTCTCACTAAACAAAACGACAGTTTATTGTTCGTTGAAAGCAAAAGTAATAGATGACTTCTTTATGATTTGCAATGCTTTCATGTGTTGTTGTTTTGTTTTTTTTGCGTTATATTGCCCCCAATTTTGTGTTTCACGTAAGCCATTTACTTCTGCATGCACTCCTGGTGGAGCCATGACGAAGTAACATCGATCTCTCGGCCCGCAGAATTGCGAGGCTCAAACTTCCCAGACTCACGAGAACAACATTCTCGGAACAATTAATTTTCTCCTTCTGAGTTCGAAACGCCAACCGCTGAAATTCGCGGCTTTGGGCAGGAAGACAGAAGCCACTCCAGGGTACGTTTTCTGGAATCGATGTGGTCTGTGACGGAAGAACTAATTTTACGCTTCTCGTTATCATTGTTCTGCCACCTAATAGCACGTCCAACTTTGAGGATCTTGTATCTCCCGACAGCAGATGTTCCCTGAAACCCTTTGTTATCCGACACCACAGATGCGCGAGCATTTAATTATCTTTCATTCTGGGAAACGCAGATCAATGTTGATGAAGCTTTGAACTTCGGCTTCCCAGCAAACCAAATACATTTTCTAAATCTCTACCAGCATTGTAAAACGTCATAATGTTAAGAAGTCAGCTATTTTGCAAAGTGATTTTGTTTAAGAACTTCAAATACTTTCGAACTAATACTTCATTTCGCGCTTCATTTCTTAAAAACGTTTGGCATACCAAACACAAATCAAAAAATTACGAATTTTTTTAATATTTTGTGGTCATAGTAGCAGTGTTTGAAAACACATTCCACTTTGTATTGTGGTAAATATTAATATGAAAGAATTCCACAGATTCTGATATTGAAAACTACCCAAAAAATAGATAATTGCAAATGTCCCCTATTTTATTAAACAGTAAGTACGTGTAAAGTACGTGTAATAAGAACTATCTGAAGAAATATTCAACATTGTGATCAGCCTTAGCATAACGTTTCCTCTCATCGCTGTAGGTGCAGTGAGTTCACTCAAGGAGAGACGCTATGATCTGTCAAACAGCCATGTAGAAAACCTGACGTGGACCTAGCAAAAAAACAGGATGTGCTAGTACGAAAGGCAAAATTATTAAAATGGACTTGAGCCGGACGTACAGTCTCAACAAGAAACTAGCCAGTCATGGCGGACACTGTAACTACCGAGATGGACATAACAATGATTTATTTGCCGCACGTACTCACTATGTTCGCCGCTGAGCAAAGTCGTACTACGTCAGTTTCATGAAACAAGTGAGTATCGTTTCCTTAAATTAATCATATAAATAAAACGCCTTTTAATTTATTTTCTAAGTAAAACAATCTTTAAATTTAGACATACTACCCTTGTTTAGTGCTGTTTGGTTAATTTTAGTTTTGCACTCACCAGGACCTATATTTTTTGCAAATAATGTATCCTACTTATACTTGTTTCTGGGACTAAAATTTATTAAAATAAACATTCTTAACGGAAAGAAAAAACAGAAAAAAAGTACGACACCAAAATCATTTGATTATTCATTCACATCATTTTGATCTGAATTTCTGGTAGGCCGTTAGGATCAGATGTACAAATGTTACTTGAAATTATATGAAGGAAATGCATTAATTGGACTTGAATATCGCGCTTCGAATTGTGAAACAATTCTTATTAGAATTATGTTGTACGATGTCGAAGTTAAATTACATTCCTATAGCATAATATCAATAGTTTCTGGAACAAGAAAAAAATCGATAGATTGTAGGAATGTTCTCCCCAGTTCGACTCGAGTGCCACAAATCCAGATGCAATGACCGCGATTTGCACCGCGATACCAAGAGGTGAAAGGCTAGTGCACCTCCCGTTGCGCCACGGCTTGGGAGAGCCGTCACTGATACCAACCCTCTTGAAAACAAACACGGCGTTATCTGGAGTGCAGCGCGGCGCGGCGCGGCGCGGCGCGCGGGCGCCCGCGTGCATGCCTCCGATCGGATGTCGCGCCGCGCCCGCGCCCGCGCCCGCGCCCGCGCCCGCGCCGCAAGGTCGTTGGCACCGCGGCCACCGCGGCGCTGCATGGACGAAGACGCATCGGCTAATTATACTCTACACTTCGGCACGCTGCGCCGCGCGGGAATGCACAATGAGCGGGGCGGGGGCGGGGAAAGGGGCGGGGCGCGGACGCGGTGTCCGCGGGCGCCGCCTCTCGCACTCGCCTTGGGCGTTGCCTTGGCGACCAAGGTGCAGGTGCCAGCCATCTCCGCCTCGAAGAAGATGCTCACGAGTGCTGCAAGTTTGTTTTTATTTTTTATTTTTCTTCTTCTCTTTTTTCCTGCTTTTTCCTTTTGTTCTTTATTTTCTTTTTTCTTTAAACAGTATTCTTTATTAGTAATAACTCTTAAATTATTCCTTAAATTATCCTAGAATCATTCTTTTTCTTTTACAATCTTTTCTTTTCCTTTTTCTTCTGTTTCTTCCGCCGTTTGGTGAGTTACGGATCTTGTAAATGCGAGTAGTTCATATACTTTTCCCTTAGATTGATGCGACAAAATCAATAGCGCAGCCAATGTTAACGATTTATGACTGTGACGTAAAAAGCAAAGCCAAGCCTGTAAATATTTCATAGCATAATCTGATTCGCCATTCATTTTCGTAATTCGCAAAGAAAACGAACTAGTATTCGAAGATGTCACCAAAGTGTTCTCAAAAGTAGAATATTTTTAAGACAAAATGCCAGTGATCACAGTAGATATAAATTGTGCTGAATATGACATACTTTCCCACATTATTTCTAACTTTAGTAATTTTCAAAGATTCAGAGAGTTAAACGAAAATGAGACCTGCGCCATTTTTAAGCGTCCTTTGCCCTATCCGTGGAAAAAATAAAGAAAAACAATTGAGCAGTTTATGAACTTTTTTATAAATTACCCCAAAACTACTCGTTCGTTTCAAAAATTGCACATGGCCTTATATAAAGATCAATATTATTTGAACAGATTTCATTAAAGAAAAATTTCAATCATCAATATGTATTTTTGTAATGTTATTTTTTGCACTTTTTGAAAATACGACAAAATACGACGAAAGTTCGCCGAAAATGGGACAAGCACTAATTTTATTACCATTCTTTAATGTATACGAGAAGAATTTTTTTAAAAATTGGAGTCGTTTTTGTGAAAATTGTTTAAAAATTCCTTAAATTTCACGCAACATTACGAGAAAAAATTGCTCATTTTCGAAAAATTGTATATGACTTTCTTTTAAGATCTGTTATTAAACAACTGATTTCAATGAGAAAAAATCTTAGTCTTCAATATTGTAGTCGTAGGAGGATGGATTTAACCATTTCAGTTTGTATCGTCCACGTAAACCCACATACAAACTTGAAGCTTCCTACCTAAACCGCCCCGGGTATTGTACTGAAATACATTGAATCAAATTACGAATGAGCGTTAGTAAATGTACTCTCATACACTCACATGCAAGGAGCTAAGATCTGATGAACATGAGCACTGGCTGTGGGTCGTGACGTGTGGCATTCTTACTGCTGAATGAAGATAAATTGTATCTTGCATAACTACGAATCGTAGATGATCCTTGGAGACCTCTGTATGCTACAACAAAAGAATATATAAGGTCGTCTTTCTGCGTGATTCTTTAAGAGCTAGACATCAGAAGACGTTACTCTTGACATCACCATACAACCGAAGACTAGTATGAAAATAAAGTCTTTTCTTCAGATGTTATTATCTTTTAAACTTGTAACTCGAGCACACTTTTTAAATAGTCTCATGTTTATATAAAGAATTTCGTATGTAAGTTTATGTCCAAGACGCATTAAAATTGAATCTGATTACCAGTTTTCTGCACAGAAGAGAGGAAGAACATGCAAACGGGTTTACAATAAGAAAAGTTATGCGCAAATGGAAAGATATTGAAAACAAAAGTCGTGTTGTTTTACCATTAATGTTGGAACTCCCGAGCGATATATTGTCGCTTAATGCTGATATATGCATCGACGAACATATGGTTATAGTCTGTACTACTTGACTGAAACATCACTCACCTTACCCATGCTGGAGTAATGCTCGAATTCGCGACAGTGGAAGTCTCTTTTCTATTTTATATTTCTACAGATATTCTGTCTCTTTGTTCTACTAAGAAGGCCATCTTATTATGCCCACTCACCAGAACTAGGCAAATGACACGTCAAACATTTCATATATAAATCAACTTGAGTATTATATTAGTGAAAAACGATCAAGAAAACATCAGATTGATCGAATATAATACCTTTTCGAATTTATTGCTTTAACAAACAACATTAATTAGACATTTCCTACTGAATTTTATGTTCATAACTTTACATTATATGCACAAGAATGAGTGAAATTGCCTTTTAGGTATAAATAAGTGCCTAATAAATAACCTAAAATTTTCTTCATTCTTACGAGATTTGTTTATCAGTTATTCTTCCTAGGGACAATCCGTGCCTTCACAAGTCGGATACACTTATATGAATAATAGTACCTGTTTAGTTCAAAACACACTGTGAGATAATTTTGGCAGTGGCAGTTGCAAATAATGTTTTTTATTGCCTCTTGAAGGTGCCAAGGACGAAATCTAGAATAAAGAAAATGCACCAGATAAATATTGCTCAATACTGTTCAATAATCTGTTTATTCTTCCGTACTACTTATACGAGAAAATCCATTACCCGTGCTAAAATCTTAGTAAATATGTTCATTGCAGTGATAAGACCAAAGAGTAATTAATGTAGATATTACAAATTCAAATGATGGGTAGTTGAAAGAGCGAAGAGATGTGGGGCGATATTGAAGCCACTCAACACGTCAAAAGGGAAATACTCTCACCACTCAGCTTCGTTCCCGGAGATAAGATCTCCGTCCCTACGAGCGTAAGTCATGTCACGCTCCCCGTCAAAAATAATAAAATAAGCGGCACATCTTTTCTGCTCTAGGGCGATTTTACTTCTGGACTTCTGCAGCTAGGATGTTCTCAGGCGACAGCTTGTGTCAGTCGATAACATTTGTTCTCATTCCACATGTATTCTCGCACGAAAATCCATTGTTTACTAGTAACATCAAATCGGTTAGGAAATTTAGGTAAAGAATTTAATATTAACTAAGTGTGCTTCCCGCGGCACACAGCTTCTGACATTATTTCTAATTCTTACAACTTTTGATAGTTCAAAGGGTTGAACTAAAATGAGACCTGAGCAATTTTAAGCTTCTTGCTCTATCCTAGGAAAATAAAGAGACTAGTGGTGGTACAGAATGGCACAGACTTCCCTGTATTAGTTTTCTATTACTTTTAATCTCGGCTAGCAATTCGGACTTGACACATAATTTTGTCAGCTGCAATCTAACGCCAACCAAAGTAGATTTTTTTATTTTATTAATTATTCGATCTCCTTATAATAGAACGGAAATATTATTTTAAGAATATTAAATGACAGTAAAACCTCGTCCTAAATTCCAAATTTCGTAGAAAAATTTAGAACCGTTTTTAAGAAAAGGGCGTTAAGCGCCACTGTAACTTCGAAATATAAAGCTCTTTTTCACAGAAAATTTTTGGCTTTTCGAAAAACTTCATTCGTAGTCATTGCATTGCATTTGAAGCACTTTTATTCTCAAATACAATAGTGTTTAGAAATTGCTGGAAATATGCACATTAACGGAGTGAGAGATCTTTAAAAAAATTACATTTGTATAATTTTTGGAAAAAAAAAACGAAAAAATACTCCAAAATAAAATTTGCGTCATATTAAAGAGTGCAAGTAGCACCATTCGTTCGAAAAATTTGAAGAAAAAATATGTAGCCATTTAAGAGAAAATAGCGTGTGAGTTTTTCAGAAAATGCGGAATTTTGAGCTAGTTTTTAGAGAAAACGGTTCAGTTCTCGAGTAACTTTATTTGACATTCTTTAAAGCACATGTACTCGTAAATATAATAATGTGAACAAATCGCGGCTCATATAATTATTAACGACGTGAAATACAAGTCAAAAACATATCATTTTCGTAATTTTTGAAAAAACAAAAGAATAGTGCAATGTGGTGTTTATGTCACCTCAAAGAGTACATTTAGTACTATCCCTACCAAAAGTTCAAAGAACAAATTTGGAGCTGCTTTTGATAAAATCTTGTTTTTGTAATTTTTTTAAAATTGCACATATTGCATCCAATATTGCGGAAAACCACTCAAATTTTCAAAAGATGTACATGACCTTAATGAAAGAACTCACTTTGGAGAACAAATCTTAGCTGTAGGATAAATCTCCATCTTCAATTTTTTTATCTGTAGGAAGACGACAGCCAAATTCAAAATTTTGCGAGTTCAGTATTAACCGTGAAAATCGGACCAATGCCACCTTTATAAGGATATGTTACTCTATTCTCACGTGAAATTTATAGAAAGATTTTGGAGCCGCTTTTGAGAAAATTTTGAAAATGTCCGGGGAGGCTTCATGTAAAGTACCCCCAAATTTTGAAGAATGTTTTTCGAAATCGCGGCACCTCGAATGCAACCAGATCGATCGGCGAATGTTAATTTTGGAAGAAATCATACGTATGGTTTGGGAGAAATCATACTAGTGTTGTTCACAGACGGACGGACGGACAGACAGACAGACGGACTGACGGATGTATTGAAAAAAAACGGTATCAGGGACCCCAAAACGTGTATTTCCGTTAAAATCTCGGAATCAATTTTCCGATTTTAAATAATGTGGAGTAAAGTTTCTCGACAACTCAACCATTTTCTGTGAAAACTAGCTCAAAATTCCGCATTTTCAGAAACACTTAAATGCCATTTCTCATAAATGACTCCAAGTTTTTTCTTGAAACTTTTGGAACGAATAATGCTAATTGCGCTCTTTAATATGACATGAAGTTCAATTTGGGGCATTTTTTTTGTTTTTGCGAAAAATACATAAATGTAATGTTTTTGAAAGATCTCTCATATCTTTAATATGTCCATTATCAGCAATTTGTAAACATTATTCTATTTGTAAGTTAAAGTGCTTACAAATGACTTCAAATGAAATGTTTCGAAAACTCAAAATGTTTCTGTGAAAAATAGCTTCATATTTCGCATTTTTACAAGCGCTTAAACGCCATTTTCTTAAAAACGGCTCCACATTTTTCGAAGAAAATTGCCGGTTATGACGAGGTTTTAATTTTCTTTAATATTCTTAAAATAATGTTGCCTTTCTAGTATTAATAAACCGAAAAAATTAATAAAATGACAAAAATGTATTTTGGGCGGCGATAGATGGCAGCTGTCAATATGTGGCAAGTCCGAGTAGCTAGCAGAGAACAAAGGAAATAGAAAACTAATACGGGAAAGTCTGTGCCATTCTGTAGCATCACAAGTTACTTTCCCTTATACATAGGATATTTGCCATATACGTAATATAGGGAGTGTTATGTAATGCTGCGCAAAAAAAACGGGGGATTTTCGGCAGAAAAAAATTCGTTGCAGGGCCCTGATCATGAAAAAGTGGAGAAATTCAGTTGCTAAATTAAAAAAAATACCCTAACACGTGATGTAACCAGAATCTCTGTTTTATGGGTCCTTGATACCAAAAAACCAATTGAAAGCAAAACGTCTATGAACAATGCCAGGACTAAACCGTTGAGCCGATTTTCCCCAAAATTGATATTCCTCAATCGACCTGACGGATCTTGTGGCCTCTTGAATTTGAAATTTATATTTTAATTTTGGGGGTTACTTTATATGAAGTTCCTAGGACATTTTCAAATTTTCAAAAAAATGGTCCCAACAATTTTCACTAAATTTTGTTGTTGGATAGTCTGAAGGTTGTTTAAGATAATGACGTAGGTCTGTTGATTAAAAACTCTGATTTTTTGAAAATTAAAGAAATTTCTACAACTACGATTATTAAGATTCAATTTTGTTTTCTTAATGAAATCTGTTCATAAAATTTAATAAAGGCCATGTTCAATTTTTCAAAAACATGAGTATTTTTTGCAAAATTTTGTGTCTAACATAGGCAGTTTTTTATATTGTTAAACCATTTCTTACTAGAACCCCCAAAGTTTTTTGATTAAATTGGGACCTTAGATAACATAAAGGAATCTTAAGAGAATGGTGCAGGTTTCATGTTCGTTGGAATGCGTGATTTTGCGAAAATGTAAAAATTAAAAACATTTCGGCGTCTTCCTACAACTAGAATCGTGAAGATACAATTGTTTTTCTTAATGAAATGTGCTCATGAGTCATTCCATATTAAATCAACACAGTCATTTTACATCACCATCTCAGATTCAGATGAAATGTGGCACATAGGTAGTATGACTGGAGAATAAGAAAACTACAAATTTTGAGTAAAATATTTCCACCCGTTTCTGAAATACAGCCATGTAAAATTTTGCAAAATTGGCTTCCCGAAAATTTTTAAATTGATGTAGAACCTCACCAAATTAAGATAGAGAGCTGGAACAGGTGTCATTTTGCAGCTTTCTTAATGGCCTTTTATATGATATACAACTCAATAAGGGTTGCGTTCAAAACGTTTTTCAAATTTGAATTTAAAATTTTGATTTTGAGTTTTTTTAAAATGCTCATCTTCAAAAAAAATTGAAAAAATTCTAATATAATCCTTGTATATATCCAAACAGATGGTGCAAGTTTAAAAATGGGACTGCAATGGGTTCATATGGTAATCTTTATTTAAAATGCAGAATATTTACTTACTCTAGATTTTACTGATTTAAAATGCATTTATAGCCCAAATATATACAAGTTATTAATTTAGTGTTTTTTATTGGCGAGTGTGATATGATTATTATTATTATCATTATTATTATTATTATTATTCCACTACATCACGACTAAAGATGTTATGACTCGGCTGAACATAAAATCTACTCCAGGTTGCAACCAGCTACCTAAGGTTCTGTTCCAAATAAAGTGATTTCTGGCACTTCCCAGTCTTTTGAATTACCTGGGAGTTTAGAAAAGTTCTTACTCAAATTTTGAGGAATAAATCCCAGAGCTCCGATAACAATCGGGAAGATCTTTACGCCCCACATTCGGCTGATCTCGATTTCCAAACTCTTGTATTTAAGACGTTTCTCTGCCTCCTTGGTAACGACGTTTCTATGGCAAGGTACAGCACCACCGACAAGTAAACGTGATTTTTTTCCAATCCCGGATAACTATATCTGGTTTGTTTGCCGTTATCATGCGATCAGTTTGAATTTGTTGGTCGTACAATATCGTACACAGTCCAATAGACCTCGCCGGTTTTAGGGAGTGTTCGTACCACTTGGGGCATGTTTTTGGAATTTCAAGGGCGGTACAGATCTGCCAGTGGAGGTAGCTAGCAGACTTTTCAAGTATTCGGTCTTTGCTAGGATTGGACAAGCTGAGACAATATGATCAATGGTTTCTACTTGCTCCTGGCAAATGCAGCATTTGTCACCTTGGGAAATTTTGAGAACCGCTCTATCATAATGTCGTGTTCTCAACACCTGATCTTGAGCAGCTACTGGAACTGCTTCCGATTCTCGCTACATTCTTCCCCTTTTAAGACACATAACTGATTGATCTTCACCTTGTCCATTCTTTTTAGATATTGTCCGTGGAGTCCACGAGTTCTTTAACGTGTTTTGTGTCTCATAGCATCAGAAGTTCAGTGTCTGTGTTATTCGACGCGTCTTGCCTATTGTTCTTCCCTACACTAACAATGATTTTCGCTACATTAACAATGCCTCTGTTTCCCATTCTTCGGTCACTATTATAAAAACTTCGGGCATTATAATGATAATAAATAATAATAATAATAATAATTAATAATAACAATTATTAATAATAATAATAATAATAATAATAATTTTTATTATTATTAGACCGCGGAACTTCATGCAATTTCATACTTTTAACTTAGAAGTGGCTTTCTTCTGACAACGCGGGTATGGAAATTGAACCTCCTTAGTACCCTTCGCAAGGTTTCGGGATTTACTTCCTTGCCAATGCCAATTTATAACTGTGGAGTAACTTTTGGTGTATTAAGACGAGGGTCCTTCTTTGTTATTTTCACAACAAGATTCTATTCTCGATCAGAAAGTCTTCGGACGTTCTCCTCCGGGTTGCAGTTCAATCGCCTATTCATTGATGTACCAAGAGATTATGTCACTCAATGTGTTTTTTTCATTAATGTAAAATGTAAATGTAAAATTTTGGGCATCATTAACCCTTTGCATGATGGTAAATAACCAACTGACGCTGCTCAAAGTTGGTGTTCATTCCTCAACGATTCATTTCGCTTAAATGTTTAGGTTCCCACGTATCTGGTTCATCAACTGAAAGGTGACCTTGATTTACTTTATTTTTGGTGATAGGTAAAGTTATATACATTTCGATATGGACAGTCAGTAAAAATATGCAATTGCATGAAGTTCCGCGGTCTAATAATAATAATGGTAATAATAATAATAATAATAATAATAATAATAATAATAACAATAAAACACAACACACTCGCCAATAAAAAACACTAAATTTATAACTTGTATATATTAGGGCTTATAATTTGAAATAAAATGCATTTTAAATCAGTAAAATCTAGAGTAAGTAAATATTGAGCATTTTAAATAAAGATTACCATATGAACCCATTGCAGTCCCATTTTTAAACTTGCACCATCTGTTTGGATATATACAAGGATTATATTAGAATTTTTTCAATTTTTTTGAAGATGAGCATTTTGAAAAAACTCAAAATCAAAATTTTAAATTCAAATTTGAAAAACGTTTTGAACGCAACCCTTATTGAGTTGTATATCATATAAAAGGCCATTAAGAAAGCTCCAAAATGACACCTGTTCCAGCTCTCTATCTTAATTTGGTGAGGTTCTACATCAATTTAAAAATTTCGGGAAGCCAATTTTGCAAAATTTTACATGGCTGTATTTCAGAAACGGGTGGAAATATTTTACTCAAAATTTGTAGTTTTCTTATTCTCCAGTCATACTACCTATGTGTCAAATTTCATCTGAATCTAAGATGGTGAGGTAAAATTTTAATTAAAACTGTGTTGATTTAATATGGAATGACCCTCATCAAAAACAGATCTTCAAATAAGTTCTTGTTAAATTTTTCCAAAATATGCATATTTGTGGAGTAATTGGGCTTCAAAATTAGTCGTCCGCATGTCTAAGAGAACTTTAAACTATGAGTATTTGAATCCTAAGGGTATTTTAAAACAGAGCTAAAAATGTGTTTGGTTTGGTAAAAACAATTTTAGGATCCTGAAATATAGAGAATAAATAACGAAAATGCATTATTTTAAATACACAAAACATTAAATGTAAAATAACAGGCTGTCTTAGCTCAAATAAAATCAATGCTATTTTTTATATTTAGGACAATTATAAAGCAAATAGGATTCGACGAGATTAATATATCGAACAAAAATAGTATTTTATAATAGATAATTATAATTATTAATATATAATTATGTCTTTTAAGCAATCTGCACAGCTTTATTGAAATTTTCGCAACAATGCGGGAAGGGATATTTAAAAAGTACATTGTTGGTGAACTAAGAGTTGGTGGCAGTGATAAGATAAAGATGTTTTATTTACTCGAGCTTGTGTTCATAAATTAGACTTTTAGCAATTATTCGAAGCATATTTGATAATCATTATTTTTGTCCTTGTTGCGAGGAACAGAACATACGTATAATGAATGAACGAAAGGTCACTTATCTATGCATATGTTAGCATTTTATCAGTATACAATGAAACTGAATGTATGCAAATGACGGGAATTAAATGTTACGTAATATCATTCTACATTTAGGTAGCTCATATAAAAGAGTATGTACAGAAATCATTGAAATTTATATTGACTAGGTAAATGTTGGATTTATTTCATTTAAATCTTTTAAATAAAACTAGATGAAATGCTAATAAATGTGTCTACAAATCTTGTAAGCAATTCATTACTTTATGCTGGCATACGTTTTCTTTTTTAGGACGAGGTTTTACTCTTCTTTAATATTCTTAAAATGACATTTCCATTCTACTATTACGCAACCGGAAAATTAAGAAACTGTCGAAAAAAATGTACTTTGGGTGGCGATAGATGGCATTTGACAAGAATATGTGGCAAATCCGAATAGCGAGCCCAAACCAAAGGAAATAGAAAACTAGTACGGGAAATTCTGTGCTATTCTGTAGCACCACTAGTTTTCTTGTGGTTGAAATTGTATCAAAGTTAATATCCCTAAATTTACTATTAAATAATATGAAGTATTTACATAGAAATTACTCCCGCGTGCCTCGGATGGACGTTCCTATTTGAAACTGCTTTAAATCACAATTAAACGGCCTGCTTAAATGTATACGACAGGACGTGCTTAAATCACTACTATGGCCAGATAGCTTTCCATGTGCTCGCGACGGCGACCAGATACCTTCTTCCAAAATTACACCCCAAAATAAAAAAAAAATGGAACACCTTTTTTGAAAATGTCTCAGAAATTACGTGTAAAATACCCATCAAAATTAAAATATCGCTTACAAATTCAATGGGCAAATATTCACTGATAGTAAATATACACTTATAGTTTCCTTATTTTCTTGGGTTGCACATAAAATTTGCTAATGTTCTTTGCTATATAGGAGCATTTAAAGGTTTTTTTAAATTACTCTAAATTCTCTTTAATGAGATTACTAGGAAAACCCGGCAGACGTTGTTCTGCCCTTCAACTCCCTCTTTCCCCTCCCATCTCCCTTTCTCACTGTCTCTCCCTCCTCCCTCACCCTGTCGCTGTCTCTGTGTGTCTCTGTCTCTGCCGCTCTCTGTCCCTCTCATTCATATTTACTTGCAGATTCTGCACGTCTCTGAGCAGGTGAGGTAATGTCGGGAAGCGCCGTACCAGCAAAAATGTCATAGAATGTTCAGGAAAAGTTCATTCTGTAGATTACGGTGTGAGAAACGTTTCTTTGAGGCCTCAAAATTTTAGTTTTTAAGGCCCTAGAACGCCTCGTTTAGGAGTTACTTAACGATATAGATTCAAAATGCTGCCGAACAGAATAAAATACGTGCCATCTCTTTTTACTTTCTCGCCCTTAAGATGGAACTTCTTGCGAAGAGAAAGTTAAGTAATCTTGCGCCAGAAAACTGCGAATTTGCACCAGAAAAACTCTTATTGGCGGGCCCTGGTAACGGAAAAGTGGATAAATCCAGTCGCTAATTATAGAAAGTCCTCAAACACGTGGTGTAGCCAGAATCCGTGTTTTGTTGGTTTTTGATTACGAAAATCGATTGACGGAAAAACGTCTGTATGTGATCAACGCTAGCGCCTAAAGGGTTCAACCGATTTTCCCAAAAATTGATATTCTCCAACTTTTCTGGCTGATGTCACGGTCTCTGGAATTTGAAATCGAAATTTCAATTGTGGAGATACTTTACATGAAGCCCCACGGACATTTTCAAAATTAAAAAAAAATGACACCAAATATTTTGATTAAATTTTGTTGTTGAATAGTTCAAAGGACGTTTATGTGAATGGTGCAAGACTCATTTCCGTTAAAACTCCCGTTTTTTTTGGAAAATTGCAAAAAACGTTGAACTACAAATTTTTTTAAGATAGAGATTTTTGCCCCAGACAAAGTCTGATGTACAAAACTAGCTCATTAAAAAACGTCATGTACAATGTTTTTAAAAAACAAGTAATTTTTCCGTAAGTTGCGCTTGAAATTTACCAAAATATTTTTTCTCAAAAACTACTCCAATGTTGTCTTTAAATTTTCCCCACTTATGTAAGAAGGGTCGGTAAGAAATATGATTCTAGTCCAATTTTCAGATATTGCTCTTTTTTCCAAAATTGCAATATTTTAATATTACGTAGTTGTTTTCAATAACGCGAGAAAGCATATTGTAGCATCAGTAGTTTCTTGTCTAATAATATTCCAGGTATGAGCTATCAATAAGTTCTTGTTGATTGAAATATTGAATTTTATCATTTTTGCAATATTGAAGCAATGAAAGAAAAGTAAATGTTCTTAACAATCTATCGCAACATTTACAACTGCTTTGATTCTCGTCAGTCTAGCACAAATGGAATTAACCCGTCGGGTTTGATAGATTCTAGTCCTTCGTAATAAAAGTAATTTTCGAAAAAATTGGTGCTTTTGGGTAATCCAATATTTATTCCTTCCAACGGCGGAATCTAACCAGTTTCTCGCTACAAAGAATTACCGTGTGGAATACCTCGCAGGATACTGTAGGAATAATGTCGAAGTCTCAATTGAATGCCTGTCGGCAAAAAGCCTTGTAACCCTCAAAATGCAAATTGAGGGGCACACGACTTTCCTCCTCCATTATTACAACGTTTATGCATCCGTGCGACTCGCGGTGAAATTAAAAAAGAAGAAAAAGGAGTTTAATGTTCATGTTTGCCAACATAGTTTCCCATATGTCTCACTCAGACCACACACGACCTTAATGCGAGGAAACCTAGCATTCGAAAGAAGTGAGGGTTGCAACATTTTGCCGGTAGGTATTCAATTCTACATTTCGCCTGCTCTGGCTGATGAAGTGTCGCGCGATAGCGTGGTGAGTTACCAAGTCGCGCCGTTCTGTGCTGTCGTGACACCGACAGCGAGCTCACCACGATTCTGGCGGCTGCTGGCGAAGTCGGGCGTGATCGCTGGGCATTGCGTACAAGACCCTCGTAAATGGTGAAAACCTAAAAACGAACAATTCAATAATTTACGATTTTCATCGTCTTCATTCCAAAAAAGAAGATTTGTTTCTTCGTTGATTCTTATAAGAATGGTCAGCGCTTTGACTTACTATTAATACAACCTTCTGAACGTTATAGAGAAATCGCCTAGGAACAGTTCTGGAGTAACAAAGTAATTTTCAGCAAAACAATGTAAGAAACATCTGTTTACATAATTGAGAAGAAGACGGTGCTGAGTTTTTACATTCTTGCACTTACTGATGTAAGAAGAGGAAGTATTGTTATCGTGCACCGGAAAACGGCCAATTTTCGGCACAAAAACTCTCATTGCCGGGCCCTTGTAAAGAAAAACTGGATAAATCCAGTTGCTAAATATCGAAAAAACTTCCTCTAATACGTAGTATAGCCAGAACCCATGTTTTGTACGTTCTTCATACAGAAATATTGATTAATGGCAAAACGTCCGTCTGTCTACGTCTGTCTTTCTGTCTGTGCACAACGCTTATGCATAAACCGTTCAGCCGATTTTCTCCAAAACTGATATTCTCCAATCATTCTAGCTCATGTCGCGGGCCATGGAACTTGAATCCGATATTTTGATTTTGGAGGGTACTTTTCATGAAGCCTCTTGGACATTCCAAAAAAATTTTTAAAAAAATGACTCAAAATGTTTTCATTAAATTTAATTGTTAATTAGTGCGAAGGACGTTTAAGAGAATGGTGCAGGTCTCATTTTCGTTAAAGTCCATGATTTTTCGAAAATTGCAAAAAAATATTAAAACTACACAATTGAAGAGATTTTTGCCTCAGACAAAGTTTGTTGTACAAACTTATCTCTTTAAAAAGGTCATGTACAATTTTTTGAAAAAGCTAGTCATTTTCGTGTAAATTCAGATTGAAATTAATGAAGCATATATGGACGTCGTGTCGTACATGACGATAACATTGTAATATTACGAGAAAGTATGTGCGTTGGTAGTCCCACCAGTTTTATTCACCATAGTGAAAATAACTCTGAATACTTGATTTGTTTGTTTCTGAATGTTATGTTCAAAATGTTTTCGTTTGGGTTAATTGGCTTGGGATTTTCCCCAACCAGCTATCTCCCACCGGCGGGGTACCGCCCCGGCCGGGACATGCTCTTCACTCCTGACTGGTCTCCCGACAGATGAGGTAATGCAGTGTATGTGAGTGTATGTGTGTGTGTGTGTGTGTGTGTGTGTGTGTGTGTGTGTGTGTATGTAAGTAAGGGGTAAGGACATAACAAGGAAGAGGAAGTTAGATCTCGTGCGGTTCGTGGTCCGTTTGTTAGGGTACTGCTCTGGCATTCACATATGTGTTAATCGGAGAAACCGTGGAAAATTACCGATCAGAGTAGCTAGGATTCTCCCCCAGACAGCTACTAAATTCTATCTACCTGACAAGTTAGTGTCGAAAATACAGCCATCTTGGGACTCGAACCCAATGACCTCCCGGTAAGAGGCACTGTAGTGACATCAGTTGCCCTGAGTTTCCTTCGTCGGTATGTGTGAGTGTGATCTTTGGGGATATAACCAGTGGCGTGTGGTGAAGGGCTTAGTTTGGGTACGCAATAAAATATATGTGGCCGGTAAGCCATTCATTAGTTTCAAAAAGTTGGCTATTGAATTTCCTTGCACAGGTTTTCGAAGTAGTAGAGTAGCGTTCCGCGGCGGCTTAATGTTTTTTATATCTTTAAAGTTCCTCGAAAAAAACTTATTAATAAATCTCAAATCACGCACGTGTGTCCGTCTACGCCGCTGCCTGCAGTACAAAGATTCGCGCTCTTCCTGCCGAAACACTAGCGGACACAATCTTACTGATTGCGTACCCTAGGATATAACTCACTTATAACGATAAACTAAAATCTGAATTAGCACGTATAAGCATAAACATATACTACACTTAGAATTACGCACTTCAGTGTATATATACCTGTACTCATTTATCATTAAAAGCCAAGATTTTCGTTTGAAACACTGCTTTCATTCAAGCGAGGTCCCACAACTCAGTCGGATGCAGGCCCCCACGAAACGCACCGAGCACACCCGATCGCACCCGAGCTTCCTCACGCCCTGTGCGCCTAGCACACTCCGATGCTCGGCAAGCGCCTGCTAGTGTAACACCACGCTTTCGATAAATTAGAAGATTTATGTTATAAATAAAGTAATATTTATTTTCTGTTAAAAGTAAAGTAATTTTTTATATAACAGGGTACGCTGTGCGTACTTAGCGTACATGGACACGCCACAGGATATACCCTCTTACTCTTTATTTAGTTTTTAAATTGTATTTTTGATTGTATATTATTTGACATTAAAACTTCAACCCAATACACATAGTATATGACATATGTTTACTTCTTGAATGTACTTGATCACAACGTCCCGTACTGCTAAAATATCTTTTGGCCATTGCATATATTTTTTAAAATTTTCTGTTACTTCAAAATTAATCTGAGGAAAATTGAAGATAATGATAATTAAATTGTAAAAAATTACTGTGAGTTGAAAACTGGCACAGTTGTGCTTACAAGCACGTTAAACATGATTCAAATACTCACCGCGGCCGCGGTTAAGTTAAAGGCCGGGGTGGGTTGTTTTAATGCTGTGACCTTCAACTTTTTTAACTAAAGGGCAGTATTTTCGGTGAAAAATTACTTGGCCGCACTGATTTATTAATAACGAAATAATATGATACGTAACGTAAATATATCGTTTAATATCCTAATTATTGTAAGGATTACATAACATTATAGCATACGTCTGTATGTGAGTATGTCTATACTGGGGCATTGCAAGGAAAACGCACACTATAATCCTGGAAAGGAACACGCTGACCAATGAACTACCCTCGAGGGCTAATTATATATTATATTACGTTTATCAGTTGCAGCTATTAGCACGGTTTACTTACCACAATCCACTACAACATACATGTACAGATCTGGGTATATAGAACATTTCAATTACATTTTGAAAAACATGTTTAACTTTGAGTTAACAGTGAAGATTTTGTTGTTGAAGTTTATGTTGTTCGAGAAATCGTAAACCTCTCTCACTTCATTCATATTAGAGAATAAGTACTGAATGACATGAAACCATATTTTTCAGGATTTCGATTTTTCGTAATGGCATAAAAACTCTTCTCTGGTAACTTGTCTACTCTTCTGTTTCTTCGGTGTGATCGCACGGGTTTAGCTTGATGGCTTTAATGTTGGAAGAAGAAATTTGAAGGCAGTTCTCTGAGTGACCGTCAGAAAGTCTCATCCCCGATTTTGATAATCATCCTGGGGAAAGCTTCTTTCAGATCGAATACTACTCGTTTTAGAAATCTTTCCTTATTGAGTCAGCGCATCTCTGTGTAATACACTATACCGTCATAATCTGCAACCATTTCGTTAAGGAACAAAAAATGGCGTTTTTTTGCCAAAAAAGTAAGAGACTAATCGCTTGCAGCCCTGGGACGCGGATTGAAGACAACTGCTTTAAAGGCCTGGACATCTACATATTAGAAGGTTGCATGCTCACATCACGTCGGAGACACCATTTATAAATAGAATGCCCTTTACTATTATTTGTTATTTTACCTAAAATTAACACGTAATTTAAACATTGGTGAAATCGTGGTGTTTCTTTTTTGGAATCGATAACTCATTTTCCATTTCTGGGAACGAGACCACTGAAGTGACGAAAAACGCTCAAGGATCGATAAAGTATAGGCGAACACATGAGCAATTGACGACCACAAAAGCAGTATTCTTCAGTTCTTTTGCAATTGTATGTGAAAATAAAGGATTTATCTCAGAAGTCACCTTGTCCAAAACATGAAGATGCAATTTCGTACATTTTAAGAATGGATCTTTCAAAGTTTTTCTAACGTCAATTGTTTGGGAGATAGGGAAGGAACGCAAATGGGAGATGTTTGAAAACGAGTCATGAAACTTTTAATTGAAGAAACTGTAGCTTTTTAATTGTTTTTGCCCATTTGACGCTATGAAACAAGCTTAAAAAACAATTTTTGAACACTTCACCGTTTTTCTGCCATAAAGCGTTGTATTAAAGTTTGGCAGTTGAATATTTGTTCCTTGCTTTAAGAGATCTTTTGAAAGAATTAATTGCATCTATTTCAACCACCTAAACAATGTATATTTTCTTTATTAAAACGTATAAGACTACAAAGAAAAATTTGAAGAATGTGGGTGTTCCTTTTCAATCAAAACATTCGTATGAAATAGTACGTAGTTAATGTTTATATTGTAATGTTTTATATCCATAAAAATCTTGTATGACAAGTCTTGAGATGTTTTGATAAAAAAGAAATAGAATACGTACCTCAAAAATTATGTGTCTTACATTTTGTTAACTGCTTGTGATTCAACATTTCATATCACTGACCATACTCTCCTGTTATATACGAATAATAATAAAATGTCAATATTATATCAGGTATGCATGCTTGGAAAATAAACATGGAAAATAATGGTCAATGAAGTATAGACGGATGACGAACACATGAGCAAGTGACGTCCCCAAAGATCCTCTTCTTCGCTTTTCTTATTTGTTTCTGAAAAAGAGGGATTTATCTCAAAAGCCGCTTTGTATAAAAATGAAAATGCAATTTCCTACAACATTTTAGCAACTGATCTTTGAACATTTTTCAGTAGTTTTGGAGAAAGAGAGGGAGCGCAAATAGAAGATTTTTGAAAATGAGTGTTAAAACGTTTAATTGAAGAAAATTGCTACGAAGTTTTTTTTAAAAAATTATGTCCCACCTAGATATTTTATTACAATTTTTTCCCTCTAATTTATTGTGGTTGCTATGGCCTACGCTTCAATCGCCAACTTTCTCAAATTTGGAACTTATTCTTGGATATTTTACTAACATGGTTTTCCCTATTATAACACTTCTTCCAAGGTGAGGTTCTCCCGCAGCATTTATGGAGAGAAAGGTCAGCTATCCCGCACAATACAGTATTCGAGCGGACAACAAAACCAAAGTGCACCAAAGGGCCAATCTTATTGTATTAAGGTTCTGAAAGCATCTCTTCATTTGCTTGTTACCTAATTTGAGTAGTCCTTCGCTCCCTTCGGCGCCATTTCCTTCTATGGGTTGAGAGCGCCTGGCAGCGCGAGGCCTGAGCTCCGGCGGGCAGAGCGGGGGGCGCGGCGCCGAATTTCGTGGCCCCCGTGGGCGGGCGGGCGCGCACGCAACCCGCGGCACCGGAGCGCCGTGCGGGCGCCCAATTCGGCGCCAGGCGACGCCCACAGAGCCCAGGCCCCCATCCCCTCACTCCACGCACATTCAAGGAACACCCCGCTGCGGTTGAATTTAATGCTTCGGAGTACTTGATTTTAACATTCACGACGTTTGGCCAGATGAACTGAATAGATTATTTAAAAGCTGACGCACACGATTATATAATTTGGAAATTATGTGTGACTGTTCAAAGAATTGACTGCCCCAGCTAGAAATAAACTCGAATTGTTCATTTTATTTCGATAATTTTGATTGCAAACATATTCCAAATTAAAATATTTTAGATCAGTAAAAAACACTTCGATTTTCAGGATGGAGTTCAGTGAATCCAATGAATTTGAATTTATAAAACTACAACAAGGCTACCGATGAGTAATTTATAAAACCGTAAACATGGCGCGTTATAATAGGGAAACCCGCGAAAAATGGCGCGCGGAATTAAACAAAAGTAATAGCTAAAGGAATTTAAATACAAAGTACGAATTTTTACTAATGTTATTCAGCAACTTAAAAAATGTTACCCTTAATTTTAGAACGCTACGAAATAAAGTCTGTAAGAAGGTTAATGAATCTGTGCAAGTTGATTGTTAGTGCTTTGGAAAATTGAACTAGGTGTTTCAATATTTGCAATTTAACTTTTGTTTTTTATACCAAGTAACTACAAATTGTGTATAAAACACAGAAAAAATCAAGGTTTTCACTTCATTCCTTCTTAAAAAATTATTCTCTAAAAATTGAAATATGTTTTTTCGGGTTCGATAGTTTTGGCTGCAAGTATTACCCGAATGGAAACTTAATAGGTAGGGAAATAACAATTTGATTCGTAGACTAGATTTTACTTGATCTTTTCGGACTTTAAAAGTGATAATAAATCAGCGCTGAGTAATTTTCTAATCCGTAAATGAATACAGTTAAAAAATTTCGCGTGGGTTAAAATAAAAATTGGCCGCCATTTATGAAACCCATATAAAAATATTTAAAATGACTAATTAATTTAATTCTGAACTACTTAAAATTTAATGAATCTTAAACTAAGAGTGTGTATAAGCGAGCATATCTATGGGAATAATATTAAAATAAACTGTTCTATAAAACTGCTAAAACCACTTCCTTAATCGTAAAAAAGAATCAGAGTGAATTTTTAATGAATTTGTAATAGATTTTGGGAAGAATATCAATAAAAAAGAATTAGTTTGGATAATACAATATAAATTTTTTTGCATTAGTAATGAGTAATCTAAATATTGGCGGTTTTTATGGTAAATATTGGGACGAAATGTTGTCGAACACTGTGTGACATAAATGAAATGTTATAATACTGTAATTTACTTTTGCAACCTCATTACTTTTGCAACCTCAATTATTGTTAATCAATTATTATTGTTAATCAACTGCCACCGGGTCTTACCCAATTGCAGTTCAAATAAATGTATGTATATGTATGTAGTATGTCAAATGTAATAATCTTCTGTTCAGAAAAACGACACTTTAATAAATTTCAAAGAATTTTAGTAAATAAAATTAGACATCTCTTGTGAATAATTTAGCATTATATATTCCTTTGAAATAGAAGAACTTTAAAACAACTTTACATAAGTTTGCCATATTCTGTTTTTGTCGCATTTATTTCGCATTGTTTATAAAGCCTTTTCTTTTGGCCCCGCAGTTTACCAGAACGAGCTCTGTGTACTGCGAACGACCTCGCGTGGCCGCCAGCTGCTATCCCCTCGCTGCCTAGGCGCCTTCTGCGAACAGCCAATGTCAAACTACGCGACAAGGTTGTCTCCAAGGACTGGACTGGCTGCCACTTTCACACTAGATCAGAAAGTACACCAACAATTGAACTTCGTGTACAATACAATAGAGGCAATTGAATACTGTCATTTACCTCAGGTTTTATTATTTTCATGGCCGTCGGTTTGCACTTGATATTTTAATTTAGTTTCATTGCGTTACATAGTTTTATAATTCTGCTAAGAGTTATTTTTTAATTTTTTAATTATTCGCAACTTCGAAATCTATAACTCATTTATATCCTCATTTTCTTCCATGTTCTCTTAATTATTCTTTTTTAATTTTTTATTAAATTTCTTATTTATCTCATAATGATAATACGAGCATTTTTATCTGTAAAATAACAATTTCTAGTATTGTAAAATAAGATTTCAGATCATTAACAATTTCTATTTCAGTTCAACAGTCACCTGATATTGTAATTGGTGAAACTTTATGTTGAATTTTAAATAATGGACACAAAGTTTGTATTTTTTGGAAATTTCTTAATTTGTTTTTGAGAGAACATCAAGTTTATAATTCTGATCTGATCCAATACTTTACGATTACTACCTGGAACTCAGTGATTTCATAAATTCCCACTCCGTAAATATAGCGTGTATCTCCGAAACTCATTTGACAGATGTTCTTAGAATTCAAAGATACAATTGTATACGTAACGGCTAACCTGGGCTAACAACAGGAGGTGGTGTCATTATTCTGGAGGTGGTGTCAAAAAATCAATAAATCATTTTGAAATAGACCTGCCCCTAGCCCCCGGCCTAGAAACGGTTGCTGTACGCATTCCTTTTCCGGATAACAATAGTATCACGGTCATCGCAGCGTACAAATCTCCAAACAAAAAAATCTCTGTCCCGCATCGATTCTCTTTTTAACGCTACTCCACCAACGATCGTAATGGGTGGCTTCAATGCCGAACATATATCATGGGGCCGTGTCAGTAATTCCGCGGGTTCGATTCTCTCAAACATCATAAACCAATTACATCTGAAAATCCACTCTCCCTCTGAGCCAACTTATGACCCTTTCAATAGCAAGATCATTCCAGAAATATTAGACATCGCCATCTCAAATTTCCCATTATCATTAATCTCGTATGTTTTCCATGAACTTGACTCCGACCACCATCCAGTATTACTGGCTTTTCAAGTTTTCTGTCCCCCTCTTTCTCCTCCTCCAACACTTTCTGTCTCATCCATAAACTGAGCTACTTACCAATCCAAACTAGAAAATGTTACCTCCCATTAAGATTCTTCAATCCGCACATGAAATAGATAATGCAGTATCATTTATTACAAACTCTTTAACTACAGTGGTACTCGAGTCCACCTTCAAGCGCCCTTTGTTTCCCCAAAAGTTTTCAAAACCTCCTCTACCCAAGTACCTTCAAAGCTTAATCAAAGAAAAGAATAGAATCAGAAGACTTTGGAATGAACACAGACTACCACACCTAGAGAGTGAGCTCAATCGCCTTATTCGAGTCTGTAGACAATCACTACAAGACTAAAATTTTGAACAACATAAAAGCTATGTATCTTCTCTATCGTTCCACAATAGCTCAGCTTGGCTGGCTACGAGGAAACTAACGCGTAAAATGACAACCATTCCTCCTCTGTTGTCAAATGAGCAGAAAGTGTTCTCTCAGAACGACAAAGTAGCACTTCTAGCTGATTTCTATGCCACAACCTTCCAACCACATATTGTTGAAGATTCTCCACACTCCGATGAAGTAAACTCATTTGTCTCTTTGCCCAACTTTGATTTCCCTAGCCGTGTTAAATTTGCGTCCCCTACCGAAGTATATAATATTATTAAAAATCTACCGAGAACAAAATACCCGGGCACGAAAATATCTCACCTATTGTTTTAAAAAACCTTCCTCGAATGCAGTTGCCTTTAAAACTAATGTAATAAATTCTATGTTCAGATTAGGCTACTCCCCCTATTATGGAAACATTCAACAGTAGTCACAATTCCCAAACCCGAGAAAAACCAAACCTTACCATCCAGCTACCGTCCTATAAGTCTTCTCCCTATTCTTGCGAAAAAAGCATAAAAAGTCATCCTAAAGAGGCTAAATTCATTTCTAAGAAAGTCCAAGATCTTTCCTAAGAAAGTACAAGATTCCTTATCACCAATTTGGTTTTGTTTCTAAACATTCTTCTTGCCATCAACTCCTCATATTAACAGAATTCATTCATTCCGGATTTCAAAAACAGCATCACATCATAGCAGTCTTTCTCGATGTGAGTCAAGCATTCGACCGAATTCGGCAAAATGGCCTAATCTACAAGTTACGGAAGCTCGGTATCCCACTCTACCTCCGGTCAACCATCCAAAGGTTCTTGTCAGATCGTTCATTTTCAGTAAAAATTCAGACACACCTTTCAAACCCTCGTCCCATTTTAGCAGGCGTTCCTCCAACTCTCTTCAATATTTTCACTCCCGACATACCCACATTCTGATTCATAAACACAGCCCGATTTGCAGATGACACTTCCTTATTTCTTTTTGGTCCCGAACTAAACACATTGACTGACCGACTTCAGAGACATCTGCATTTAATCAAACAAAGGACTCCCAAATGAACGATCATGCTCAATCCCTCAAAATCGCTCGCAAAATGTTCACTCTCCGACATACTTACCATCCTCGTCCACTCCTGCTAAACAAATCTCCCATTCGTTGGTCCCCATTAAATTCATCTGTCAAATACCTAGGACTCTATTTAGACTCAATATTAACCTGGAAACATCATAAAGAAACCAAATTAAAGCAAGCCCATCAGAAACTTCATCAACTTCGATCCATTATAAACCGTAAAAGTAGCCTCAGCCCCGAAAATACGGTGCTCCTATACAAATCCATTCTCCGATCACTCCTTTACGCATTCCCGATTTGGTGTTATTCAGCAGTATCCCATATAAACATGATCCAAGTCTTCCAAAACAGAATCCTCCGCATTGCAACCAAAGCTCCTTGGTTTGTTAGAAACTCAACCCTCCACTCAGATTTCAACCAAAAATCAGTAAAAGAGCAAATCATTAACATATCCCTCAATTTCTTCTCCCACGTACCTAACAATACCGGACCATCCTTTTACAACCTCGGCATAGATAACCCTCCCTTCGTGAGAATAAAAAACAGATATCCGCTTCGTTCATTCTTAAACGTCTTTTCCACCTTTGAATAGAAATAAATAACTTCAGCAATTAATGTCATCTCTAGTGATGTTCTGGCGATGCTCAATGAGTTTCCCCTCTCGTACTTTTTAAGGTTAGTATAAGTCTCCAATCATCTGTATAGCCGAAAGGCTGAACGATATAAATTCAGACAAAAATAAATGAATTGAAATGAAAAAAAACTCTACGATTCTCAAGAACAGGCGAGTATTTTTTTATTAATTATACTTGGTTATTGAAATTTGAACAGTGATGTGTTAGCTTTTATTTTTAGTTAGTTCTGTGCAGAAATTTTTAATTGAATCGAGAGTCAATGTCTTTACATTTTTTTAAAATTTTATGATCATGATCACATATTCAGTGAACACAATGGTGTAATTTGCATAGAGCGTCGATTGCTGTGTTTCATTTCTGTATATCAGAATGGGTGAATGTATGAAATTAACTCTAGGAATAAATCAGTGGTAAAACTCTAATCTGAATGGGTTTCATATTTATTTCATATGAATAGTAGTTGTTTCGCATGAATTAAAATTACAAATTGTGCGCCCATCACAAAGTTATCGGAGCATTTCCCAATCTCTCAATAGACAATTCTCCTTTGTGCAATAGTTTCTACGTCTCAAATTATTACAAATAAAATCTTCGATTATTGATAGATTTCCCTCTAATAATCGTAGAACTGTATTATAAAAATTTGATCTATCTTGCTACAAACATTTCGACACAATACAACTTTCATGTTGTTTTTTGAGTTAAATGTTACCAATAATTTTTACAATTTTGTTTACCTCATTCGAGCTTAAAGAGCTTTAATATTTTCATGTTAACATACACATGTAACTCAGTAGTCACCAGATTGACGGATTGCTTAAAGTAGCGCCCCTGAATTGAAAAGTACTGCCACGATCGGTCACCCTTCACACCTTTTGTGAGTCCAGCAGTGAGAGCTAGGCAGGCGTTGAATCCAATTAACTGTGCAATGCGCACAAAAACGCAGCCGCCGTCGCCGAACGGTGCGTGCACACCGCGTGCAGGTGGGCGGTCCGGATCCCCGGGCTCGCGCCATTGGCCGAGCCTCTGCAGGCCCCTTTGGTGCAATGAATGTGAACTGCGTGAGCTATTACTTTCATCAACACTTGTGTTCGCACATTCCTAGCTTTGCTCATTTCTTTCGTTTAGACATTTTCACTGTCAGCTTTGTCATTCATGACATTTCAGTTCTTTCCATCTACTTCTATTCTAAGCATACACTTGTCTTCTGTTATTAACGTGGTCACTATTTTCGTACTGCGGCATCGTACGTACTTTCGTACTGTATATTAATATACACAAGTCATGTTTGTACAATTCCGTCTACCCTCGCCATCTTTTTTTTCTTTCTCTTATTCTCTCTCGCTTTCTCATACTCTGATACTCTCTCTCACTTTTTCACTGTCAGTCTCTCCAACTCTGTCTTCTTCTCCCTCCATCTTCATCTCTCTCCCCTCTCTCTCCCTTTCTCTCGCTCCCTCTATCCATCTCTTTCCCTCTCTCTCCCACTCTCTCTCCCTCTCTCTCCCCTTCCTTTCACTCTCGCTGTATCTCGAGCACTAAAACTTATTTAGTGCCCAGTCTTCCTGCCTTTATGCGCTCTGGAACACTAGCCCGTACCGGACATCAACACTTGCGTTAGTATCATTTCCCTCACCATCATCAACAGAGTCGCTACCATTGCATAATCTCCACCAACAAAACTCGCGAATACACGTCAATTCCACCCGCCGCGGGCGTCGATGTGGCTGGCGTGTGTGCCCCCCTCCCCCCCCCCGGCCGCGCCACCGGCATGTTGTGCGGAGCGCCTCGTCGTCAGTCACCCCCTGTCGCCGGCGGCGCAGCGGCGTGAAATCGCGGGAGCCTTGAGGCCGCACGTCGCGCGACGCCCGGCGGCGCGCTCCCCGCCACTCCCACTCCACGCCCCACCCCGCCCCGCCCCGCCCCGCCCCATTCCCCGCTGCGCCCAGGTGGCTGCAGCGGCGCACGAAAAATATTTTACGCAAACCCCACGTAAATATTTGGATCAACAAAACTTTTTAGATATAACACACAAGATTTGATTTCATAAAGTGAATAAATGAAGTTTTTCATTTAATATTTTCAAGGCTTCTATCTACCTCTAATATGTATCTTAGGGTAGATTTCCATGTGACACTAGTGTTAATTTACATAACAATGGCCTCAGGGAAGACTTTTTGCAAACTTTGCAATTAACTGAAATGTACATCTTTGACTGATTCACACACAGAAATCAAACAAACCATTGAAATGTAGTAGAAAATATTTTCTTTTCATTTATTTACATTTTTAACCTATTCGGTTACATCGAAACTTACTTTCTCGTATTATCTACAATGTTTATATAATACTGTAATTTTCCATCTGATATCCTTATTCTTCAGCTATCCTGAAAAATACGTCAGCAAAAGAAGTGCGAGAAATTTGAGCAGACTATTTTCGAAGATTTGCAAATTTTCGCACATTGATCATGAACTAGACTCTTCACTCACAAGGCATTTCTTTGAGTGATATTCGTATTGTCTACCAAGGAAAGCAGTATTTACACATTGGAAAACTTTTGAGATTTTGTGTTCATTAATACATTATTTCAAGCAGTTGTGTCCACAAGAACTATAAAATAGCGCTTACGTCATGTTATTTAGTAAATTTTCCCCTGTCGATAAAAAAGTGCAAAGAAAAAGTTTGAAGAACAATTTTGTTTATATATTTTTGGTAAAATTGTCGCGATTTAACTGAATATTTTGCGAAAATGTTTAATATTTTTAAAGTGTACTCTTAAAGTGTTTTAAAGTTCTATTATTGAAAAATAGATTGCACTGAGAGAGAAATCTTTAACTTCATTATGGAGGAATGGCAGAGGTTTGAAAAAGATTGTATCTCATAATTTTTGAAGGAGTGTAGGTTTTAATGAAAAGCACATGTGAAACATATTGATAAATGCTCTTTTCCAGCAAAAATTAAAGAAAACTTCAAAGCTATTTTTTACCAAACTTCAAATACATCTAAGGAACGATGGTACTAAAAAAATACAAAGGTCTGTTTCAAATTTGCAGGACGTCAATTCGGGCGAATTCATTCTGAGAATATTCTTTTGAATGAAGTTCTCATATACTGTTTAGGTACTAGTTCACGGACGGGCAATAACAACATCATACGGGGAAAATGTCGTTTTAAAATAATTCAGATGGAAGATATTTATAGCTACTTAAAAGGTAAATGTAAGGAATGTGAGAGACGTAGGATAGCAAGATATGTTAGGTAATGAAATAATAAGAGCGAGTAAATATTGGCTGAATAGTGAGAAAAAATGTAGGATCTGTGAGATGGAAGAGGAGGATTGGGAACATATTTTGGAGAAATGTATGATTTTGGAGGCAGGAAGAATGTGGACAAGTTGGAACATTCAGGAAAAGGTGAAGTGGTTATTGGGGAGAAAGGTGAAAGGATCAGTGTGCTTGATAAATACAGGAAAGGGTTTATTGTATACGTAGCGTATTATTATATTTGTAGTATGTATTGTGTATATGATGTATGTGTGTATTGTTAGTCAACTGTTGTTTTTTTACAAAGTTGTAAAATAAAATTCATTCATTCATAACGATCTTTATACTAATTATCGAGTACGTATAAGTATCTGTACGTATACTGATGTACGAAAAATAAAAATAAATATTTTAGGCATTTGTCATTCATGTTGCTCATACATTCAAATCCAGAAAAATGATCTTATCGGTTTAGATACGGTGATTTGGTGATGCACTATCCCTTCTAGTCAAATTTTTTCATCAATGTTGTTGCAAAACCATTGAGTATATTACAGTGCTTTCTCGGTGTGGATTTCATTCACTCTCCACTTTCACCTGGAAGAACAATTGAAAATGGCAACAAATCTGATCCTTTCCTTCGTCACAAACGTGTTTCAGATTAAAGTTCACTCATGATTCTTTTATTCATGATGATCCTGGAAGTTTGCTTTGCTGACAGTTACCGAACATACTGTAGTTCACATATCTCAAGTAAAAATATATGCTTTTAGTTTTCTATAAAATTGTTCATTATTTAAATGAAATCAGAATGGATTTCATTGTTATAGATAGTAACAAGATGTAACAGAGTCGTCGTTTGTTTGCAAAATCTGTTAAATGCATCTTGGACGGAACCGAGGAAATTGGCAAAAACATTTTACGGCTGAATCCCACTTCGTTAAACAACAATATTTTGACCAACAAATCTCCAAGTTTACTGTTAAAATCTCTATAATTTCACTATAACAGTTTCTTTTGTATTTAAA
Source organism: Acheta domesticus (assembly GCA_031308135.1). Classification (NCBI taxonomy): domain Eukaryota; kingdom Metazoa; phylum Arthropoda; class Insecta; order Orthoptera; family Gryllidae; genus Acheta; species Acheta domesticus. The sequence goes on along the minus strand of JAHLJT010000631.1, from coordinate 172,531,029 downwards.
ATTGTAGTTTACATTTAAAATATTTTTCAAGTGTAAAGCAATTAAGACGTGTTTTGCTAGTCGACGTTCGGTCACCAGTAAAATTTGACAATTGGATAAAAACTATTAGAAACTAGAGTTTTGGTTCATATTTTAATGAATTTATGAAATTATGCTTCATAAAAAGACTTAAACTGTTAACTTAATATCATGTAAGTGACTTTCGTAAGATTACGTTGGCATTGTCAGAAGTCCTGTGGAAATGTACCTGAAAAACAAAACCAACGTTTGCATAGTTATGTTGCCAACTAATGCTTATTCATATGGCTTAAATGACTCTACAGTTAATTATGTATCTTATTATTTTAACTTGATATTTTCGTACCTTCTTTCCTTCGCAATATTTCTTTTACAGATTTCTGGACGTAATTTCATCGTAGTACACCGGTCTCCTGGCAACCTCTTTTCGAGTTTTGACTTCCTGATGCATCGTTTGTTTCATATACTATTAACTCAACCTCGATGGCTACTACTTCAATCTTATTTGCACATTTTTATCTGACACCCATTGTAAATAACTACAATTTTTTAAAGTAGGTTTTACTACTTGATAAATATATAGCTTCTTACAGGGCACTGAAACCTTTCAAATGAGCACAACAACTTGATTTTTTTTAAATTGTTGAACACGTTTTGCAAGTGGACAACTCAACTGTAACAAAATCAATTGAATGATTGTTTGTTTTTTTTTCATCTTCGACTAAAAAATCTGTTCTTTCAATTACCAAGCGAGGCGCTGAATGCAATTTGTAGATAAGCAGAATTACATTGCTCATAAATAATGCAATATGGCACAAAATGTGATTAATTTGCACATTGTGTTCTGCATTGCAAATATCAACCAAATTAAACATTATCTTGCAACGTACATAGGCTTGCAAACTTCTTCATTCTTCTGTTTCGAGAATTTTCTCCTGTTTTTTTTTTTAATTCATCTTTCTCGGAACTTTCTTTTATATGTAATCAAAATGTAATTTCAGTTTCTGATCCTAGAAATTCTATTTCATATTCTTAAAAATATCTTAATTTGCTTTTCGCAAGGAAATTCATTATTCAGTACGACTCTTCTGACATTTGCTACTTGGGTAAATCACTTCCAGATGCTGGGATTTCTTTTGCATTGATAATTGAATCAGCTCAAAGGCAACATGCAGATCGTTTTCGAGTTTCAAGAAGTTTCAACAACATGGAGCGCAGTTTGCCGAAGGGTTCGTGAAACAACTTAGCGTCTTTGATATATCTGCACTTAGGTAAAACGGTTAACAGCTGCAAAGGAAGCATTCAAGTCTCTTGTAGTTTCGAGATCTCAGAACTCCAATTCCGAGAAACGAAAATTCAATATTTCACGTGAGTCAGCACAGTTGGTGCTATTTCCATTATGAAAAGATGTATTGTTAAAAGCACTGCGGAAAGAGAAATATGAAAGTATCAATTTCATTATCTAAAACACTTAATTACTTCCTAGTTTATTTCTATCATGTACAAGAAATGGTTGTTTTAAATTCGAAATTTTTAATTTATATTATGTAATCCCAATGCAAAGCATGACGACCGTAAATCTTGAACGCGACATTCTCTTCATTTCCTGCCCGACAGGAACCTGCTTGCTATTTTCCTACCCTCAATTTTCACATGTCGTAGTGAACACAAAATTGCTCATGTGGGTATTGTATGTGGGAATCAGGCCATGTGGGTATTGTATAGGATCCATTTAAGTGTATGTAATCTTATGGCTTTTGAAATAGGTAATGTAAGAACATCGTGAGTCTCCCCAATAAATGACATCTGATGAGATTTGTAATTTAATCTTGAATAAATTATGACATACAGAAGAAATTTTGAATAGTTTTCAAGGGCCACTGTTCACTACAACAATATATTAGTATTTTCGTTATATCAATGAATATGTTCCCGAACACGTATACATTATTGAGGTAAAAACGATTCCCTATTTCTTTCATATTACATTCATTCAAATGCATTTAAAGACAAAAATTATTACTGATTCTTGTCCTGAACAATTTCATGTCAGCATTACTAACGGAATTATATAATCAAATTTCTAAAAGTATCTCTACTCGCCGCACTGTTATCTCTTCATGATTGAAATATGGCACTCAATTCGTCTATTTTCGTTAGTGTACAAACAAGTCTTGAATACTTTATGGAGTAGAGACCTGCAATATGGTCCACTAGTGAAAAATGTTTGTGTCTTCTTCTGGAATCGGATATTTTTCTAACAAGACAGGAAGATCTCAACGGAATCCGAAACGCTATTTCAGTAGATTAAGAGTTCTAAACTGGAAATCCCAAGCGAGCTGGTAACTGAGATCGCTGCCTTCTGTCACGTCCTCGGTGACATAATTTCAAGGGCAATACAAAACAAGAAAAAATAGGAGCTGTCGGTTTTCTTCAGCCACGGGACGACAAATTTATTGTCAAGGCTTGTTAGGCCGGTAAAACAAAAGAAATAGAGAAGTACTACCTGAGGTATTCACTCTAAGATATGAATATTATTTACTACTGATGTATAAATCAAAGGAAATAAGACAAAGACGATGAGAGGAGATATTTAAGTCACAATTAGTGGCGCAACTGGGATTTTTCTAGGCTGGGAAAGTAGATCTGTAGAATCTACTTGGTGAGCCCACTTGGTGGTTTATTTTTTGTTGATTTACAGTTCCTAACAATGTTTTCACTTGAGATTATGAATGACTTTCATTACTATAGAAAACTACTAAAAATGTAATTTAGTTAATATGTTTCATCAGTTCCTGGGGGTTGAAGCCCCATGTGACCCTTCCCCCTCTTGGTTGTGACACTACCATTCACCTCTTGAGGCGTACTTTAATGAAAAAAATTGTCGTCATGATTTATTTTAATCTTTTAATTATATAGAAGTAGGAAAAATCAGTTACCAAACCTTTGTGGTTAAATCAAAACTTAACATATGTTATCCTTAAATAATAAAGTCTCATTACATAATTGACGACTATCTTCAATAAAATTTTCCTCGGAAACTCATAAGTTAGAGCTGACTGCTCTGATGATTAGTTTTCTGTGGGTACTCCAGTTAATACTAGATGAATTCCGGAGCAGTACCTTAACACATGTCACGGATCGGGCGCGATCTTTCCTTTTTTATCCTTATCCCCTCATCTTTCCTTACACAAACTCTCGCACGCGCACACACACACACACACACACATACACACACACACATGCACACACACACGCGCGCGCGCACACACACACACGCACACACACACACACACACACACACACACACACATGCTCTACACAAGAGACCTGCCAGGATCTGAGATCTTGTCGTGGGTGGGGCAGTATCCAGAGGGAGAAATTCCTGCCGCAGGTCAGCGCCGGATCTCACGTTCCAGCGAGGCAGGAAAAACGCCATTGTCCGGCTATAATGTACCTACACTTACGAGTCGGTCCATGAACCACCACACATTCCCTCACTCTCTTGTTCCATAGAATTGTATCATCTAGTAAATATCCATGAACAAATATACATAACAAATATTATCCTAATTTACTAAACTATAATAAATAAGAGAAATAATTTGAATTTGCCTGTGATATTTCATGTTACTCTATATCAATGAGAGAGGTTCAGATTTTGATTTTATTTTAACAGATTTCTGAAAATGTCTCTATACTCAATTATAGAGTTAATATTTTTGTTTAATTGCCTTCATATTCCTGTATTGAAATTCTATTTCAATTCTATCACAATTTTATGAAAGCTCTAAAACTCTAATTATAACAAAAGAACCGTAAAATGCACAAATGAAATGAAATACACGCTCGTAAATGAATATTACTAGACACACTTAATTTACCTTCACTAATTTTTCTTCAGACTTCAGGTAATTTTTTTGAAGGTTATTACGGTAAATTTGAAAGGTTTAATAAAAGTTAATTATACTGGGTTAATTATATTTTCTGGAATTTTTTTTTATTTTTGCCAAACAGCAGTAAAAACTGTATGTGACGTATGAGGGAGAAGTATAATCTGCGCCAGTTTCCTTGAGCGCCCAATCTCTTCACCGTCCATTTACTTAGTTGTACACAAAGTTGTGTAATGAATAACATTATCAAAAACAGAGGTTAGCAACATTTGAAACAACTAGGGATTCTCGCTCCCAAGTTATAGAAAACGTATTTGCTTCAGTAAAAGGAACTACCGATTCGATTTTAGTACTACTAACAAAAACTCACACCCGACTTTATTCCTACCACAAGTAACAAAAGGAGAGCTCATTAAAATGTGCGCATAGTGAAGCTCCATGTATTATCGTCCATGTTAACTTTCTATAAGTAAATTTTGAGATTAAAAATTATTTGCCTAATGCAACAGCTACAAGCAAAAAGGACACTTAAAGAAGAGCGTTCGTATTTTAGAAACATTTTTTCAAAATCCTGGTATAACGAGTCAAATGGTTAAGCTGAAAGCATCCAGGAAATATCATTCAATGCCCGAAAAGAAAAAAAAAGTGAAAATGCGACTTGCTCAAATCGGTGTCCCTCTGGTTTCCCACGCTTCTTTCGTCACGCGCACTATATTCGAAATTCACATCATTCAAACACACATCCCCATACTGGAAGCGATGTGTCGGAAGAGTTGAATAATAACGTCAATAAAAACACGAACCAAAATAAGATGCATCAGCCCCGTGCGCAGCTATCTTAATCACTACTGTATGGACCTGTCACACGGCGCCAAGTGTTTCTCTCGTCGACAGCGCTTATCCCATCCCCTTCGCCTCGCCTGCCTTGGCACTCACCAATCCCGCCACCATCTCGCCAGCCCCAACCGCCATGACGAAGGGCATCCCGCCCCCGCCCCGACTATACACCCCCCTGCTTCCCCTATCCTCGGCGTCAAGCACCACCGTACATACGCTATCTTCGCCTCCCTTCCGTCTCCGCTCCCACTGCCTTGCCTCCTCCACCGTCCCGGCTCCTGCCGTCTCGCCGTCCCCGCCAAACCAACCCCACCACCTGCCCGTTCCCGCCGCCTCCCCTGCCCTCGATGTCTAGCACCACCCCGCTCACGCTAACCCCGACTCCCCTCCGCCTCCACTCCCACCCCTCGCCACCGCCCCAAGAGTCTCGGCCGCTCCGGCCCCCCTCGCCTCGCCTCCCCATCCCTCACCAAGCCCGCCACCTCCCCCGGCAAACCCTTACTGCCCTTAGTACCTCGCCCATCCCAGCCACCTAGCACCCCGCCCGCCCCAGCGCCTCTCCTGCCCTCGATGTCTAGCACCACCGTGCCTCCCCTCCACCTCCGCCCCCACGCGTCGCTCCCGCCCCGGCCCTTGCCGCCTCGCCGCCCCCGCCGAACCAACCCCTCCCCTCCTGCCCGTTCCCGCCCGCTCCGCGTCCTCCAGGAATAGTTTAACGGCCGATCGCCGCAGAAGGAGGCGCGACGTGTGTCGGCGGTGGTGCTCCATCGCGCGCACAACACGTGGCGGCTTCATTAAAAATGTTTTCCGACGCGCTCTCACAACAGTAAATATTTGTTAACTCGGCGCTGCGACGCACCCGCCCCCGTCAGCTCCCGCATCGCCTCGTGCGTCTCGCCGCGGCGGGCGCCGTAAAGCAGCGCGGAATGCGGGGGGAACGTTACACATGTGCAGGCGGCGACGGAGCACAGGGGGGCGGGGTATAAGCGAAGAGGCGAGAAGTCGGGCACCGCGCGCGCGCGAGAGAGAGAGAGAGAGTAAAGAGGGAAAGAGTATTGATTCCAGAGGCTTCAACTACTTAGGCAGTTAGTCCCGTAAATGTGGTGCGCTATACGTATATTGGAAAAGTGGCTGTATCCCTGCCCCGCTGGAAAATGAGATCCTATGCCACCCCATACGTCGACTTGTGGGGATTTTCCCCCCTCCAGATATCGTCTCCAGTGGCACACCACGCCACCTAGGTCCAGGTGTAAGCTCCCGACTGCTCTCCCGATATGTGTGGTAGAGTGGTGCTTGTATAGGAAAGGGGAGAGTAGGGCACCCTTATGAAAAAATGATCACCTGCTGTCCATGGCCAGGTTGTAAAGATGCCTCGTTCAACTAGAATCTATTGGCGCAACAATGAAAAGTATTTATCAGAGCAGCCAGCCGCCAGAATTCTCCTTGGCAAAGTGATTGAGTTCGATCTGGCTATGTAGCTAGTGACGCAGACGGCTCTCTAACTCTAGGACTTTCCCGTCAGTGCTGCTGGGGTAAAAGAGTATTGAAGAGACTAATATAATTATAAGTTATATGTTTGCCTTATCTGCAGCAAAACTTTTTATCAAATTTCTTGTTCAATTGTTTAAGGACTTTCTCTACAATCATCTGTTATCGGAATTAGTGACAACCTTCGAAATGTACGTCAGAAATTCTGAATCTGTAGCCACTGTGGGACAGGCTTTACAAGATGACAAATTTATTCTTGTATTGTTTTGTTTTGTTTCACAACAGGCTGTGTCCCACCAAAGGAGTGAAAGAGTAGTAGGCAGCGTTGGCTCACATTTCAAGCAGTAGCTGTTGGGTCTTTGAGGTAAGTCTATGAAGAATGTTTTGTTTTCATTACTAATACATTCGTCAAATCATACCATGGTTCATGGGTTAGTCATCAGTCATATGCATGAGCCTCTAGAATGACGAAAGCTATTCGACCACCACTGGTGTTGTTTGATCGATTGATCAATAATAGGTTGAATTGAGAAGTCTATGCTTTATGTTTTAGCAGAACCCTGTTTTTTAGGCACTTGCCGACCTCTCGATGGTTCGGAGAGTCATGTTGAGGACCCACGTATTACAGCACAAAAACAACAAGGGATCACCACTTCCTTTCCATCGACGTGATTCGAACCCTGAACTCTCAGGACAAAAATTCAGTGCGCCGACGTTCATTATATTTTAGTTACCATTTTAAAAACGTAGTTTTATTACTTGAAAGAAACTGTTTAAAGTTAACTACAATATTCTAAAATTAAGTAATTTGTCTCTTCATTATACGCATTAATTTATTATGAAGCATTCTTCTTTTCATTACTCATTGCATATGGATTGTTAATTGCATAATATTTTTAACATTTCAAGATTATTGCGAAAGAGAAGCATTGTAAAAAGGTAGAATACGCCATGTACTACATTACGACCAATAAGCAATATTTTACAGTTTAATAGATTATAATGTTACTCATAATGTGCTAAGGCAAAAAATATCTCATTTTAAAACTTTTAATATTGATAATAAATAGATATATGTCACTCTAAGATTCGTACTTTCAAAATGCTTTACTATTATTTGTTTCCTGAAGTTGAGTGCTGCGAGATGGCTAAAGGAAAGTAAATTGTTAATGCATTTTTATTCCTTTGCAAACAAAAACTTATTTAACGTAATTCTCAAAAGGGTGCAATATCACTACATTGAATCTCCAACATCACATCGACTTATGGTACTTCATGGAGCACTTCAGATAGAAGTCTGTCGCTCGCCGTTTGGAGCTTAGAAGTTGTGAAGAATTAGGGCTGAGCAGCGAATGTGCTGGGAGGATTTCGGTTGAAGTCCGTGGCACCGGACTGGAGAATAGCGGGATGTGCCCGGCTGCAGAGAGCGAATCCGAAACCAGCTATCGGACATTCTTAAGGAAATTTTGTCAAGATAGGATATTTGACGGGAAACTTGCTTTTGTGCAATACATTGCTGATTTGCCCGAAGAAAAAACTAGTTAAAGCGATAAGAATAAAAGAATTGTTAAGATAAATTGATTACAGCCTCTGTATATTTAAGTTTTTTAAACTGAGAAAATAGTTTGCCCTTGACATGATTGAATTCTGTAGATTATAAAAGCACTAAATGACCCAAATGATGCGTGTAGTTGCAGGGACAGGTGCCAACTAGTTTCTTAATTCTTTGTCGTCAACATTGCTGAAGAACAATTCTAGTAGAAAAAGAAAATGTAGACGGTTTTTTTTGTTTCACTCATAATTGTACCCCTGTTCGTTGTCTGTTGTATTGAAGTTAATGCTCAAACCTGAATTGTCCCAACGGTCTAGTCTGAATGCTCCAAATTCTCGGAGTTTATTCAATGATTTCTAGTGTTTGTGAAGAAAAATTAAAAACGTCATGAGTTTGTGGGTACCAATATCTCACACATTTATTAATCTTAAAAACAAATGAAACGTACTTCCCCCTGAGACAAATCCCAATGGCCAATGTCCCAGAAGTCGTCCCAAAGTGAAGTAGTTTCCTGGGCTACCTCAAGAATAAGGAGACTCTTCGTGCGAACTCAATGACGCATGAAGGGAAGCAGGTTAAATCCAAGACGAAGAAAAGAAATCTGCGCGGTTAAATCTACAGAAATAACAGTTCCCCGAAGCGGGCCACTATCCCAGAAGCACCGGTGGCAAACGCTATGACGACTGCGCCACTGGGGGCGAGGGGGGGGGGGGGGTCGCGCCGCTCCACGCGCTGGCGCCAGTGCGCGGGGTTGCCGCGGGGCACGGGCGCAAGGGCACGGGGGGCCGGGAGGCAGGGGGAAGAGCCTCCGTACGCGCACGGCGTTGGCGTCCGGACGCCGCCGCCGCCGCCGTCGTCCCGCAGTCCCGCTGCGTCGCCTGCGCAACCCCGTCTGCGTCGTGTTGCCCTCGTTACCTCGGCCTCCTCGCCCCCACCCCCGCCCCCGCCCGCGCCCCCGCCCTCGCCCCCGATCGCTCGCGCCGCAGAGGGGGTGCGCGTCTAGCAGTCTGGGTCGCTCGCCCTGGCCGCCGCCGCCGCTGGGCATCGTTCCTGCGGGATTGCGGTTCTCGGAAATAATGGTTCGATGCGCTTGATAAAGCGAAGGAGAATTCCCGTCGCCGTGGAAAACAACACGTGCACCATTTTAATATTAAACCACAACTGATGAATATCAGTATGTTGCGCGAAAAATGCTATGTGTTTCTTTTTATAGTTGCTTCTAGATATTTCATTTTCCAAGAGGGTAACAAATGTTGCGGGATTTTCAGAATTCTTTCTCTATTCGAAATTTAACTCTCCATTTAAAATATTGTAGATTGTGCCATTTTTTGCTTAACTGTTACGTTTGTTCCATTTATGATCACGAAAGAATGTAACAAGAACTTGGGGTAGCATGTTAAGGTAAGCTCTTTCTCGAACTCGTGTTTAATGGCGAAGTTACTTCTAAAATAGTTGAATGTAAATTAAATGTAAACATTTTCCCTCGTATGAAAAGATGTGATTTCTTTCAATTATAATATAAGAAAAGTCATAACCCGTCAAGTCATATGAACAGCTCATGCAAACAACACTAATAAAAATGTGAATGTGAACTAGAAAAAATGGATGCAGATAAAAATGAGATATGAACAAGTCGCCGGTGAGGAAATAAAATAATATCATGTCATAAAATAATATAATTGTCATAAATAATATTTTACATATACATAATATTATATACATAATTATATACATATATACATAATTATATATACATAATTTAAATAATATAGTTGTCATAATAATATATTGTCATAAAATAATAGAATTATTCACAAGTACGACATATTTTCTCCTATTTCTATATTTACTCAACTGGATGAAAATTTGACCGCGAATATAATAATTATGAACATTAAGCATTCGAATGTCTTAGTGTTTAAATAAAACTCCAAACCAAAAATTATGCGTAGGGGCAGATTTTAATGAAATATCATCTTTCTTCTTTTCACTTTAGAACAATGCCGTTTAGTATACAAATTCATTTCATGTTATGAAACTTATGGCAAAAAGAAATGTCCCATTTTTATAGGTCATTTTTTCGCATTTTTCGCCGATTTCGACTAACAAGTCATTTTTTGTCATTTTACGTCATTTTTCGATGATTTCATCTATCTGAACAATAGGAGATGCAACAAATGTTCACCAGAGAATTCTTGAGTAGCCTATTCGATTTCTTCGCTCATATATTGTAATGTGAGCCGTAGTGAGTTCTATGTAATCTAAGGTTCCTATGACACCTATCGGCGCCATTGTCAGTTCGACCGATTTCGAGATAATTAAAGGCAGAGATTTTCTTTTAAAGAACAGTCAAAAAAAAAGTCTGCCAGCTCAACTCACTTGAACAAAAGAAAGAATTCAATTCCTCAATTACATCAGTAACATATCCAACAGCTTGAGCTGTTCATTTGAAGTTGTTTTAATAATATTTTTACCTCATTTTTCTTTGTTTTTAAAACATTTTAAGAGCATTTTATTGATCAATTTTGGTAACGTTTTAGGTCATCAAAATCCGCTCTCTAATTATGAGTAACATCATACATTATTCTCGTCCTCGATTTATGAACCAGTGCCTCTCCACTTCGTCAGAGCGCAGCGCGTGGCACGAGCGCCACCTGGTGAGTTGGCGATCCAGGCGCCTTTCCTTCCCCCCGCCTCCCTCCGCCGGCGCTCGTCCGGGCGTCCCCCTGGCAACGCCCCCGCCCCGCACGCGCGCGCGCCGACCCAGGCGCTTCCGCTGCCTCTACGTCTAGGCGCTCGCGTCTCCGCCCCGCCGCCTCCGCTGCCGCCGCCGCCGCCGTCCCGTCTACGGCCGGGCGCTCTTGACCCGAATCCAGCGGCCGACACGTGCGGGAGCGGTCGGGTCATGGAGCGACTGGGGAAACGGTAGAGGCTGCGAGGGCAACGAGACGGCGAGGCGGAGGCGGCGAGGCTGCGAGGTCGGTAGAAGGGACATAGACACAGCAGGAGAGAGGAAGGCGGCCGAGTCGGTGTTCGCGGGAACTGGGGAGCGGGGGGGGCAGATGGCGATGGATGACTGCGCAGAGGCGGGGGAGACCACGGAAGTGGCTACACAGAGGGTGCGGACGAGGGGGTTGAGGACAGAAGTATAGCGGTCGGATTGGTGCGTAGCGGGGAAGAAGCGAAGCACAGGAGCGCGAGCGAAGGAGTGGGAGAGGAAGATTGGGAGCGAGGAGGTGGAGCGGAGGAGCAGAGGAGTGGGAGCGGGGAGGATGGGCGTGGTGCGGGAGCGAGTGCAGGATCGGGGCAAAGGAACGGGACCAAGGAGCGGGGCGGAGGAGCGGGCTGTAGGAGCGGGGTGTAGGAGCGGGGCGGAGGAGGAGCAGGGCGGAGCGAAGCGTGGGAGAAGTGTAGGGGTCGTGTAAGGGGAATTCCGGGCTGCGGTGCTGGGGGCAACGCGTGCGAAAGAGGCGGCGGCGACAAAAGAAAGAAGCAGCAAAGGGCGCGTGGGCAGGAAGAGCTTCACCCGCTTGTGAGAAGAGCAGGGAGGAAAGCGGGCTATGAGGAGCGGGGGCTTGCCTGCCAGAATGGCTGAAGTGAATGGGAAGGAGGGAACGTAGGATGGCGAATAATTATTGTCAAAGAAAGATCCAGAAGCTTATTATGTAATCGCTAGCGGCGTTTTGATCACATGGGCTTGTTAAGTTTCAGTTACAGTTTCACCAGTTGGCGAAGTTTTAAAATATAACTCACACATTTAGCTGTCAATTTCACTGTGTGAATGCTGGTGAAGCTTCCATGAAAGAGAAGCCTACCTATTTCTGAATACGTGTTCCCCTCTTTCTATTGTTGAACGAATGTGTTTATTGTTGAACGAATGTATTGTGATTAATTTTATAATAAATTCATTAATACTTCACAAATATTAACTCTTAGTCGCTCTGAAGTAAGGATAATAGGCCTCGCAGATGGTAGTTAATCCTAAAAAAACATTGCAAGAAAATCTTAACGAAAAATCGAAAACTGGTTTGTGAAGTTTGACGCGCGATATTCAGCGAAACATAAGGAGTGAACATGCAATCTTTGAAACATAAATCTTAGATCACAGAAAAATGCATACTTGCAAGTGTTTAATACATACTTACAAATTGGGTTGTCATTGACTCAAATGTTGACTCTAAGCTTCTGACCTAATTTGAACTGTACGCATAAATCTCCAAACAGTTGTGAAGCTCAAAAATGTAATAGTTAACTATATTATATTTATTGCAAGGGAGATTATAAAGGAAACTGGAAATTAATATGTGCACTTCTGAATGTTAAGGACCTTACACTGAAGACAAAAGAATGAAGTAGGAAATGGCAAGTATCAGAGAATTCTCATGATTAATGTGTAAGTTAATTGAGAATTCTCATGATCATTCATTTCAACATTTGCCACTATAGTGTCTCTGTACTGGAGGTCCTAGGATTAGAGCCACGAAGGTGGCGGAGTTTCGCGACTACCTACATAACTAGAACGGATTCAGCTGATTAATATTACAACTATTTTTCGAAATACATAAGATCTTTAGCTTTTCGAAACAAATTGCAAACTACCATTACAAATTACACAGAGGACCCAATATTTGCAATAAAATGTGCTTTCTCCAGAGTAAGATTAATTTATAAGAAAATATATACATTTGTCAAAAGGAAGACAGAAACAGCTTTGAATACGTACGAGAATTCATACATTATCGTTATGGTGTGTGCAGTGAAAAATGAAACATTTCTACTGTAATGCAACCGCCCACGCCGCGCAGAAATAAAATTTAATTTTAGCATTGGATAGCGGGGACGCCAAACGCGCCAGGAATTGCGAAGTTTGGTCACAGGGGAGACGTTTTTTGACACTTCGGAATCCGCGGGGGGAGGGAGATACCCTCTCGGAAAAAGGGCTAAGACAGTGGTGTCAAGGTCTTCTACGGAGGCAGTGGCACGCGTCGTGGCGCCATAGCATGCCGCGAGCTACTCTACGCCACTAGCATCGGGAATGGAAACTCTTAGTAACCCGGCCGTTTTACATTAGGGATGGCGTTCTCTGGTGGCGGGATGATGATTTACATGGAGGGGCGATTTCTTCGTGGCACTCGTGCCACGGACTCCCGATCATGGCATCGATCTTGACAACACTGGGCTATGTTCGCGTCTGCATGCGAGATTCGGGGCACGCCTCGTCACCGAGAACGCCACCCCCACCCGGACGCAAAACGGCCAAAACTCAAATTTTGATAAAACGAGATGTGATTGTCGGATTCCAGCACCACCGGCGATCCTCGATCTATGAGGACGAACTCGGCTCACGCCAGTGGCGGATCCAGGAAACTCTGGGCCTAGAGAAACCAAAGACCTAGAGTTTTTGTTTGTTACCTTCCTTTATTTGACAAAATTGATTTAAATAATTATTTGTCGAACCTGGAATGGAATTTATTATGGAATTATTTAAACAATAATATTGTTTAGTACCGTACATACGCTACAAACACAATATACAATATAACAACAAATATGTTTATTATTTATCAATAATTTATGATGGACCCCTCCAAACGATCACGTGATCTCACGTGACCTCAGGAATCTTCGAGCTTTTTTCCGAGCACACGTTCGTTCGCTCGCTTCAAACGCTCGCGGTCGCGAGCTGCGTCCGCTCCGGCGCGAGTCTGTTCGGCCGCGAGACTCAGAACGTGGGACTGCGGCCCGTGGGAGAGCATGCCCGCTCCGCGAGCTCGCCCGCCGCTAAGTCCGAGGGACGTGGACTGTACCATTCACATTTCGTTGTCTCCGCGTGGTCTGTAGTATGACGGCGCGTGAGACAAGCGCTTCGCATAAAATGTACTTAATTAATGAGGAACGAGAAAGGGTGTATGCACCTAGGAGTCCACCCTGGATTTGATATAAGAGAATAAAAGAGTCCTCGCGAACGTTAGCTTGCGACTTCATTACCGGGAGAGGTGGCTTAGGGCATCAACTGACGTGACTGCAGTGCTTCTGACCGGCAGATCCTAGGGTCGAGGATTTTCCGCACGACCAAGGTAGCTGGTTCGAATACAGTCGTTGTCTGGATAAGAATTCTAGCGGCCGACTGCTGTGATTGATAGTTTTCCGCTGTTTCTCCGATCAATACCCGGCGAATGCCGGAGCAGTATTGATGGGAGAAGCTAATGGGCTAACAAACGCACCACGGACCGCGCGCGATCTTTCCTTCCTCTTCCTTGTCCTATTCTCACCTCTTACTTACACACATTTACACTTATGAGTACATGCATTATACTACCACACATGCTGGGAGACCGGTAAGGGGGTTAAAGCTTGTCCCGCCTGGGACGGTGTCCCACTGGCGAGAGATACATGATTGCGGAAAACCCCACAAGACGACAGATTGGTAGGCGCCGGATCTCACCATCCAGCGGGGGAAGATCACTGCCACTTCACGCGATAAAAATGCACTACACGTACGGGACCAAAGCCCTTAGCTGTTGAAATGTCCAGAATTACGAATTACTTACACACAGTTCATTAATTAATCATTAATCAATCAATCAATTGCGTCTTAATTACGCTTTGACTGCGTTCTGCCGCTATCTCCTTCCTACTCCCACGCCACCTGCGGAACCTGGGGGAGACAATGGAACGCTCCTGATCGGCCGACCGGCCGCTCTGACCTAAAGACCCTAAAGACAATGCTAAGCGCCGAAAGTCATTGATCCCGCAGCCCAGAACGGTCACTGCGCCATCAAAAGTACTGAAATATGTGAACAGTGCGCCAGGAAAGTCTCTCCGCACCGAGCCGCATCAGCGCCTCCTATAAACAGTAGTAACTAGATCACTCGGAAACAAGTGAAGGGGACATCACTTCCAGCGTCTATTGTGATCGTTGTGAGTATGCAATTTACGTTTTCAAGCTTCAGATCTTGCTACCAACAAAATTTCTGTTGCGAACACTCTCTGAATCTGAATCAGTGAAATTGTCGCTGATTCAATCAGTGACAGCCGAAGTCACTGATATCTTCAGTGGAAATTTGTAGTTTCGCTGACAATCAGCAAATATGCGAACCTTTTCATAATGACCGTCAGTATTTCACTGGTCGTCAGTGGTAAAAGTGCCGCGCCACCATCTGATCGTTCAGTCGTCACGTTCAACTAGTTGTCACAGATTTCACTGATTCAAACAGAGAAGTTTCACTGATTCAAAAAGTGCGCCAGAGTCACTGATTAGTTCAGTTCAATTCACTGATTGTCAGTGGCAGGGTTATAACTGACACCATCAGTGAATAGTCACTGTGAATCAGTAGTTTTTCACTGATTGAGACACAGAGAGTGGTTCTTCTGGGGAGAGACTTTCCTGGAGCGCTATAGAAGATAGTATACGCGGTAGAGATCACTTTAATATGCATTATGTGATTATTCCTCACCTATCAGTTTTATTTCAATTCAGTAAATCAATCTTTCGGGATTACTCTTCTGTTTAATCATGCCGCATTGTATGACTTCCAGCCAAAGTCACCTCCCCAAAATTTCATATCAACAGGGCAATCTGCATCAAAACAGCAAAGGTAAGTTATGGATTTGAATCGCCCGCTAGTGATACCCTGCACCCCGCGTGTAAGTTATTCTATACACAATTTGTTTCTTCTTAAACATTATGCAAAACATTCAAAAGAGTTTCTCAATAAAAAATTGGCTGAGTAAATGGAAGAAATCCATGTTGGCTTTCCTCGTAACGTTGTGTTTCTTTCCAGGCATTAGGAAGATCTGATTGATACCTGAAACGAGTTTAAGGTACGAAGGATAGTGAAAGCGTCCTAATGGCTGCAGAAGAGAAAATTAATAGGTATGAAATTAAGATAGAGAAGATAGAGATTAATGTAGATAGAGATGAAAATTATAGATAAAGTAATTTGTTTCATATTCTATAGAACGATTTTCAACGTCCCAATCAGATTTATGTTTTTCGTGTAATTTGTAACAAAAACATTAGTATGGAATTGTTAAAAACGATTTTCGTTAACAAAGCATATAACTACTTCTGGGAAGACAAGTTGAGGTAAAATTACTTCCGTGAACAAATAATTTTGCAAATATCCATTTCCTTAAGTTCTCTCAATGTTTTCTATTAAATCAAGTCTATCAATTGTTTTGAAGAATAATTTTTGAGACAAGACGATGAATTCCTAGTAAAGCCCGTGGAAATAAACTGAAAACCACAGAGCACATATTCCAAGGCAATGATGCAAAGCATAGCCTCAACATTCGAAAAAATAGAAAACTTCATCAGAAGCATATCGAATATCTCGCATTGCTGTCTATAGCAGTATTTATAGTACCTAAAACTTAAGAAAGTTCGTATAATAATTTTCTCCAAGTTCGACGTAACATAATCCGATTAATTGTATATTAAAAGCACACAATATCCAGAAAAGTTTATTTTATAATTCTGTAATTTTATAGCTGCGATGCTGAAAAACGAACCTTTCAAAGATTGAATGCAAGATAGATAAACAATCTCTCATTGAGGTTTCCACTCGCTTACTTAATTTGTAGTGACTTGCGAGCCATATTAGGTGCGCCAATTCTCGCTTGAAAGGCGCACGGTGCGGCGGAGGTGAAAATAATGAAGTAGGCGGTGGTGTGGTTGTCGTAAAAATGATGATAAGGAAGATTCTTTGTATAAACTTAAACACTAAACTTACTGCACTTAAATGTTCCTTACTGAAATTTGGATGTAATTCTGCGAAAATTGAGATGATATTTTGTCGGAAATATGCATTTTTGGAGTCCCCAATACCGAAATAATTTTGTATCTTTGAACAGTACTAGTGCCTAAACCAAACAATAAATTTCTCCCAAAATGGGTTTTTGCCAAACAACTTGGCCAAATTCGAATCCTGACGAATTTGAAACAGATCGATTGCAATTTTAATTTTTAGCCGGAAATTTACATTACCTTGTAGCAGCTCTTCTATATTTTTTTGCTTTGTGCTTGACTACAGAACAGTACACTCCTAAATATAGTGAAATTTGATTGACATTAAAACGTCTTATTGTTTGGAAAATTGCAAACTTTTCGGACCTGTCCTTTATTTGTGAAACTGGAAATTTGTTTCTTAGCGCGATATGTTTCACTACATTCCAAATTTAAATGATTTCGTTGATACATGTTTCAAAATATTAATAGTTTTTGCGTAATTTTGAGTCAAATCGTGTCAATTTTTTTAATAATACGTAAACAATATTTTCTCAAACATAAATTATTTTCTTTAATTATTTTGTTAATATAGAGTCCAGTACACGGAATGTTAAGATACATTGACCATTGTTGTAAAAAATGAATTTTCAAAAATTAAAGATTTTTTGTTGTTGTTTTTTCGAATCTCTTGCTCTTCATTGGGTGTAGGTTGTTTTTCAAGAGACGGCTGAAGTATAGTAAGATACAAGTTTTAATATTATAAAAACCTTTAAAAATGATAAGTGTTGTAATTGCAGCACTAATTTAGGTGACGCTGTGACAGTAGCGCAGCAGCTGATAGTCGAGAGGTTTCTGATGGGGGTGATGGTAGCGAATGTTCCTAGCTGGTGGTGGCAATGGCACTGATGGGAGGCTGTTGTGGTAATGTGTTCCGGCCTCCGCCAGATAGATCGGGGAATATCAATTTTGGTGAAGATCATGTGTACGGTTTAGGCGCTTTTGTTGTAAACGGGCAGACGGGTGCAATGCGAAAGTGAAACTGGTCACTCTAATAATTCTTCATTCGTTCTTCAATGGTAACCATTTTTCCTCAATAGCAATCAGAATGGCTCGTAAAACATTGTCTCCTTGCCCTGTTGACGTCCGGAACATTTGCATTTTCTGTTGCCTCTTGATTTTCTGCTTTGCACTACAAGGTATCTTTGAAATCGTTTCTCTTGTTCCTAAGAGGATAAACTGAGTCCATAACTATGTTTTCGAATTATTATTTGGCAGTGTGACACAATGTAGTTGGTTATTCTTTTTAACAACATGTTAATGCACTTAATAAAATAAATTTAAAAAATCCTATAGTTAATAGATTCAGCCATTATTTTTATCATACATTTACGATTATAGCCGTGAATCTTCATTTACGAATCGATGTGAAAATGGACGTGATTTTATTCAACCCAATTTTATCTTCTCGATAAACATGGTATTTTCTCAATAAATATTTTCAAATTCATTAAAATGACTCATTTTCCAATCGTAGATAGATCAACATCCGTGAGCGCCAGGAGCGATTCCCTTGCCCCAGTCAGCGCCGCTCGGGAGGGGCGCTCCGCTCACTTTCGCTCTCGAGGCGGCGCGTCACCCGCCGTGCGTCGCGTCGCCCCGCACCTGCCCTCCGTGGCCCCGCCCACGCCGCCCGCCGCAGGCAGCGGCCCCCGCGCCCTCGCCCGCGCCCCTCGACGCCCTCGCCGCGCGCGCCCTGCCGCCCCGGGCATCGACTCCAGCCCGCGCCCCCGGCGCCCTCGCGCCTCCCCGGCCACGCAGCAAGTCACCTAGCAACAAGCTGCTCGCGCCGTCGCCGCCGCCGCCGCCGCCTCCCAGCGCGTTTTTTTACCCCGGGCAGCGTCGTCGCCGGCCCTGCCTCCGGCGTTCGCGGACGCGGCGATGTCGTCGTCGGCGCGAATATGCATGGGGGCCGTACGCAATCCAGATTATTCATTTTAAATAGGGCGTTTCCTCAGATGTCTCGGCGCTAATAAATCATCTCCCCGGCGCGCATAAATATTAACGCGCGAGTTTCCGCGCGCGCGCCAGCGGCGTCGACGGCGGCGGCGCCGGCTTTTGTCCGCGCCTTAATCCGCACGTGAGTCGAGTATTGATCTGTTCGGGCGCCGGCGCGCCAATGGGAAGACGCGGCGCGTGTCTTGCGGACCAATGGCGCGGCGGGGGCAGCGGCGGCAGCGGCGGTGGCGGCGGCGGGGTGACGCCCGCGCCGGTCGCCGCGGAGTGTCGCGCCGCTGCCGCCACCGCGGCCAGCATCTGCCCCGCCGAGCTCCCGCCGCCCCCGGCCCGCCCCTGCCCACCGTCCCCGCCCCCGCCCCCGTCCGCGCCCGCGCGCGCGCGCGCCCCGTGTCGATATCGCCCGTTGTCGTCAGCGTCAGGGGCTGCTGCGCCTAATGAGAGCGCCTCCCTCTATTTAACGAGGCTGTGCCCGCGCAGGGGAGGTCTTCGCGTTGATGAAAATGTGTTCGAGTAATATTCCGATGCGTCTTTCACCCTTCCCATGCGCGTCCCTGGGGTACTCCAAGGAATGCTCAGGTTTCTTTCTCGCGTCGCGTCCTGGGTGGGAAGGGGTGCAAGGTGGGCGCCTGTGGCAGGGCGAGCGGGCCGAGGACGGTGCCGGGAGTGGGAGCGCCCGGGCGGGCGTCGCGAGCGTCGCGGGCGTCGCGGCGCCGTACGGCCCCTTTAACGCGACGCGGGTTCGGCGCGGAGCCTCCTTGCAGATCGATGCGCCCCTGGTTTCTCCCGCCGCCGCCCCACCCCCGCCGCCCCCGGCGCAGCGCGGCGCGGCTCGGCGCTTTCCCTCTCTCGCGCCGCCACCCGCCACCGCCGCCGCCGCCGCCGCCGCCGCCGCCGCCGCCGCCGCCGCCGCCGCCGCCGCCGCCGCCGCTGCCGCTGCCGCTGCCGCCTGGCGCGTTTTCGGAGCCGGCGATTCGCCGTCCGCTGCGTTCGACCGCGCTCCTCCGACCCCGCCCGCCTCCCACGGCGCGACACCGCGCGCGGACCGCGCCTTTGTCCACCTACGGAGGTGGCGGCGGCGGCGGACAGTGGCAGTAGTGGAGGCGGAGGACGCGGCGGTGGCGGTGGCGGAGGCGGAGGCGGTAGCAGAGGCGGAGGTGGAGGCGGTGGTGGAGGCGGAGGCGGTGGTGGAGGCGGTGGCGGTGGCGGAGGCGGAGGCTTAGGCGGAGGCGGAGGCGGAGGCGGTGGCGGCGGCGGGCAGTGGCAGTGGTGGAGGCGGAGGCGGTGGCGGAGGCAGTGGTGGAGGCGGAGACGGAGGCGGGGGCGGAGGCGGTGGCGGTGGCGGTGGCGGTGGCGGTGGCGGTGGCGGAGGCGGAGGGGGAGGCGGTGGCGGCGGCGGGCAGTGGCAGTGGTGGAGGCGGAGGCGGTGGCGGAGGCAGTGGCGGAGGCGGAGACGAAGGCGGGGGCGGAGGCGGGGGCGGAGGCGGTGGCGGTGGCGGTGGCGGTGGCGGTGGCGGTGGCGGTGGCGGTGGCGGTGGCGGTGGCGGTGGCGGTGGCGGTGGCGGAGGCGGAGGCGGTGGCGGCGGCGGGCAGTGACAGTGGTGGAGGCGGAGGCGGTGGCGGAGGCGGAGTCGGAGGCGGTGGCGGTGGCGGTGGCGGTGGCGGTGGCGGTGGCGGTGGCGGTGGCGGTGGCGGTGGCGGTGGCGGTGGCGGTGGCGGTGGCGGTGGCGGAGGTGGTGATGGCCGCTCGCTGGAATCCATCCCGTGCTTCAGAAGGGGCGTCCAAGCGACAGAAACATCCCCTCAAGATTTGCTTACTCCCCGGGTACCTCATAGCACCAATACTCGGTTGATAATCCTTTCATGCTCTCGTGGAAGGCACATCCGTTTCAACTGAGCACCTGCCTTAAGGGTGTCTCCGCTCATTAGCAAGGGATTTTCTAGAGATTGACGTAGAATGAACGTGACACTTTAGGAAGAGTGTAACATGTTCATTCAGCATTTACTTAAACTACTCAATTCAAAATCACTATTTAATTAATTAAAAGAACATTCTCCTGTTGATGAAAATTATGTAGTCTTTTTGAAATAATTTCCTTGACACACTGTTGCCGGCGGTAACTTTTCAAGATGTTCCCTAATTTGGCGCCGAGTTTGTTCTGACCTCTGCGCCTTAGAGAACGACAAGTGTGCGTGTCTCCTTTCCTCGTCCTCGTCTTTACATTTTGTTTTTGTTCAAATATTTTTAACACTCAAACTAGAACTTACCTATACTACACAATGATTGGAATGTGATACTTCGCGATAGGTGAAAATCAATGTAGACTATCCTCACGTACGTGCAAACTACACTGTATCGTACGCGTACCTCCAATACGTACAATAAATAAAATTGAAAATGATCCCAAGATTATATTACTGTGCTTTCCACGAATTGGAGATAAAAAAATAATCTGCATCTTTGAAAAACTCATTTCAAAATCCTATTCTCGCCTCGTCCGTCAACATTTTATGCGTACACCAAAGACTTTCTATGCTAGTTACGTAAATAGTTGTTTCATATCCTTTTAAACAGTTAATTCATATGCGGGAAATCGTTCTTCTGAAGGTAATATTTATTATTAGAAGTGTTCATGATCAAGCTTACTATAAAAGCATTACTTCCACACGAGATTCAAAGAATCATGAAGTGAACATCACGATGCATCATCTGTGTAAAACATCATTTTACACAGATGTTCTCGAGCATTTCTGAAATTGCTTCCCAATTAACCTTTATCTGAGCTCATCTCGGTCTCTACTCACTAAATTATGATTGCCTGGTTGAAGCGGATCAGTGCTAGAAATAAGTCAGAAACGGACTTGCATAAAAAGATGTGTATTCTCTCTTTTCAATAGCACGAGAATGTCGTAATAATTGTGTTTAAGTAGTTATTCTTTTCTATTCATCACAAGAAATAATGGTTATGATGTGTCATGTCTACCGGGCAAACCCTGATCTCAGCATTGCATCATGTAAGCCAGGAGTTATGAGAGGGTAAACATTCTAATAGTCCTAGACACACTATCAAATTGAAAAGGATAGCAATCAAATAGTCAATTTAATATACTATGCAATTTTAATACGCTAGGCATGAGTCAACAATCCAATGGTTCTAGCCATGCAATTAAGCTTTAAAGATTATCAATCAAAGTCAATTAAATATTCTAAACAATTCAATATGCTACACGTGAGTAAACATTCTAATCGTTCTAGCCATGTGATTAAAATGTACAGAATATCCATTCAATAGGCAATTTAATTAGCTAAGCAATTTAATATGCGATGCATTGGCAAACATTATAATAGTTCTAGTAATATGATTAACTTACTAGGAATATCAAATAGTATATTTAATTTTACATAGATTTCGAGATTCTGCTCGTTTCTCATAACTCATGCAACGAAGTGCGGTACGTATCAGTTGAATCCCACCGTAAATGTAATAGATGGTCCAAAAATACATCACTTTGTAGATTACGGCCGAATAAACATTACTCACGATGGGAACCGAAAACAAAGTTTTCAAGTTTTAGGGTACTATTTCCGAGTTATCCATAATGATAACGTAAGTTATAGCCGAATGTGTGTAGGAGTTTGCTTGTGTACCAATGGGAAGACGCGGAACGCTTTCACAAATTGCATTCAATTCTTGTAATCATTAATGTTGGTCTATATTTTTATGTGTCATAACTGTCTCCCTTCACTTTCTCATTTACTTCCGTATATACGGACTACGACGTATAGAGGAAGTTATTTAATGCTGCGGAAAAATATATCGAGATTTTAATACACGTTTTGGGTTCCTTGATACCGAAAAAGCATTCCGTCCATCCGCCTGCATACAATTCTACAATTCTAGCGCCTATTTGTAGGAACTTTGCCAAACTCATTATTTCCCAGATAATCTGAACAAGCTTGAATCTCTTCGATTTTGAACAAGATTCTCTGAATTTCACATTAAATGAAAAGACAATGAAAGATACATTTTCAAAATGTTCTCAAAAACGGCTCCAAATTTTTCTTCAAATGTTTGGCAATAAGACAGCGAAATATCGTTATAAAGAAGGCAGAGGTCCGAATTTCTCTGTCAACTCTGAATTTTCTAAAATTGTAAAAGTTAAAATTTTTTCGGTGTCTTCTTATAATTACAGTGATAAAATAGATATTTTTTAATGAAATATGAGCTGTATTGAAAAAAATAATTTCTCAATAAGGGATCCAAATTTTTGTGCACGTTTTGTATGAATACTTTGAATAATGTGACATTAACGCCATTTTATGAGTTTTTTCAAAAATGTTTTAAAAATATTTTTCAAGGCATTTATATTTACTTTACGGCATTTTTTAAACACTAATGCATTTCTGAGTACAAGTGCTTTAAAAGTGTTTCTCGAAAACTTTTTTTGTGAACATGAACTAAAAATTACGCATTTTTAGAGTAGCCCATCTTTTCTCCAGTGGACTTACTACAGGAGGGAATATACAGTGCGATTTCTATGCGACTGTTTTTGTAAACGACGCTTTGTATGACGTAGTAGTTTTGCAAATAATTAACAGCAGATAAAAAAGTTAATTAATATTTTCTTCATTCTTATCGTTATATCAAAGATTATCTGTGTTTTATGAATATCAAAATTGATATGAATTTCATATAATATTTGTATCGAATCCGTAGGCATTTGGCTGATTGATTCTCTTCTGAATTCGGGTTCTAACGAAGAACAATACAGTCTTCCTGAGGGCTCTCCTGAGGGCTTCGTAAGTTAGCAACGGAGTTAGTCAACTTGGAGTATCCCTCAATGGGTAGCCTACGTCGTATATAAGCGAAGCCAGTGCCCTGTAGCAAGTGCACCCTTACCTCGTATTAAGGGTGCTCAGGTGTTTCGCCAGGCTTCTGTGTAAGGCCCCTAGAGCTCCAATAACTACTGGGACAAATGTGACCCTTCGTTTCCAGAGTCTTTACAGTTCTATCTGGCGAACAAGATATTTGACATTTTTTCCGTGTTTCTTTGGTCCATTCTGAAATATGCTGCGATAGTTACGTCCACTACCCACATCCGCTTCCTTTCAACGACGTTAAGATCTGACATATTATGATCCCATCGAAGGTCGGTCTAGATCTTGAAATCTCGTGATATTTTCAAATTGGGGTTTTCGACCACATACTCCCTGTAACTATTTATCAGTTACCTGTAAGCCGTACTTTCTGCACATATTCCAGTATAGCACGATAGCCATTCAGTCATGGCGTGATTTGAAATCGATTGCTGCAATCTTGCGGCAGACTCTGATTAGGTGATTCACGTTTCGCCAAGTTTATTCCGTGTGACCTTGCTGTACTTTGTAGTCTCACCTGCTCTGTATGAGAAATATATAAGTTCGTTCTTCATCCTTGAGGCCTGATCTTGAATTGATAAGACGGTCTCGTTCTTCGGGGAGTCATCCCGTATACATATTCAGGAGAGCTTATCCTCCAACTTACCTTCTATGGCCTTGGAATATTGTCCATGGAGCGGCTTTCCTTAAATTTACGTCAGCAATAAAATTGAACGCCATCGGGTACTACCCAGTTGTTGAGAGGTGAATGAGATTTCCACCTTTCAGCTTGGTCCTGATAAGCTTTCAAACATGTTGCTTACAATCCGACGAGATAGAGCCCCCAACTTAAGCCGTTATGTGTATCGGCTGAAAGTCAGGGTATTTATAGACCTACCCCATGAATAAACCTCGGATTGCTGTATTGCATAGGATTTCGATAGTATACGAAGTTGGGATTCTATCTCGGGAGAAACGGAATGGCGCACCTGTCTACACCAAACAACATCGCTAAATTCCTATTAATCACTAGTATTGTGTTTAGAGGTGACTCTAGCTTCGTTCCAGGCGTTCTGTACAATTTTATGCTATTCACATGAAGGAGATCGGTAAATCTAGGATATGATTTTGTTGTTTGAACCCGTGTGGGGTCTTTCTTTAGGCTCATATGAGGGATATCAAGCCCTCTTGTGAGAGCAACTAAGAGCAACGAAGTTAGTCAACTTGGAGTATCCCTCAATGGGTACCGACAATTCAGAGAAGAGTGCTCATTAGCGTCAAGGAAGGTATCCCAGAGGTACATAGATGCTTGGTGGTGCTTCATTTGACATCTGCTTAAAACGTCTAGCTCTACACTACCGACTGGCTGGCAGAGAATTGTAATCTATTCAGACGTCATAAAAGTTTGTCAGCCTTCTTCTTAGATTTTGCAAAATCCTCTTGCAAACAACGCAAATCTGAGCGCCTTAAAGCTTAAGTGCTGACATTTTTCTTGTTCAACGATATTTAATATTTTACTAGTGTTATTAGAGAAAATTCATCAAAACATTATTTGTATGCTTGATTAGAATTATATGTCTTTAACTTGCAATGTCAAGAGTTACTGATTAATTTTGTCCAGTTATTGACTTACTACAAGGATCTAAATCGATTTGCACCACATTGCATGTGAAATTCAATTAACAGCACAGCATTTATACATTTTTTATTTATTATTAATATCAACTTGTCATTTCCATTCAGTGGCCCGATGCCTCGAACATCGGGCTGATATATATTGTCATATTGATAATTTTACCCACTTTCAGACTTAGTATACAATTTAAAAATAAAATTTCCAATGGAAAGTGGGACTTTATGCCATATAACGCACATTTGAATCAAGATTTAAGTTACAATGTTTTGAATACCTAACGAGAGTTGTTATTCATTTCACTTGCAATTGAAATGCCTTGATATTCTTTTGCCTGAGAGTGAAACTTGAAGCCAGCTACTACCTATCTCAAACCACCTTTCACTAATTCTTCTAAAAATAGATCTTAATTTCTTTTCTCAGTTCATACACGCGAGAGCCAATGTCTTGATATTTATATACAATTTCATAAGTTGTTTCAATATTATGCAGTTTCAAAATCAGTTTTGGCCAAAAAGACGTTTTACAAAATTTAATTTGACATTTTGGAAATAGCATCAACAACTTCTCAATGGTGTTTCAAAATTTTCTTTTAAAAAGAACGTATCAATGAATAACATTGCCACTTCAAACTGATTATCGAGTATTCGAATTACAATGTTTAATAATGTGGTATAAATTGCCCTTAATTCGCTGACCATGAAATCAATTTCCTTGGAAAACGTTTCTCTTTGTCGCAGGTATAGAAGAAAATTCGTTCAAGAGAATTTATCTCTGCTGCTTTCTTATGTCTGCTTCTTTTCGTACCACCCAGCAAGCTACCAGCTATCCTTACACATATTTTATGTGGGTACCACCACTCAACTACCCACCAATTTATGTTCCATATCCCTAACACCTATGTTCTTTTTAGTTTTTGAATTCTTTCAAGTCCATTCCTGACCATTCAATCACAGCCCTGCACACTGTTCTCAATTTCCACAACAGCCGTTCGTTGATTGATTGATTGTGATTCCAGGCGCGTCGCCTACTAGGGTCATTCGTCCTGTAAGTGTAGTGCATGTTTTTGCTCGGGAGGTAGCTGTGATATTCCCACGCTCGGTGGTGAGATCGGCGCCAATCTACCGCCGACTAGCGAGGTTTCACGGCATGTGTGGTAGTGTAGTGCGTGTTAATGTAAATGTGTTGAAGGGAAGAAAATAGGGCAAGGAATAGGTAGGAAAGGGCGCGCGATCCGTGGCCCATTTGTTAGGGCCCTGCTCCGGCATTCTCCTGGTTTTGACCAGAGAAACCACGGAAAACTACCGATCAGAGCAGCCGGCCGCTAGAATTCTCCTCCAGACAGCGACTGAATTCGACCTAGCTGACAAGCTAGTGTCAAAAATCCTGCCGTCGTCGGCAGTCGAACCTAGGACCTCCCGGCCAGATGGACTGCAGTGAGCCATATCTCCCTGTCTGCCGTTGGTTTTTCCTACTACAGCGTTCGCAGCAACAACCCTTTCTCACGGGGCCGCATCGCGTCGGTGGCCAGCGACGCGCAGGCACCTGCGTCCACCCGTCCGCCTTCATCCCTCCCTGGGCCGCCCCGGCCGCCGCCGCCGCCGCGAGACGCTCCCATCTGGTAATTACGCCGCCCGCCGCCTGAGCCGCCGCCCCGCAGCCACGGCGCGCAATTAGCCGTCTAAATTAAAACCTTTGTCGTGTGGCCGCTGCGCCCTCCGCCACCCCGCGCGCCGGCGGCTGACCTCGGCGACCCGCACAGTCGACCACGGGCGCGGCGCGGCGCGGCGCGGGGGCGGGGCGCGGGGGCGGGGCGTAATCGCCTTCGTGGCGCGCGGGCGGGGGCAGATGTTTATTCGAGGGCCGCCACGGAAGCCGGGCCCGTTGTCGAATTGGAAGGCAAAGAATGAAAACTGCCTGCGACGGCGAAAATGATGCGGCGCAACACTACACAAAATAGTTTCCCGCACGCACATCTTTCCCGGACAACAAATAAAACACTTTCGGAGAACACTGCAACAAGTTAAATATTTTAATGTAGGCAGTCTTCATGAATACTACGATACAAGAAAATACTACAATAACACAACTTAGTATACAAACAGTACAACAGTTATTTTATATTCCAATAATATCAAGACCTTCCTGTTCAATAACGCAACACCTGACCATATTCAAAGACGAGAGGCCACATTTTGGAAGCTTTTTGACTTTTTTTTCTGCGGTTTCTGCGTGTCGTCACCTGAGCCGTAAATAGTGACGTACTGAGTACGACCATTTAGTCCATCCGCGAATAGATGAATAAAACCAATCAAATATTTGCATTTTTCAGTTAAAATCGTTCAGTCAAACCGTGACACTGTTTTACTATTTTGTTTTTCTCTTCGATTTTTCTCGAGTTCCTGGGTGTCTGACGAAATCATAGACACATTCCACACGGCCGGAGGCTGCATAGTTTTCTTCCAATTTCTACTCGAATTGGAAATTAGCAATACAGATTTTTGGACGATGTTTTTATTATGCAAATACATACAAAGACATTGCTTTACCGCAGACACCATATTCACTCAGGCGCTTGTCATATCCTGAAACGTTATTTTGTATAGATATACAAATTCATCTCTGCCACCAGTTCATGGAAGTAAGTAGTGAAAGCTTTTAAAGATTTTCGTCACAGTGAAATCTTTTGCTTCTCAAAAAGTATTTCTTTATCGTAAAAAGATGATAATCAGACGACCCAAACATGGTCTGTAGAATGGATAGTCAAAATAGTCAATTGCTGATTGATTTCATACCTCGACGAGCGATAATTAATGCTGTCGCAAAATGTGAAATACTAATGAAGTTGCGATGGGAAATTCATTCATCGACAGACCGGCTGACGTGGCTCAGGGCATCAATTAATGTCACTGCAGGAGTTTCCCTGCACCTCCCGTCTGACCGGGAGGTTCTAGGGTTCGAGACCCGCGACATTGGCAGGATTTTCGACTCTTGCCAGAGAGTTCGGCAGAATTCATCTGCTGTCTGGAGGAGAATCATAGCGTTTGGCTGCTCTGATAGTTTTCTGTGGTTCCTCCTAACAATACCAGGTGAATACCGGATCAGAACCCTAACAAATGGGCCATGGATTGCGTGTAATCTTTCCTTCCTCTTCCTTGCCCTACCGATACCCCATGGAGATCAGTCTGGAGCTTAGAGCTTGTCCCAGCTGATGGAAGATACCTAATTAGAGAAAACCCCGCAAGCCGCTGCCTGAAGGAGGTCGGGGCCGGATCTCGTCATTTAGCAGGAAATCATTGCCACCTCCCATGAAAATAATATGCACTATCCTTACGGGACTAATGACCTTAGTATTTGACGCACCTGGAACCACTAATCAATCAGAAACCGACATTGAGGACTGTTCTCACCCCGTATTCTGCTCCTCCACGGCAATATTTGACCTCAAGTTGAAGCAAGACACCACAACGTTTTGGAACATTTAGTTTGGGATATTTACGACAGCCCACCCTACTACCCAGATTTGGCTTCCACTGATTACCACCTTTTATTTCTCGTATTGGTACGAATATACGGAGTAATATTCGTAGTATAGGGAAAGTTATGTAATGCTGCGGAAAATCGAATTCGAGATTTCAAAGAAAATACACCTTTTGGGGTCCCCTGATACCGCAAAAGTGTTGTCTTTAAAAAACAACAACATCCGTCTGTCTGTCCGTCCATCCCTCCCTGTGAACCCCATTAGCGCCCACACCATACGTAATATTTTTTTCCAAAATGGATATTCACCGGTCAATCTGGCTCCACTCAAGACGATGAGATTTTGAAATTTTTTTCTTCAAATGTAGGGGTACTTTACATGAAGCTCTGCAGACATTTTCAAAATTATCTCAAAAACGGTTCAAAATTTTCGTTAAATTGCTTGTAATACTAGAGTAAAATGTACTTATAAAATGGCATAGGTTCGATTTTCACGGTTAACTCTGAATTTTCGAAAATTGCAAAAGTTCGTACTTTTTTTGACGTCTTCTTAGAACTACAAATTTAAAGATAGAGATTTTTCCTTCAAATTAAATTTGTTTTACATAATTATTTCTTTCGTCATTATTTGTTTTGAAACTTTTGGTAGTTTGCGCAAAAAATATCAAAAAAAAAGATTTTTTTAAAAAATTGCTCTAAATTTTGTCTTTAAAATTGTACGGATTGTGCGTAATGCACAGTTTAAGATGACGTAGAATTAATTTTGCTGAATTCTTCTGTTTTGTTTTTACAAAAATTACAAAATGTAATTTTTTAAAAAATTTTACACGCCGTTCATATGGACATTTCCAGCAATTTGAATACATTATTGCATTTGTGCGTGAAAATTCTTTCAATTAATTCAAAGGAAGTTTTTCGAAAACAAAAGATTCCTTTGAAAAAGAGCTTCAAATTTCGCAATTACACCAGACATTAAACGACTTTTTCTTAAAAACTGTTTCAAATTATTCAACAAAAATGTTCATATATACTGAGGTTTTACTCTTCTTTTATATCTTAAAAGTAATATTTAGAATCTACCATTAGGAAACCGAAAAATTGAAAGAATGTCAAAAAAATGAATTTAGGGCGACCATAGATGGTAGCCGCCATGATGATAGGGGCAAGACCGTAAAGCTAGCCCTCACCAAGGAAATTAGAACATTTTACTACGAGAAAGTCCATGACATTCTGTAACATCACTAGTTTACTTTATTGAAGGACTTCTAGAGACAAAAGACTGGGGGAGGAAACCCGCCGTTTCTCACCATTTAACAAGCCCGACACTTGTGGAACTAATGACCTAAGTACTGGACGTGCCCACGAAATCAACACTCACTCACCTTGTGGATATATGTTTTCGTAAATTTACAGTAAACACTCGTTGAAAAACTACTCAAAATTACTTAAAACAATGAGCGGCTTTACGAACTCCATAATTTTTACTCATTTTAAGAAGGTTTAAGAATAATAAATTGGATTGATCTTTTACTTTCCCGTATACGTACGTATATACGAAGTAATATTCGCAGTAAAGGGAAAGTTATGTAAAGTATGCGGAAGATCGATTTCGAAAAAAGTGTTGTTTTTTTTATTTTGCAAAACGTCCGTCCGTTCGTCCGTCTGTTCGTCCGTCAGATCGTGAACAACACTACCACCTAAACAATACGTGCGATTTCTTCAAATTTGGCGGTACTTGGCATGAAGCCCCCCGGACATTTTCAATATTTTCTCAAAAACGGCTCCAAATTTTGTCTTTAAATTTCTTGTAAGAATAGAGTAAAAGACACGTATTAACGTGGCATAGGTCCGTTTTTTACGGTTAACTCTAAATTTTCAAAGATTTCAAAAGTTTGATTTTTTTCGGCGTTTTCCTACAAGTACAAAATTGAAGATAGAGATTTTTCCTTTAAATAATTTTTTTCCCAAAGTGAGTTCTATCATTAAGGTCATGTATATTTTTTTTGAAAATTATAGTAGTTTTCGCGCAGTATTGCGTGAAATATGTGAACTTTTAAAAAATTACAAAAACAAGATTTTCTCAAAAACGGCTCCAAATTTTTTCTTTAAATCTTTAGTAGGGATAGTGCTAAATGTACTCTGTGAAATGTCATTATTGTTATATTGCTGTTTTCTTTTATTTTTTAAAAAATTACAAAAATGTAATTTTTTGACTTGTCTCCCACGTCGGTAATATTTAGATTAGTGACGATTTGTTCACATTATTATATTTACGAGTATATATGCTTTAAATAATGTTAAGTAAAGTTTCTCAAGAACTCAACCATTTTCTCTGAAAACTAGCTCAAAATTCCCCATTTTCAGAAACGCTCAAACGCCTTTTCTCATAAATGGCTCGAAATTCTTTCTTCAAACTTTTCGAACGGATAATGCTAGTTACACTCTTTAGTACGACGTAAAGTTCATATTGGACTATTTTTTTGTTTTTGCAAAAATTCCACAAATGTAATTTTTTGAAAGATCTCTCACATCTTTAATATGCACATTACCAGCATTTTGTAAACCCTATTGTATTTGTGAGTGAAAGTGCTTCAAATGACTTCAAATTATGTTTTTTTGAAAACTCAAAAGTTTTCTGTCAAAAGAGCTTCAAATTTTGAATTTTTAGCAGCGCTTAAACGTCATTTTTTTAAACTGCTCCAAATTTTTCAAAGAAAATTGTCACTTAGGACGAGGTTTTACTCTTCTTTAATATTTTAAAATTAATATTTTTGTTCTAGTATTAGGAAACCGAAAAATTAATGTCAAAAAATGTACGTTGGGCCACCGCCCAACGCTGATGATGAGATGGCAGCTGGCACGAGTATGTGGCAATTCAGAAAAGCTAGCCGAGACCGAAAGAAATAGAAAATTAATACGGGAAAGTCTGTGCCATTCTGTAGCACCACTAGTTTTGCCACTAAATTTTGTACTAAGTTATTGTATTTAGTCGAATATGCTCGTTGTCACTTCAAATTCAAATGTATCATCCCAATAATTGTAATCTTCTTTGAAATTAACAATAACAAATAATGTATTGAAGTATTTTAAACGGCAGCGTAGTTGGTCCTTGAAGAATTTGGGCTAAATGAATTAGTACAGTTAACTAATATTGATATATGTAATTACAAGATTAAAGCTAAGAGATAGTTTCATTTTTACTCTCTCGTTTATACGTACTTGAATACGTACGTTATATGGAGTAACATATTTAATATAGAGAAAGTGCTGCGGAACATTGATTTCGAGATTTCAACGGAAATACACGTTTTGGGGCTCCCTGATCCCAAAAATGTTTTGTTTTTTTCAAAACGTCCGTCCGTGTGTCTGTTCGTCCGTCTGACCGTCTGTGAACACTAGTGCACAAACCATATGTAGGTTTTTTCCAAAGTGTATATTCCCCGGTCGAACTGGCTCGACTAGAAGCGCAGCGATTTTGAAAAACATTCTTTAAATTGTGGGAGTACTTTACACGCGGCCCCTGGGACATTTTCAAATTTTTGCCAAAAATGGCTCAATTTTTTTTTCTTTAAATCTCTTGTAACAATAGAGTAAAATACACTTATAGAGGTGGCATAGGTCCAATTTGTTTACTCTGAATACGGTTTATTCTGAATTTTCAAAAATTTCAAAACTTTGAATTTTTCGACGTCTTTCTACAACTACGAAATTGATAAATGTTTTTCCTTTAAGTGAAATTTGTTTTCCATATTTAGTTCTTTTAATAAGGTCATGTACATTTTTTGAAAATTTTAGTGGTTTTCGCGCAATATTGCGTGCAATATGTGCAATTTTAAAAAAATAACAAAAACAAGATTCCCAAAAGCGGCTCGAAATTTTCTCTTTAAACCTGAGGTATGGATAGTGGTAACTGTACTACATGAGATCAATTTTATCACATAAACGTTATTTTGCTCGATTCTTTTGGTTTTTCAAAAATTACAAGCCTGTCAAGTATTTATATTAGCAGCAATTTATTTACATTATTGCATTTACGAATATGTGTGCTTGAAATAATGTCATAAAGTTTTCACCGAAACTCAAACGAGCTCAAATTTCAGCATTTTTCAGAAACGCTTAAAAGCCTTTTTCTCAAAAACCGGTTGCAAATTTTTTCTTCAACATTTTTTGTACGGATAGTGCTAATTGTACTATTTAATATGACATGAAATTTATTTTGCTGTATTATTTTTTTCATAAATTACAGAAATCTAATTTTTAATTCTTTCTCACGCCTTTAATATGTATATTTCCTGCGATTTGTATACATTATTGCGCTTGTAAGTAGAAGTGGTCGAAATGACTTCCAATAAAGTTTTTCGAAAAATGCAAATATTTCTATGAAAGGGCTTAAATTTCGCATTAACAGTAACGCCTAAATGCCGTTTTATTAAAAACGGCTCCAAATTTTTCACCAAAACTTTCCATATAGTACGAGGTTTTGTTCTTCTGAAATATTCTTGAGGTTATATTTCCGTTCTGCCATTGGGAACGTCATTCGAACATCAATCGAGAAGTATAGAAAATTTGAAAAAAATGTACTTTGGGCAACAATAAAATTGCATCTGGCAAGAGAATGGTGCAAGACCGAAAAACTCGAATCTGACCATAATAAATTTGAAAATTAACTAGTACGAGAAAGTCTGTGCCATTCTGTAGCATTACTAGTTGTTATTGTTTTTTCTGTTGTTGATGTGGTAATGGTGCTGGATGTTCCTTTGTTTACCTTAATGAGCAAAACTGATCCATTAAAATGCGATGTTTGAGAGTCTTCCTGCAATTTGAATTGAAGTTATGATAAGAATATCCAATGGGATCTCCAGGTTTCATTTATTTCATGCATCATTGCTACAAAAAAATTTTAAACATCTGCTGCTGAAGATGGAGTCACAAATGATCCTAAAGAAGTTCTTCTAGTGTCAGCCACGCGCATTGCTGGCTTTGGTAAATCTGACGAACGGTCCATAGCAATGTAGCAATGTTGCAGATTCATCCTTGTAACGCGATGTGTACTGTAGATCATTATCTGACTGAAGAACATCTCGTAAAAGCTGTCACAATGAGGTAGTACATGGCCTTCAAAATGAAGCAATTATAAATTGTATCATCAACATCTACAATTATTTGTCGTATAACAAAATAGACATAATTCTTTCATGGATACCATCGCATAAAGGAATCCAAGCCAATAGCCTGATCGATTCAGCTGCTAAGCAAGCAACTAAACCCCCTGTTCAAGAAAAGATAGTTTCACATTGCGACATAAAAAGGAACTAAACAGATGTCTTAAGTATTTTTGATAATGACGCCCCTTCAGTACAATCAAAAAAAGAAGAAATTACTCTCGCAAGGTTCCACATAGCACATAGTCGCCTTACTCATTCACATCTATTCAAAAAAGAATCTCCATTACTTTGTACATCTTGTAACATCCCTATAACTATCCAATATATTTCAATGGATTGCCCATCATATTCAGACTCTCGTATTACTCATTCACTTACAAATTATCTTCCCAACTTACTGACTGAAAAATCTCAAGTATATAATGTTTTCAAATTTCTAAAAGATGTAAATTGATTTAATGCTCTGCAAAGAATTGTGTATAAAGTCGCTAATGGCCTTGCCGTTCATGCGACCAAAAAAATAAAGCCTATTTAAAAAAAATCTTTTTTTTTATGTTTCTACTTTCTTAATGCATTTTTTCGCCGATTTGATCAATTTTAATATCATTTTAATGGTGCTTGCTTCAAATAATGTTGACGAGATGCAACAAAGGTTCTACAGAGAATTCTTGAGTACCTGTACCAGGTCGTTTTGATTTCTTCGCTCAGGGGTTGTAATGTACGCAATTGTGAGTATGCAATCGAAGGTTCCTGTGACGCCTGTCAGCGCCATTGGCGGTTCAGCCGATCTCGGATTAACTAAAGTGAGATTTTCTGGGAAAGAACAGTCCAAACCAAAAGTTTGAAAGATGAGTTCACTTGAACGAATTGAAGAAGCCTTGATTACATCAGTAACATATCCAACAGCTTGAGTAGTTCATCCGAACTGGTTTTGATAACTTTTTTTACGTCATTTGTCTTTGCTTTTAGGGCATTTTAAAGCATTTTAACAGAATTTTATTGATCTTGATCATTTTTGACGATTTTTTAGGTTATCAAAATCAGACCCTAGTTATGATATATTCATTATCAAGGTAACTTGGCGTAAGTGTCCTAGGGGAGTAAGTCCAGCTCAGTGCAGTTCACTACTATAGTGGAAACAATGACAACGTTGGTATCTAAAGTACAAGTTCGAATGTAAAGCGTTCAAATATTTTAATTATATTGTACATGAATGTTTTGTTTACTATAATGCCCGGTACTAATTTGGTAATTCAGAACAAATGTCCAAAATATTTAATACCAGATGTTAAATTCACATAAATGATCACTATAAAAATCGAAATAAATTTCCAACAATATTTTAGACTTACACATTATCACATTCATCAACGTTTTTTCTTAGAGATATTTTTGAAGTGAGAACTGAGACTTGAATAACAGCAAAGACATTATTTTATTAAATAAATTCTGAGTGTTACTCCTGTAATTAAGAATGAATATATTAATGTTAAATAAATTTATTTTGGACTATAATTATTGATTTTTTTGTAACCTTCTAATAGAACATAATGTTTGCAGTGGTCCAACTATTAACCGCATATTTTTCTTTGAACTCAGTAATCCGGAGGCAACGAGACATGCAATTTGCAATCTGATAGCTGGTAACGATTTGGTTGGGCACAGTAAGTGCGCCAGCATCATTACGTTTTAGCTGAAACACTTTGTATGTGTAGAAGAATCAGATGGCTTATTCACGTGATTATCAGTTCCGGAGTTCCAGGGATTAATTGTGTGAATTACTTCAGACATTTTTAATCCAATGGCGTTATGTTAATCTGATCACAATATCCACAGGCGCGCGATTTGAGGGTATGACTCCTAATACACGTATTCCAATAACATGCTGTCAAACTGTGACAACTGGCGAATTCTTTTCACTTGACTCCTAGTGGCGTGACAAATGCAAACCAACTTTCTAAACCGGAAGTATCATTCCATTGCGTAAGAATAGCTTGTAGAAGCATTTCTAATAGCCATGTAAAGTAAACGGATACCCCTTGTATTTGCAAGACCGTACGTTTTGTTCAGTTTATTTCTGACAATTGGACTATCCCGCGATAACTCCATGCCGTATTTTGTAACAGACAACTCCTTGTTGACGTGTGTTTTTTAGAATTAAATTTCAGTGATTGCATAAATCTGAGGATTTTGGTAATTTTTTTCTCGCTCCTTTAAACATATCTAAACAACAAGTCTGTAATTAGAGAATAATTTATAATAATTATTATTAAATAACAATGCCAAAAATATTGAAGTTATTGACTTTGTTCCTTTTATTATAATATTGTCAGGAGATTATTTATTGTTACAAAAGATATAAAGAATTTTTTAACAAGTTCTTTGTATTAATTTTCTGAAGTTGTACATATAAAACTATTCAGTACAATTTTCTACAATTTTCAATTTTCAACAATTTTCTACAATTTTCAACAATTTTCTACAATTTAATATTTGCAAGAGAATAATGATCAACTCGTCAAACGTTTCAATTAGACATTTGACTGAATTGAGAAGACAGAAACTCCTCAATTTTTCTCGACTTTCGCCGGTTCATTTTAAGAAAATAAGTAAACGCAGCTAAACTTTTTGTTAGCACGAATTCATTTTCATTATTAATAAGAGTGTGTAATTAAAGAGTTCTGTACCATAACATGTCTTAATACATTTTCCTTCCGGGATTGATTTTGAGGAGAGACGGCCCTCACGTGCGCAATCTAGTCGAACAATTCACTTCAATTTCGTGTTTCGTTCAGATTTCCAAGCAATACATTTCCAAGAGTAAAAACGACCGGTCTGCGTAAGTAGATACGCTAGTTGCCTACCGCGATGATCAAACCGTTACTAACCAGGTTGCAGAGAATAATGAATAATTTTAACGGTTGATAGGAACCCAGGATTGGTGCGGACCGGTTGATCAAGCATGACAGCCATCAGCATGTTGATGAATGATCAGATACATTTCATGCTGTAACTTTTCGTTTCTTCCTACTTCACGGGCATCTTTTCCTTATATCGCCTGGTCGTCGAACAAGGCGTTCATCATTCGCAGAAGCGTGGCCCCGACAACTCCGTTCGCAAATCTCTTGCCATCTCTTTGTAATCTCTCATCTCTACAAGAGAGTGGAAACCTCTCATTAAGCGCGCCCTCTAGAGTGCAAAACGAAGCGCCACTCGTGAAAGGTTAACGGCGGTTCATGCTGCTTTTGGTCAAACTCGATTTTACATAATGAAGGTAGATACCGGCATAATGCGCAGGGCATGAAAACGAATTCCGGGGAGTTAGAATGACCATTTTCTAAATAACACGACCCTCTGAATATATATGAGAAATAAAATAAAAATTCAGTACAACCACATACGAATGCATTCCTTTGACCAACACATCGGACATTTTTATCAACGTCATCATCATTGTAAATTAAGTTTCGTTGAAAACTGATACTCAAGCACGTCCTCATATCTTTAATGAAAAGCACGAATGTTTAGAACAAAGTGAAAATGAATGCTTTTGGATGATTCTTAAATATTATTTTCATTTACTGTCCAATTGTTTCTACTTCTGTAATTGCAGAACTAAACTGAATAATAATTTTAATTTATTATTTCACGAAATTAGAATTTTTTCGTGTTATATAGTACGTATGTAATTTGAAGAAAATTCACTGTTTGGGACGTTCTTTAATGCTTGATATTTCTGTATTATTTTGTGAAAACGAATTGTGTTGCAACAGTAAGAAAAACATTATTTTAAAAATTTTATGTTTTGTGAAATATCGCTTAGAACAAGTATACAATCCGCTTTTCGAGTATATTGTGCTATTCTCTTCACTAATGCGAAAACAACTGAATAAGGTAGAATGACTGAGGAAATATTTTAATTTCTGCACATTTAACTTTAAACATAATTCTTTCTCTTTTATACCATTACAGGTATGTTTTAATGAGCTGAATGTTTTCTCTTGTTAAATCTCCAAATCATTAAATTCTAGATACATCTGTTTTATTTTCCATGCCTTCGATGTAACAAGTTTTTCTTCCTATTTCTCCATTCTTCTTGTCCTCTAACATTCCTGCTGTATCTTAGTGTCTATCCCTTTTATCTCATTCTCCGTCTAACTTTACATCAACGTCAATTACTGAATTCTCTCCGGTCTCTCACTAAATTCTTTTCAAACATTTATGTTCTATTTATGACGTTACCCTCAATGTCTTTTCGTTTTGGTTTTAACTTACCTTCCTCGTAATTTTTAACCTTCCATTCTGCGTACGTCTCATTCCCGTTTCTCTCCAACTGTTCTTACGAGATTTAAATCTATCGAATAATCCTTCTATTTGCCACTATTAAAAACATATTGAATATTTTTTTTAAATGCATTTTACTTTTCCCCTCTACATATTTCATAAACTTCGAACTTCATTTACTTTTCAATTATTTATAGTAAAAAATAGTTGAAACTATGTGATGTATGGCGAAAATGTTATCTGCTCACGTTTCCTTGAGCTCCAGAATTACTACTCCTCTCTTTTATCATACGTAGTTTAATAATGACTAGAGGCGCTGGCACCACCGAGAATGGTTGGCAACATATTGAGATGATTTGATATAATCACTGAATCTAAGTTAAAAATTACTCAATCTCCATGATTTTTAAAACCTTATTCGGAAACTATAAAATGAAACAACATAACATTATGTTGTTTGAGAGAATGCGATTCTGCTCTTCAAATACCTTGTAATTAAGAATCCCGAGGACTGAGCGCATTATAGATGGTTGATAGAGTTCCAATTGATTGATTGGGTAGTGGTGGGTAACAGCTAGTAGCCTCAATAAATACATGCTTATCCTGGATATGGTGTCTTACGATAAGACGTACATAGATTGGCTGACATTTTTAGATGATACAGACTATCTTTGTTGTGAATGAAGAAGCTGTTTTCTTCAAGGCTGTTGCATTTGATCTCCTTATTTATCACACTTTACAACTAAACTTATAGAACTAATTGAAATGAAAAAACAACGATATTCTTTTTTTTATTTTCCTTCTGTTTCTAAAAACTAAGTTTAGCCTGTTTTTTACCTTTCTATTACCTTCATAATTCAATTGTTTCGGCATATTTTTAAATCGTTTTACATTCGTACGGTGATAATAGTTCTGTATGATATGACCACAGACTGGTTCCGATATCTTCCCATTTTTCGGTCACATGGACCTACTGCCGCACGTCCACACAATCACCTCAATTCTGCAATATCGTTAATCATTAAAGATCAATTCACCTTGAAGAGACATGTACTCTAGTCAAAAACAACCTAAAGATAGCTTCCTTGAAAGACATTTCTTTTATTTCATAACTCACTCCGTATCGTCATTCATTATATTTTCAAACATTCTCGTAACTCCTGCCCAGCCTCCCTTCCTCGGAGGCAGCGCCTATTAGAAAGGGCTGGAGTGACGCCTCTCGCATACGCAATCGGCGCTCTTTCCGTGACAATGACCGTGACTGCTATTGATTCGCCTTGATTTCTTGTTCTCCCCTGGGTGGCGAGGCTCCGGCCGCAGACGAGGCCCGCGCAGCGCTCCGCTCCGCTCCGAGAGCGCGCTCGCGGCGCGGCGCAACGCGGCGGCGGGGAGCGGCGGGCAGAGCGGACGGCGACGAGCAGTGCTGGGGCGGCTGGGGAGTAGCGAGTAGACGGTGTGGAGTGGCAGGTGGCCGGTAATGATGGGTAGTAGACAGGGGAGGATGGGGGGGGACAAGAGTGGCGGGTAGCGGCGGTTCATGGGTTGTGGTGGGTGGAGAGTAGCGGGTAGCGGCGGTACGTTGCGGGCGGCGGATAGTGGAGTAGGCCCATGGGTAGTGGCGGGCGGCGAGTAGCGGGTAGCGGTAGTATGGTGATATGTGGTGGGTAACAGGTAGTGGCAGGCAGTGGGAAGCGGCGTCCCATGGGTAGTGGCGGTTGACGAGTAGCGGCAAGCGGGTTATACGGCGGGCGGTGGATAGTGGTGGGCAATGGTTAGTTGCGGAAGGTGTGTAGAGGCAGGTGGTGAGTAGAGGCGGGCTGCGGACAGTGGGCGGCGGGCAGCGCGTGGCGGCGGGCAGCGCGTGGCGGCGGGGGCGGGGGCCGGAGCGGGGGCGGGGGCGGCCGTGCGTCTGGCCGGGCCGCGCCTCGAGCCCCGGCGGCGGCGGTGGCGGGCTGCGGCTAAGTGTGCCGCGGCGGCGCGGCGCGGCGGGGCGGCAGCTGACACAGTTGCGCGCGGCGGAGAGCCAGGCCGGCCCCCACGGCCAGCGCACCGCATCGCAAAGGCCGCCGCCGCCGCCGCCGCCGCCGCCGCAGGAGGTGGGCGGGCATCCCCAAGAAAAGCTGGGGCACCGCTTGTGCAAAGGCAGCGACCGGAAACGAAGAGTTCTTTGTGTGGAGTGGCGAACAATTCGCAGAAAGTGAATTTGAAGTTTATGGCTAACCCAGTTCTTACTACACAGTTTCATTTTATGGTACATTATTTATTACACAATTCTTAAAATTATATGTGTTCAAATTAAATATGAAATAAATTGAGGCAAAATTTCTTTTCATTTGATTATTTTGTCTTTTGGGGGATGAAATCCGTTGATTTCCATGTCCGTGTTTATGATGTAGCTAAGCAGTCGTGAACCCTCCAACTACAAGCTTATTTTTCGTATCCGAAAATACACTGGGGTCTCATGGATCCCAAGACTTTTAATACATTATAAAAGATTTAGAAGAATTTTAACAACTCAGGAATGTATTATTCTATTGTATTATTACTGAGGAATGCATGTGAACATTAAAAAATAACAAAACATTACAGAAATGTATTTTAAAAAGTCACAATTATTACTTTTGAGGAATTTATCTTTCTTCCGTGCTACTAATAGAAATATAGAACTTTTAGAATCAACTAATAGAAATATTAGTTGAAAACGAGACACATAACAATGAAAACGAAA
The DNA here is from genome assembly GCA_031308135.1 of Acheta domesticus. Taxonomy (NCBI): domain Eukaryota; kingdom Metazoa; phylum Arthropoda; class Insecta; order Orthoptera; family Gryllidae; genus Acheta; species Acheta domesticus. Next base: position 172,490,349 of record JAHLJT010000631.1, on the reverse strand, counting down.
TTAAAAAGATATCAATTCACATTACGACTACGAATAAACGTTATAAGAAGAACACTATTTTAAAATTCTATTATTAGTTTGCAATTTATTCAGCACATTCAACACACAATGTGTTCAGTATGTTCATCGCAAATTTCTTTTCCATATGGCTTAATAATATTCTTTGTCTTTCTTTCTTAATCTTGTATCTTCACTAGTTATTATGCTCATTATGAAGCAGGATCCAGATAGAATTTCTTGAATGAGAAATAACAGATTTCTTTGTTCTTTATATATTTTCTTCAATTATGGCTCAATCACAAAAGAAGCCAATTATTTCGTAAAATAATAATAAATTTCAATAATGCTTTATTTTATCACGTAAATAAAAATATCCATCTTGAGAATTTTTTATCCGAAGCTGCAGTGTGGTGCAGCAAACCGTAGTTGCACCACTCATGTAGTTCTATCGTCGGTTACGCAGCGGGAGAGGTGGCCTGGGGAATCAACTGATGTTACTGCAGTGGCTCTGACCGAGAGGAGTGGCAGGATTTTTGACAATAGATAGCTAAGTCAAATTCAGTCGCTGTCTGGACAAAAAAATCTAGCGACCGGTTGCTCTCATCGAAGTTTTCCGTAGTTTCTCCGATCAATGTTAGCCGAATGCTGGAGCTGTACCTTAGGAAACGGAAACTCCCCTTCCCCTTTCTCGTCCTATCCTCACCCCTTACTTACACTTACATGCGCTACACTACCACACATGCGGGGAGACCGGTCAGGAGCTTACGGAGAGCTTGTCCCGACTGGAACGGTGCCCCATTGGTGGGGTATACCTGGTTGGCCCCACTGGTGGGGGAGCACTAGCCGATAGGTAGGTCGGCGTCGGATCTCACCATCCAGCGGGTGAAGGTCACCCCCACCTCCCGAGGAAAAAACATGCACTGCACTTACGGAACCAATGACCTTAGCTGTTGACGCGCCCGAAATCACTAATCAATCAATTCTGGGCTACGTATTGGCACTGAGAATGTAAAGAGTATGAGTGATAGCTAAAGCTTCAATTCAAATTTACGTGAAGTGCTATGCTATGCAGCAGACCAAAGATTTTCACTCTATGTGAAATTTGAAATAATGGATTACACTAGAAAATCCATATTCCACGATCAATTTAAATATTTTAGAGGTCATGTGAGATTCAAACGGATATTTTGATTTTGGGGGTACTTTACATGAAGACGTAACATTTTCAAAAATGGATCCAAATTTTTGGTAAAACTTTCGCCGGAAAAAGCAAAGGTTGCCTTAAAATGGTGGTGGTGTTTCTTTGCACTGCCTTAATTTTCAAAATTTTGCACTAGTTCAAAATATTTTCGACGTCTTCCTACAACTGCAGTATTGAAATTAGACCATGAAATAAAATCATGTGCAACTTTTCGAAAATACGAGATTTTTGCGTATATTTTGGGTGAAATAGAAGCAATTTTTAAACAATTATTTATTCAAAAACAGCTCCAAATTGTTTGTTTAAGGTTTTTCGTCGTATATATCAAAGGACGGTAAAAAAAAGAGAGTTAGTTTCATTTCCGGCGAACGCTCCCTATTTTCGAAAATTTGAAAAAGTTAACATTTCAAAATTAAAACATTGAAGATTTTTGTGTTAAACATAATCTTTTCTAAAATATCACACCTTTAAAAATATAGTATACTTTTTTTAAAAAAAATCGAATAAATTGCTCATAATTTCTGCTTGAAGTTAACCAATGTATAAAAAAATCTTTTTGGAAAAACCGCTCCAAATTTCTTCCTTTTTTTATTTTCCGCGTATGAAACAAAGATCGCTTAAAATAATGGCGATGACCTCATTTTCGATGAAACCATTTTCGATGGATTTTCTAAAATTGTAAAGGTTAGAAATAATGCGAGAAAATATGAGTTTTTGTAAGATAAGGTTTATGAATATATTGCCACGTAACAGTGAACAATTGAAGAGGGCTAAGACTATTTTTTTAATATGAGAAAAGAAACTGACAGACCAACGAACATATCATCGCAGAATATCATCGCCTTGTGCAGTTAGAAACGTGTAATTTTGAATGTATATTTTAGGATGTATGTGACTACTTTGAAACTGATTTTCAAAATGCATAATCTGAAGAGACAAAAATGTGATTTTTGTGCAATTTTCGGTTTTACGGAATCCGCAATGCGTCTAAGCATTAGTAATTTTGACGTAGAGCTTCAAGCAGAGCGGATGGGGTGAGGGATGGTTAGAGCGGTACCAGGCAACGCGGAGCGAGGCGGAGCGAGGCGGAGCGAGGCGGAGCGAGGCGGAGCGAGGCGGAGCGAGGCGGAGCGAGGCGGAGCGAGGCGGAGCGAGGCGGAGCGAGGCGGAGCGAGGCGGAGCGAGGCGGAGCGAGGCGGAGCGAGGCGGAGCGAGGCGGAGCGAGGCGGAGCGAGGCGGAGCGAGGCGGAGCGAGGCGGAGCGAGGCGGAGCGAGGCGGAGCGAGGCGGAGCGAGGCGGAGCGAGGCGGAGCGAGGCGGAGCGAGGCGGAGCGAGGCGGAGCGAGGCGGAGCGAGGCGGAGCGAGGCGGAGCGAGGCGGAGCGAGGCGGAGCGAGGCGGAGCGAGGCGGAGCGAGGCGGAGCGAGGCGGAGCGAGGCGGAGCGAGGCGGAGCGAGGCGGAGCGAGGCGGAGCGAGGCGGAGCGAGGCGGAGCGAGGCGGAGCGAGGCGGAGCGAGGCGGAGCGAGGCGGAGCGAGGCGGAGCGAGGCGGAGCGAGGCGGAGCGAGGCGGAGCGAGGCGGAGCGAGGCGGAGCGAGGCGGAGCGAGGCGGAGCGAGGCGGAGCGAGGCGGAGCGAGGCGGAGCGAGGCGGAGCGAGGCGGAGCGAGGCGGAGCGAGGCGGAGCGAGGCGGAGCGAGGCGGAGCGAGGCGGAGCGAGGCGGAGCGAGGCGGAGCGAGGCGGAGCGAGGCGGAGCGAGGCGGAGCGAGGCGGAGCGAGGCGGAGCGAGGCGGAGCGAGGCGGAGCGAGGCGGAGCGAGGCGGAGCGAGGCGGAGCGAGGCGGAGCGAGGCGGAGCGAGGCGGAGCGAGGCGGAGCGAGGCGGAGCGAGGCGGAGCGAGGCGGAGCGAGGCGGAGCGAGGCGGAGCGAGGCACTGTGGAAACTTGAAAACACCTAAGAATTCCCCCTCGATTCAACGAGACCAATGGTATTGCTCCGTTATTGTCTTCCTTGCTTCCTTCCGCAATCTAACCCGCTCCCTAAAAAAACCCTAAAAAATCTCTTGATTCCTTCCATCTCTGGGCCTCCCAAAATTCCATTTCCATTAACCTCGCAAAATCCCAGACTATCCTCTTTTCATAAAAAACCAACCCATCAAGCCCACCCACACATGACAATAAACCAAATTGCTATCCCCTGGCAACACCATATCCAGTACCTTGGTATTGCTCTTTTCTGCAGTCTCCTATGGATCCACCACATCCTTAATACCCCAGATAAAACTAATCGCATCACCATCGCCCTTTATCCCATCCTTATAAACCCATCTATTTCCATATCCAAAAAAATCAAGACCTATTGTACCTACAACCGCCCAATCATCTCCTACGCCTATCCCACCTGTTTTCACCCCATTCATCATCAAATTAACGCTAACCGAGAACCGATTACTCCGATAGATCTTCCTATACTGAAATCTCCGGAAACGATATAAAATACTCCATATCCTTACCTACCTCTACAATCCCCCAACCTCCCAAATCCCACAGTACATTAGCAATTCCCAATTGCAAAACCTCATCGTACCTCATCACCACATCATACGACCCCTCCCCCAATCCCGGCATACACGAAAAAAAGCATCCCCTGGATATCCTGCTGGTCCCCCCTCCCGTATCCTATGCCAGAGGGCGTAGTAAATCAGACCCCGACGACAAATACGAGACAGCGATTGGTCCACAATAGAAAAAACGAACCGCAACTTCAAAATTTCCTTCCCATTGCAATCCCATCATATTCCCCTCCAACATCCACTCCCTCCCTTCCCCCCACCGTCAAGCACCAAAACAAAATAACCCGTCTTTCCTGAACGAAATAACCAATCCAATAATCCCCATCGAGGGAGAAGTTGTCATAATATTCTGTAGAAAACCCAACAGAATAAACTTGAATGTAGTCTCCAAATGAAGACTACATTCAAGGCATTCACAAGACAACACCACCTTGCGTCCTGCGTCCTTAATGGAGAATATAAAACGTTCATTTTTCTTAATTTGTTTTTAAGATGAACAATGCTTCGGGAGCAATTGAATTTTATACTTTGCTTAATTAATTTCTGTAATTATGCAAAGTAATAAAGTACTATAATAAAATACCAATTTAATTGCGGCGCCAAAATTGTATTTTTTCTCGTGGATTTGTCTGACCCGCCCAGCCCCCTTTGTTCATCTTTCCTCTGATCGAGGTCTTTTCATTGGGAATGTCCACGTGAGAGACCTCAAGGTGAATCGTGTTCTCCACGATCTTACGGCCGTGATCCCCTTCCCAGGCCCTCGAAAAGGCTAACTAACATCACGGAGCCATTTAGAACCCCAACCCTCTGCTGAGCGCCCCAACCCTCTGCTGCCAGACTACATTTTCAACGCCTATGCTCTCCCATTGTAATGCCTCTGTTACAAGTTAACCAGCGAACCTGCAGTATACGCGCGTCTATAGACGTATTCTGCCAGTTCAAACATGTTACACTCATTGTGTGGAAGCTTTGCTTAACTTACCGAACATTCATAATTTGTGAAGAAATGTATAAGTAAAGTTACGATCATCGATTCAGGGGATCAAATGTATTAGTTATTCGAATATTTCTTTCTCTTTAAGTTTCAGGTTTTCTCGAAATGATGTTCATAAAACAACTTAGTCCATTCGTTTAAGTACATACCGCACGCTAATTTGAGTTTTCCCAGACAGTGCTGATTTTTAAAATCGATTCGAAGCAAGCGTTGGTCACTCCCCCTCGGCAACAACCTCCCGCAGCCAGGCTGTCGCCGCCTCGGCCTCTTGCGCGGACTGTACCTCCGCGTCTGGCCGCGGATGCAGACACGGCGTCGTGTCGGAGGCTGTACCGCCGTCCGTCGGTCTGGCCGCGCCGCGCGCGCGTCTCCGCCGCAGGGTCGGAGAGGCGCTGAGGCGGCGGGCGGGGGCGGGTGGTCGGGCTGGCGGGCGGGCGGGTGGGCGCGCCGGGGTTCGGTCCGCCGCCGCCGACCGCTCGCTCGCTCGCTCACCCGCCCGAACGCCCAACCGCCCAACCACCCAACCGCCCGACCGCCCAACCGCCTGCCCGCTCGCCCGTTCGCCCGTTCGCCCGCCCGCCCACCCGTTCGCCCGCCCGCCCACCCGTTCGCCCGCCCGCTCGCCCGTTCGCCCGCCCGCCCCCCGTTCTCCCGCACGCCCACCCGTTCGCCCGCCCGTTCGCCCGCCCGTTCGCCCGCCCGTTCGCCCGCTCGTTCGCCCGCCCGCTCGCCCGCTCGCCCGCTCGCCCGCTCGCCCGCTCGCCCGCTCGCCCGCTCGCCCGCTCGCCCGCTCGCCCGCTCGCCCGTTCGCCCGCTCGCCCGCTCGCCCGCTCGCCCGCTCGCCCGCTCGCCCGCTCGCCTGCCCGCCCGCCCGTCCGCCCGTTCGCCCGCTCACCCGCCCGCTCGTTCGCCCGCCCGCTCGCCCGCCCGCCCGTTTGCCCGCCCGCTCGCCCGCCCGTTTGCCCGCCCGCTCGCCCGCCCGCCCGCCCGCCCGTTCGCCCGCCCGCCCGTTCGCCCGCTCGCCCGCTCGCCCGTTCGCCCGCCCGCTCATCCGCTCATCCGCTCACCCGCTCGCCCGCTCGCCCTCCCACCCTCCCGCCCTCCCCCCGCCCGGTCGACCGAGGGGAGTGGGGCGGGAGGCGCGTGTCTGGCGCGTCGTTGCCGCCGCCGCCGCCGCGTGCTCAGTCGTTGAACCCGGTGGCGCTGATTCACCGCCCGCACCGTCTCCACCGCCGCTGCGCGCCGCGCCGCACCGCACCGCGCCGCACCGCGCCGCGCCGCCCGCCGCCGTCGCACCTGACGCGGCTGCCAAGAGCCCCGCGCCCGCCCCCCCCCGCGCGCGTGCCCAAAGGGCTGGGCTGCGGCTGCGGCGGTGGGGTAGCGCCTGACGCAGCGCGCGGCCAGCCGAGCGCCCGGCCACCTGCAGGGGCGACGCGACGCGGCGCGACGCCGCCGCGGTCAACGACGGCGCCGCTCCGCCCCCCCCTGCGCTGCTCCGCCTCGCCCCGCGCCTCGCCTCCCCGCCCCGCGCGGCAGACGCCGGAGCACGAAGCGGTGGCGACCGTGGCCCCTCGCCGCGCAGCGTAGCGTTGGGCGGCGCGCGGCGCTGAGAGGATGGGACGGGGCGGCGTGGGACGGGGCGGTCCGGGGCGGGGAGGGTGTTGCGGAGCGGGGCGGAGAGTGACGGGCGGGACGAGACGGGGAGGGCGAAGCGGAGCGGGGCGGCTGGCGACGGGGCGGTCCTGGGCGGGGAGGGCGATGCGGAGCGAGACGGGAGGGGCGGGGTGGGCGGGGCCACTAGAAGAGCATCCGCGTGCCAAGCAATCCCTTCCCCTGCCTCGAGCTTCCTGCTGCCACTCCGCGCCACATATGCCCGCTTGTTTACATATAGCGTGACTAAAAATAGGCAGTTTCGTCTTTAATGTTTTATTTCACAAATTGGTTTTCGGGGATAATTTGGGAACAGAATGCGTGCTAAGACAAAGATGAGAAAGCGGTTGAGGTAGGTTGCAGGAAACCATTCGCATTCTTTCAAGAAGGCACAAATGAATTTGCCTCTTCATGTGCAACATTTGAGCACAGGCAGATTTTCGTAATACATTTCTACTGCGATACGAAGCGTGTTATTTATTCAACTTTTTTTTACATATGCTGTTTATTATAACATGTCTCTGGGATAAGTAATTGTTCTTTTGAATATCTGATTGTGAATTGTGTGATGGTCGGAGTCACAAGATCTCAATATAACTGTACATTTTGTTTTTGTTTTTGTTTTATGGAGGAACTGGAAATCTAGAGTTAGATGAGGATTGATTGTCAGGGAGTGATGCTGGCATAGCAAATAGAAAAAAAGCATTCGGGTCAAGGCCGCATCAATTTCCTGTGATATACGATTGAGATATCTCTTACTGCATTCACATCACCGAGTAAGTGACTTGCGTTTCGTAGTTATTTGTCTGATTTTCCTGGAAGGCTGTCATATTTTCGTATCTCTAAAAATGATGTAGAAATCTGTACCGAGAGACATGAGATAGGTATTTCACTTGAAATTGAATTCCCTATTGTATAATGGGAGATGTCAGAGCGACTACAATTTAATTCCCAGAAGATTATTGTATTGCACTTCACTGTCAAATTCAGAGTTCCGTGGCCTGATGGTACATAGCATAAAGGTAAGAATTATCTCGGGTGTTCTGCTATCATTTTTCTTTGGGTTAAATTTCATTCACCATTACGTATTCCTGTTGTGAAAATGTGTAGGTATTAAACATTTCCCGTTCCAAGTCAAGTGAATTCAGTAATAAATGTTATTATCTAATTTGAATCAGTCCTCTTACGTATCTATCCGAATACTAAACTACACTTGCGGGATTTGCTGTCAAATCCAGCTTGTTCTTTTTGCGACTATTTTACAAGAATACCAAATGTGTCCCTATTGTATTCCCGTATCCTCACGTGGTAGAATAGTCAAGGACGATGTTCTCGACTCCTTTTAGGTGGAAATAAAATGAATTTGAACTGCATCCTTTCGAGAGGTTGCGAAGGATTCCCTAAACTCAAGGAAAATGCAAAAAAGGTAATTTTGACCAATAATGGAGTGATGTGGTTCTTATAGAAATGTCCCAATTGGTGTAGGTCCTTAACCTCCACCACCCTCCACCATTAACAAGCAAAGACATGGCAATATATAACTCTTAGAAATAAAATATATTAATATCTAAGACATTGTTACTGTAAAATGTAATTCCTCTAACAACATAATTCAAACTGAGTGGGTTCGTTATTAGACGCAAGTGAGCAATCTCCCTTTCATTTCTTCGTACTGAGATCTCGACAAAAGACATTCTTGGCCACTTTCCTTCCTGCAGTGTCGCTAGCAGCGGCCGTCGTCGGGACGTGAACTACTTCGCCGCGAGGTTTCCCGCCGCCGCCGCCGCCGCCGTCTCCGAGTGGAAAAGAATGTCGCGTGCGCCGGTGCGCGCTCCCGTGTTACGCCGCTGCACCGGAGGCTCTCCCCCCAGACGGCTGCACACACGCCGGCACCTCCGCCTCCGCCTCCACCGCCGCACTCCCCGCCGCCGCCCCGCGCCGCGCCGAGCCCCGGCGTCTCAAACCACTTCCCCCACCCCAACGCGGCACTCGCCGGCCCAGCCGGCCCTACTGCCCCGCCCTTCCCCGTCGCCCCAGCCGGCCCTACTGCCCCTACTGTCACCCTTTCCCGCCTCCCAGTCGGCCCTACTGCCCCTATTGTCGCCCTTCCTCGCCCCCAGCCGGCCCTTTTGCCTCCACTCCCGCCCTTCCCCGCCGTCTCAAGACTTCGCCGACACAGCCCGGATCTTGCTTACCATTTTTCCCGAAATCCAGACAACGCTGCATCTGCAGCTTACGACACCATATATTTCTACCCGTTCAATAACATTCACCAGAACTTGCATCGAAATCTCCAGTACCATCAAGAGTATCCACGAATTACCGCTGATACCGCATCGCTCATCGGTATCTTCTCTCCTCCACTCCTCCGTTGCCTACTCCTCCACCTTCGCCAACAGCGGAGGTAATTGCGTTAGTCCAAACACCTCGCGATAGCGACCGCGGTGGAAGCGACGGAGGAAGCGACGTCGGCGGCGGCGGCGGCGGAGGAGGCGGAGAAGGAGCGCGCCCCAGACGACAAAGGCCTACGGCTCGCCGCGCTCAAGACACAACCGGCGTGTTTAGACTCGCCGGCGCACAAAGGAGAGGCGCGCGAGCGGCGGCGGCGGCGGCGGCCGCGGGGGAGGGCAACGGCCTCCCGGCGGGGACTTCCGAAAGCCCCGACGCCACCGCCCGCGCCGCCCGCGCCGCCCGCGCCGCCCGCGCCGCCCGCGCCGCCCGCGCCGCCCGCGCCGCCCGCGAAGGCTGACCCGCCGAGCCGCCCGCCCGCTGGAGCTGCTGCCACCTGTTCTCCATAAACGAACGCGGCAAACACGCGCCGGATATATCAGCTTTTGGACAATGCCCGCTTAAATATTTTGCAGCGGTTCTGCTGGTGAAGGTCATCGTGGATTGGGGGTTATGTAGGAAACGTTTGGAGAACGACCGTTTTGAAGAAGTTTCTTTTATAATTTTGACGTTGGTGCCTGGGTGTTAATAAACTAACATTAAAATTGTAAAATGTTTAAACCTAATTGTTGTCGATTGCCCCTACGATTCATTAGTCATCAGCATGTAATTCAATACTAAAAGCTAAATACAGTATACACGAGAGGCACGAGTTTTTGACAGTGTTTACAAAACTCATTTGAGGTCGATTTTCTGCTTTTTTATAGTGGTCTGAATCTGTCTTTAGGGAAGCGTGAATGTATACGTATTTCACTAGCCTCGTTTTTTATTATTTTCTCAATATTTGTATATGTGTATTATGAAACAAAATGCGATACAACACAACGATAATATAAAGCGAAAAGCAGAGCAGCGTTTAACAATGCCTAAAACAGTGTTAATATCCACTAGAGGAAACTCGCTGAAATTTGAAGGCCACTGAGAAAGAAATCAACAGAAATTACTTTTATGTCCGAAAATTTTAAATATTTTCCTTGTCTTCCAATCCCCATTGTTTTCGTTCCCAGCATACCCTTTTGAGGATAACTGAAAATGGTTTCAGTTAAACCAAGCATTGTGCATTTTAACTGTTCTTGATGAAATACCTCTGACCTATTGCCTTCAATACAATATACTTGAAGCAAATGAACCAGAGAGTTTAAGGCATAGTGTAGGCGAAAATTCTGTAGCAAAGCTTCACATGAGCTCACATAACTGGCTTTTAAAAAAATAGAGACGTCATAGTGAATAAAATGTTCATTTTCTGTTGTAAAATGCATGTTTGTGTAGTCATGGCCTCTGTAAACATAGCTTTTATCTCACACTCACAGACTTGCCCGCCCCCATGTGACGAAACTACGAACGATTGAAATACGAAATAATGAAAAGATGACGGAAGAAGTGTTCATTCTATTAATTTTAAGATATTAACAATTTGTTTTTAACCCCACAAACCCGGTAAATAATAGTAAGCAGTAACACATCGGAAGACAACTATCTTTCATTTAAAGCAAAAATCACATAATTGAGTTGAGTAGAACGCTCAAATTTCTTTCTAAACGAAAACCTTGATTGTTTTAAATATAAAAATTTTCACAAAACGTTTTGCTGATGTATGATACCAGTGAAGAAATTAACAACACTCGTGCATCGCAGAATGAGTCCAAAGTGCAATTTGAATTACCAAATTATCTGCGGAAACAAATGACGAGAAGAATCTGAGTCCAGCACCAATAGGTGTATGATTGCCTCTGTATTGCCTGTTCTTCGCGGCAAGTACTGTACAAAGATTTCCCTCATTCCTGAAGACACATGCTGATTTGAACGCAACTCTTATTACATGGATGTCACTGAGGGTGCCTGCGCTCCTTGGTCGTAGTCTCAGGGCATTCAAAGTTGATAGTGTAGTAACGTGAAAGATAAACTCCTCTTGCGGAGTTCAGATTCTGTATTACATTAGTACTTACTTGGGAAATGAAGGCGTTAATGAACAAAAGTTTTCAGGCATTCGGAATGTCCAACTGTCAAATGAATAGGTTTTGAATCATATGTGAAATAGAGTTTTACATTTTTGTCGTGATAAAATATTAGATTTTTTTCGTATCAATAAAATTATTACATTTGTCTCAGTCACTTACATTTACACCTCATTTTTCTTACGTACGTAGGTCGTTCCGAAAGTAATGCCTCCCAATTTTTTACTTAGGCGTATGATTTCAAAAACGAATGTGAGTGGTGTCGTAGTGAAATATGAACTTTATCGTTAAAGTTCGTTTAATTTCGTTGCTATTTGTCAGATAGAAGCATAGTTACAGAACTTTAAAATCTCGCGTCTAGCTGGGATGCGCGTCAGAAGCCGAGATGTGTGACTGAATTTCTCACTTCCGAGGAAATTGCCATCGACATCGCCAGTCTCTTGCTGAACTTTTACGGGAAGCATACAGTGGATGTCATTACAGTGTGGCGACGATGTGTAGTGCGTTTCAGCGGTGGTGGCAGCGACGTGAATGCGGTGGTGACCAGATATACTCTTTGGTGGTGACAGCGACGTGTCACGTTGCTGTCGTCCACGCACAGCTGCCACACCACGGAATGAAGGAGCGCCTCGATCAGCTCTTCCACGTGAATGGGTTCATGGGTTCATGGGTTCATACGGTGCTGGATAACTGCGTACGGCGCTGAACATTGCAATGCGTTAGAGGTAACGCTGAGTAAATTGAGTTACCGAAAATCGTGCGCAAGGTGTGTCCCGCGATCACTCGCCCAGGAACACCAGCACCACCAATACGAAGCTGAAGGGGACGGTTTTCTGGATCAAATAATCACTGATTACGAGACATGATGTCACCATTATGAGTCAGAAATAAAATGAGAATCCATTGAATGCCGCCATAAGAATTCCCCATACAGGTCAACTCGGCTGGTACAGACTTTTACCAGCGTGGCATGCAGGCTCTTGTTCATCGGTGAATAAAATGAGTAGAAAAGAAGGGGGACTATATTGAAAAATAATTTCGTGTTCAAAAAACTCTGTTCTAACATATTGTATTAGGTTTGTTTTTTTATTTACTGTAGTTGTCATACGAATAAATACGAGGCATTACTTTCGGAACGACCCTCGTATTATGTCCAGAATTACATGGCTAAGGGTACAATTACATGTTTCAAATGGGTATTAATAAAAGTAATAGCTTTTGATATTGTTACAAACGTATATTGATGCTATTGCATTGATATCTATTGCAAATTTGCTGCAATCGGTTGTGCTTGGGGTTAGTCTAAGTGCATGGAACCTAACTACGTACATAGCGTCCTGGTACATGGAACTGAAGACTTCATGGTTGTGCCCGTCTATGGCATAATTGATTTCACCATGTAATTATGGCATGATTGGCTTATCTTGCTCCTATGTGAACGTCTTGTGATCCGTAACCATTATATCGCTGCATCACTCACCTCTCTTGACCAAGATATCATCTTTCATGTTATGGAGAGCAGAGACAGAGCATGCATGTAAGCTCTTCTTCAGGAAAGAGTGAGAATGAAGGCGTACTTGTATCTCGCTTGCACTACAAAAATAATGTCACGCACATCACATAAATTGTAAACATTGTCTTGTTTTTCATGAATTATGTTTTTTATTAATTCACTTTTTTCTAAAAATATATTAATGATTGTTCAGGATATAGCCTTCCGATAATTTAAATAATAATTTCGACGTTTCTTGTGTTTAATTGCAATTAGAATAGGGATAAATTAATTTTCTGACATTTTCAAATGAAATAGTTGATTCTGTCAAAATTTCTGAATTATCAGGGCCAGAAAGCGTACTTTTGAAACGTATATTTTCAATAAGTATATTGAAATTAAATGCAACTAATGGGAATTTCAGTACGAAACAATTTTGAAATCTGACACAAAACAGAGGTAATGTTCGCGGTGTAACTGTCGATTGTATTCATTGCACCGTTAATTTGTATTTGGTTTTTGAGTTCCAATGTGTTGCTGACATGTCAGTGACAGACTTTACTCATCGTCAATCTGTGTATTTTTCTCTGCGTGTTAGTCTCCTTGCGTGTATACTTACTCGCCTGACAATAGTTTCGGCGTGTATTTGAGACTATGATTTACATTTGAATATTAAAAGATTTCTCGCAAAGGACCTTATCGTTTATTCCTTAGTTTTAGGTTTTGCCGTAGTCTATTTATTAATGCAACTTCCTAATGTGTTTGTCATAATCTTTTCTCGGAAATACAAAACCGCTTGCGACTATGGAGCTACTGGACCTTTGCAGACGATTATTTGAAAAATAATTAATTTTATTTCTCTGAATGACATGTTAATGCATAGAAACCTTCGTAATGAACAAAATTTAAGAGAAACTTGATTTGCTTTAAAGATGTTTATCTTGCAAATTACTTCTGTTAGTAGCACTCCACTTACTTCGCGTGTTTTTACAACCGACTTCATATCTTTCGTTTCACTGTCATTCTCCTTTTACAGGATGCACGCAGAACATTAAGATTGCGAAAAAATAAAATTAAATACCTCTTAATTTTTCACTACACACAATCTCGTGAATTAGTGCAACTTATACTCTTAGCTAAGACGTTTATATGCACCTCCATTTACCGAGAAATGGAGTTGGACAATTACATAGATATTCTGATTCCCTTGTTTAGAGGTATTTTGCCTGTGCGTAATCAAATAAATTCAATTCAGAATTACTTGTGTCGCACTTTCCTCCTCTTTTCTCTGCCCACATTCGACCGTTCACCTCCATTTATGGGTAACATGCTGAATTGTCTTCTGGGAACCATTTTGAATTTGCACTCGGCTATATCACTTGCCTTCTGAAAATTACAATTACTTGACCATGTGAGGGAGGGAATAACGCTATCTGTTAAAAAGTCACTTTTTGTGAAAGAGTGCGATTTTTAAAGTAATTTGAGACTAATCATATCTTCTTTTAATTACTGTGCTATCTTCATACGCTTTCAAGAGGTTAATTTACTTAACACTCTTCTTGGAAGAAAAGCAAATTATCTTGCTCAGATAATTACTGTGTAAAATGTTACCATCGTATAAAAGAAGTATGTTATATAAAATGTACTTTACAATTAACGATAATAATCAATGAAGGTGTGGATTTTCTTTCACATAATTGGAAATCCAAAATGTGCTACAAGTTTGAGAAGAGCGAGTATGTAATAAAACGTTAGAATTCATGGCAACAATTGCACAGGAAAACGGTATAAAAAAGTGCTCACGAAGAAAAGTGTAAAAGATTAAAATTATAAAAATAAATACCAAGGAAATAAAATATACATAAAGTCAAACGTTTGATATGCAACTTGAAACGTGAATTGTTTCCAAATGCAAAGTGAATTATATTTATATGATTTATATTATATGATCCAGAATTTTATAAACTTCTCTGTATCTCAAATATGAATCAATTTTGTTATCCAAATTAGGCAGAAAAATGAAAACGTAATTAATATTTATGAATCTTTCCGTTTCCCCTGTTAAATTGAGTTAATTTAAATATAGCATTGGACACAGTATTTTTTACTTGTATAGAATCTCTGGCAATTCGAACAATTACCATCACAAAAATTCATTATTTGTAAGCTCGAAAGATAGTTTTGGAACACAAATTAAATATTGTCGAATGTTGAGAATATATGTTTAATAAAAAATGACCTATCAAATATAAATAACAGAAATCACACATTGAGTGGGACCTCATTATGGAGCCAAAAACTGAAAATGGCTGGCTTTTTCATGATCTAATGCAGACGTAACACTTACTCGTTTCATTTACTAATGTGTAAATTAAATAATATATTCACAATCATTTGTTTTTTATACGTTCAAGAGCAAATTATATTCTCAATTCCTCTTTTTCACCTATGCAATGAGGAAAGGTAGTGTGTGGGCCACATGCTCATCGGTTGCGACCCCGTGAAATGTATTCATTAGAAATCGCTGGGGAAATTATACTGACTGACTGAAATTATACAGATTTTAAACTGGTACCTCTACTAAAATGATTTTCTATTGAATCTGAAATGTCCTCATGTCCTCCGCCGCTATTTTCAAGCTGTGGAAGCCTAACGGGTTGTCACACGGAGGACTGCTCTTTGGCAAGGTAGTAACATTCATGGTGAAATATACAGACAAAAATAACTTTCGTATTTTTATTTTTAGAAAGGGAAGCTCATTTGGAAATGTGAAAATAGTGCTAGTGTTATTTCGAATACAAGTTATACAGAACTAGACTCTCTCGATTCCAGATGTTCTTTATTTCGTAGTCATATAACTATAATACGAACCATTGTAAAGTACTTCATAAGAACTATGATGTGCATACTGGTTCCCACCATGCTCAAAGATTATTTGGATGTATAAGTATTTTCGGTCAAGTACATTCCTCTGAAATAACTTACGGCGATCAGAGAACAATTAAAAAAAAATAGAGCCAGACACTCTTTATGTTACATACTGGAAAGAGTCATCATGTGGGGGAAGCCTGTCTCTAGCGTGGGTCGCAAACGGCACGTGGCGACCCGCAGTTTTCTCTTTGGCCGGAGACGTCGCTTTCAGCGGCTGCGCGGCGGCGGCGGCGGCGGCGGCGGCGCGGCTGCACAGATTCGCGAGGGGGGGAACGCGATTTCTGACGTGTGGAAATTCGATAACCGAACGCTGCCACCGACAGAGCTGTTTCGACCCATCGTCTCCGCTTCCGACTCCTTCGCCGTCGTCAGCCCGCCCTGCCACTTCCGCAGCCGCAACCATCGCTTCCTCCGACGGCTCCTCTTTCTTTCTTTTCTCCCCGAGCGTCTCTCTCCTCCTTCGTTGCCCCTAATCTTTCAGTTCTCCGCATCCGACGATGGCACCGTTTCCTTCATCCCCTTCGATATCCTCTGTCACCCCCCGTTCCACTGTCTCGTCTTGCACGTCATCTTCATCTCCTCGTTTTGCCACCTCCTCCCGCTTCCCGCGCGCCGCCCGCAGCCCCCGCCCTCACGGGGCGCACTCCGCTGTATATCGAATTCCAGCGGCGCGCGGGGTGGCGGCGCTCGCTTCCTGCGCCCGCCCCCGCCCCCACCCCCGCCCCGCGAGGCCTTAACAGGCCCGTCAGGCGCGCCGCGCCGCGCCACGCCCCCGTCCGCCCGCGGTTTCACCTTCAAACGTGCGACACTTCTCCGAAGCGCCCGGCGGCGGCCGTCGGACGGCCGAGCGGACGGCCCGCCGGCCGGCCGTGCGGTCGCACGCACGTGCTGGGACAGCGCGGCACGCGCACACTTTAAACGCGCTTATACCTATGCGTGGCGAGTGTTTATGGACGTTCCACGCTACGAATTTATGTGCTGAGTGTAGCCAATGTGCGTTTCATGTGTCCTACGTGCGTACGCGTGTAATTCGAGTGCACGCGCATTTATATGCGTATTCATATCGTGACGTGGCTGTGTACTCCCGTGCAGTACGTAGGAGTACTGAGTCATGAGTCATTGGCCCCGGGCGGAATGTCGGCCCGGTCGCGTGCTGTAACGACCAGAACACTTCCTTGTAGCCGACCCCCTCCGCCCCCCCCCGCTCCGCCCTTGGTGCCGGGCAGGTGAACGTAAATCTCGTATGTGGCCTCTGTCGGCTGTGAAGTGCTCTCTGCCTCGTCACCAGATGCTTTACGAGCGCCCAACTGTGCGTTATTGTGTCGGGCAAATGAATGCGACGGAATTCGTTGACGGAAAGATCACGTTACAAATGTTTCTTCTTGTCGCGATTTTTTCCCGTTGTTGCGGAGTGATGTATTTCTCGAGGATCTCTTGCAGCTGCGTCTTCAGCGTCATAAACTAGTTGCATCCTAATTTAAAGGGGTCATTGAACTTGCTGGCTATCTGCATTGAATTAAATGGTGCAATAAAGCCACAAGTTCCCTTTCAAGTCATTGACAACAGATGGGTTCGTTTCCGTTAAATATATATCCATACTAACAAATGTAAGTGCCATTTGTTCTCAAAATAACAACCTGATTTCAATCCAAGTCCGAAACCAATAAGATCACTTGTTAAGGTCGTGGTTGATTAAGTGAATACCTCATTGTAAAAATGATGTAACTCAAAAATTGCCCTTTTTCTAGAGTTCTACGTTTTATAACCACGTTTCAAAGAACAAGCAATTTTGCTGTGTGGCTTAAGTTACACGTTACGTACGTAATCACATCAATTATTGTGATTTTCTTAGTATTATGGGAGAACAAAGTAGATTGTAATACTTTGTTCTCCTATAAGATACTACACTAATTGTAAGATAGGCTACGTAGGGGAACTAATGTATCACCAAATATAGACACATTTTGTATTAGATTGAATTTTGAGGGACTTGTGTAGAAAATATTAAAAATTAATATATTTTAAATTAAGAATATTTCCAGAATAATTAGAATCGTCTCAACTTCTCGTAGATTATTGTCCCTTTCAGTATTTAATACAAAACTTGGAGGGAACACGTGTTTATCACGATGGTACCAGAAGAAAAAAATCACAAAAAACAACTTAATAGTAAGAATTTTCATTACTCAAAGACTCAAGAAGGAGGAGGGTAATCGATCATTGCACACAAGATTGGGGCACTAAGGGACATAGAAAAGAAGTCAAGTTACTTTTACAAGTTATAGTACTTTTTTGCATAGTACATACGTAGTATGTATTAAGTTATTCAATTTATTATCTACTTATATTCATTTCATTGTTGCGTCCGGTTTCATAAATAGTACGTATTTCTTTCGCCCACTGGATGGGGATTCAATATAATTAGCTCAATTTACATCAGTCGAATGGGAAATACATTCTAATACCTATAAATATTTCATAAAGAGAGAGGTATAGGTCACACACTAGGAGGAATAGATTTTATTCTTTATGGAATTGTTTGTTTAATGCGAACCAAGGGGTATGCGTTGCTATTCGGAAGAATTCATTTTGCCTATTTGTTTTGCGGATTTTATTTATATTTGTTTGTGATGCATTCATACATTTTGGAGGCATAGAGCATAAGTAGTCTAATTATTTATTTGTATACGACTATTGCATTGATTAATGAAATTCTGATTTTGTTGTTGAGTAAGAGCTTTAGTTGTATTAACTAGTGAGTTGTAGTTTTTAAGTTATTTGGATTTTCCAATTTTATCTGGAGTGCAAATTCAGTCCAAGGTATTTAAGAGTTGGTTTTTGTGGGATCCATGGGATCGTCTTATTGTTTATAAGAAGTAGAACGGGAATAGAAAATAGCCCGAGTGAACTAATTCTTGTTCTTATTTTGTCGAATAATGATTTTTTTTCTATTTGATGAACCAGTCTTCTATTTTATTTAAATGCCATTGTATTTTGATTCTTCTGAAGTTAAATGAATAACTGGTCTTATATATTACTGTGTCAGCGAATTGTAGCGTATTGGTCTAATGTATAGGGTGTGTCTGCTATGTAAAAACCTTTCTCCTGCGGCATCTTTGCACAATTCGAGCTTTCTGATATCCGCGTGCTCGCAATTCTTTAGGAGTCGTTCTAAACCCTTTCTAGGGGGTTGGACCGCCTTGGATGGAGGATCATCTCATCCATCTGCCCCAAGGAAGGTAGTGAGGACAGGTAGTTTGGAAGCGAGGATCGCGCGGTTCGTGACCGATGGAGATACCCGAATAGGTGCCTGCAGAGACATCATCCCTTCAGAATATTCGCTACCAACGAAACTCCATCGTCGGAAATCGAAATTAGAACCTCTCAATGTGAAGTTTGTGAATGAAGTTTCAGCTGCCTTCTTGTGTGTATGCTTGCGTGCGTGTGTGTGTGTGTGTGTGTGTGTGTGAGCGCGCGCGTCTGTGTATGTATGGGAGAGAGAGAGAGAGTCAAGTTGACAGAAAAAGAGAGAGAAGAAAGAGAGAAATGATTTCGGGCGCATAAATATCTTGGATAATTAGTCCCGAAAGTGGTGGTGCTTTTTCTCCCACTAGAACGTGAATCACCGCACCAACCTACATGTGAACTTGTGGATTTTCCTTCGCCAGGTATTTTCCCCAGCGAGTGCCCACCCAGCCAGGACAAGCTCTATGCTGGCAATTGACCTCTTGACGAGTGTGGGAATTAAGTGCATGTAAGTGTAAGAGTGTGTAAAGAAGAAGAGACAAGGATGAGGAAGGAAAAATCTTGCACTGTCCTTGGCTCTGTTACAGGCATTCTGGCATGCGCTTCGTATTCATCACAGGAACCACAAAAATCCCAATTAGATCAGCCAGCCACTAAATTTCTCCTCCAGCTAACTTCCACCGATCTCACCGGATTAGGTGGCTCAGGGCATCAATTGATGTCACTGCTACGTATCTCTAGCTCCACTAGCTACATAACTCGTGGAGCCAAAGAAAGCTAGCACTGTCTGGAAGAGAGTTCTAGCGGCTGGCTGCTCCGATCGGTAGTTTTCCATGATTTCTCCGTTCAACGCCACGTAAATGTCGGAGCAGAACACTGACAAACGGACCATCATGGAACACGGACAAACGGACAAATGGATCGCACGCGATCTTTCTTCCTCTTTCCTGTCCTATCTTCACTCCTTACTTACACACACACACACACTTTAATGTCCTACACTATCACTCATGCAGGAAGTCCAGTCGGGAGCTTAGAGCTTTTCCCGGCTAGGGAATTGCCCCGCTGGTGAGAGACACCTCGGGAAAACCCTACAAGCTGAAGGGTAGGTCGGCGCCGAATCTCACCATCTAGCGGCGGATGATCACCGCCACTCCCGCGACACACATACACTACATTTACAGGCCTAACAATCACAGAAGTTAACGCGTCCAGGATCAATAATCAGTCAATCCAAGTAGCGATGTAGCTAGTACAGAAAATCCGCCATCGTCGAAACTCAAACACTACGACCTCCGATCAACGACGCTCCAGAGATAATGACGAGCTGTATCAGCCGTTGTGCCTAGTGACCAAACAAAAGCGTGCATATTTCACGAGCCTGGCTAGCGCCTCTCACAATCGCGTACATCTGTTGTCAATCAATCAATCTATCAATGATGCCTTATTTTCCGTGGTGAGGCTCAGACCATATGGCCTGCTCTTCCGCCTGACCATGCAAAGTCCGCTACGCTCCTTCCATCATCTGGCAGACAAAGGAGGTACCACTCGGGCGACGAAACTGGTGATTTGAATTTTGTTCAGAGGCTTCATTTAGTCTTGAGGGTATTCTACATGCATTAAATCTACAACGTGGGACATCCGGCGTTACTTCCCATCCGAAAGAAGGTGTACGAAGGATTTTTTTTTCGCCCTTGCAGTCCACAGCTTCGATCGGGCTTGAACCCGTGCACTTGGGAATATCAGTCCGATACGCTAACCGTTACACCACTGTCGTTGTCGCCGTATTTGTGAGAACAATGGAGTAGGTAACGGTGACATGTTTACAAATGATGCAAGTCAGCCTCGCGAGTCGCGTTCGCAAGTGTATGAACAGCTTTAGCCAGCGTTGTCCGTGCGCGAGGACACGAGTCGGCTGGACGCAGAAGGAGGCAAGCCAGCGGGCTAGGTCGCGGGGCGGAGATGCGCGGCGCGTCAGTCGTGGAGAGTTGGAAACTCCTCGGAAGAGCCGCGAACGTAAGGGGTAGTCCACGGACCTGAGGAGGTGGCAGTGTGGAAGGGTTAGGTGTGGGGCGCCGGCTTCCACTGCGACGCCGCCCTCGCATCTGCCCTTTCAGGAGGAGTACTTCGCCGCGTACACTGCGATCGGAAAGGCTCACTGAGAGAGGTGGCTCAGGGCATCAACTGATCTCACTGCTCTGATCGGGATGTTCTAGGTTTGAATCCCAACGATGTCAGAATTTTAGACACTGGCTGGGGAGCTCGGTCGAATTCAGTCGCCCTCTGGAGGAGAATTCTATCGGTCGGCAGCTCTGTTGTAGTTTTCTGAGGTTTCTCCGATAAACATCAGGTGAATGCCGGAGCAGTGGCAGAACAAAAGGGCCACTGACCGCGCGCGGTTTTTCCTTCCACTTCCGTGCCCTATCCTCACGCCTTACAACCATTTACACTTACGTTCCCCATACTAGAACACATCCTGGCGAACCAGTCGGAAGTTTAGAGCTTGTCCCGGGTGGAACGGTGTCCCGCTGGTGGGAGATTTTGGTTGGAGAAAATCCCATAAGCTGACAGATAGATTGGCGCTGGATCTCACCATTCAGCGGAAGATCACCTCCACCTTCAGAGTAAAATGCACTATACTTACGGGACTTAAACCTTAGCCCTTGACACTCCCGGTATCACTAATCAATAAAAAAAAACGGGAAGGCCCCGGCGCCGCATGCTGCTTTAGCTCTTCGCGCCCGAGGACACTGGGCCAAAAGGCCGCATGGGACTTTCAAAGAGAATGGCCATATTCTGCAAAGCGGCGTGTTGTTATTCAGTATATAACATTTTCCTCGACTTAATCCCGGATTTTAAGTAGAAATTATTGATATATGGCAGGTTCAGTATTCAAATTATGAAACTCATGTGAACGTTCTAACAATTATCATCAATATCTCGGATTAGGACGTAACTTATGAAGTGATTTATCTCTACGTTAGCCATTAATGAATTTGGCCATTAATTAACACCGCGGCTGGTCGGTGAGTGGCAGGGGCTTGTTTATCATTATCAGGTATTGTGTGATGGGGGTAGGCTTGAACCGTCTTCGCAATTTGACCTCCAACTATGTATTTTTCGAATAGAAAAGAGGAGGCGTCTACTAATAAGATTTTTTATATGCCGTAAAAGTACGACTGCTTTCCTTCCTTTCCGAGTGCATTGAAATGTCCAACAGTGTTTATTTTGATTATTACTTTCTTACTATCACAAATATCTACCTTAAAATGATTTTAAGAGAAGTTCTACGACAATGTTTAATTCTGCAACTTTCTAAATCCTAGTTTCAAGTGTCTATTTAATTCACAAGTGTGTATTGACAAGTAATTTTACGAATACAATTTTCACATAATGTGATGGGCAGCATTTCATATTACTTCAACAAAGATAAATCTAAAGTGAATGTATCACACCCAGCTTTTTAGAATGCAACAATCTGTCTGCAAAATCGCCCTTTCCTTCCATAATTTCTGAAGCATTGGACTCTTGAGTCTCCATAATGTAAATGAAGGCATAAACTACTTCGCATCGCCCCTTGGCGCCCCTTACCCCGAGAATCGCAGGGTTTTCCCTTTAAAGCGGCGATGAGTCGTTTATGAACCAGTAAAGCGTCCACGCAAGTGCGCGTGGCTGTCGCCGGGGCCGGGCGGGCACAGGCAGTGGAGCGGCGGCGGCGGCGGCGGGCGCCTCGCGGCCAGGTGGCGGCGGCGGTGGCGGCGGCGGCGGGAGCCTGCAAGAGCAGCAGGAAGCCTTAACGAGCCCGCGCGCTTTACGACAGCCGCTGACCCAGTGCGGACTCGAACCCCGCCCTTGGCCGCGCTCCCGGCGCTCAACACGTCGTAAAAATCAGCCGCCGCCGCCGCCGTCTCGGCCGCCGCGCCCCTCCTCCGGCCGCCTTCAGGCGACCCGACTCGACGCCGCTCTGAATATTTCACGCCAAGAGCGCGGAGCGGGACGAAGCGGGCTGGGGGGACGGGGCGGGACGCGGCGGGACGGGGCAGGTCAGGGAGATGCGATGGTTTGTTGGTTCTTGGTGATTCCGGGCGCGTCAACTGTTAAAGTAATTAGTCCCGTAAGTGTAGTGCATGTTTTCCTCTGGCAGTGCCAGAGATCTTCCCCCGCGGGATGGCAAGATCCGGCACCGTCTAGCGGGGTCCCCCAACCAGGTATCTCCCCCTAGCGGGGAACAGCCCAAGACGGGACAAGCTCTAAGCTCCCAATTGGTCTCCCGGCATACGTGGAAGTGTAGTGTGAAGGAGAGACGAGGTGTGTCGTGCGAGATGAGACGGGGAGGAAGGAGAGAGGGGCGATGAGCCGCGAGACGAGGTGGGACGAGGAGGGATGAGGCGAGGAGGGGAGGGGTGAAGCGAGGATGGTGGGGCGGGGTGGCGAGAGGCGGGGCGCGGTGAGTGGGAAGTGTCGGGCGGGGTGAAATGGGGCGGGATGGGACGTGTCAGATGGGAATATATTGAAGCTGGGCGGAGTGGGTCGCCGCTGGTCGGTGAGTGGCGGGACTGGCGGAACACTGGAGGCGCTGCGATGGAAGCTCGTTAAACGTGCGAAGGGTTTGATTCGCAAGTCGCTCAGAACGCGAGCCTAAAGAACGAAGTCCGTTCGGAAGGTACTACTCTTTATTGAATCTAGAGACGTCGTATTTTTTCTGTTATTTCGATGAGTTTTCGAATTTTAATATTTAGATGTAAAATACCACAATTCTTACTATATTTTTTTCCTTACGTTTAATTTTGTACACTACTTATAATCTTACCTTAGACGAGAAGAAACTAAATGGCTCGGTTCGAAGAAAATTGAAAAACATTATTTTATCATCAACCTCGTCAAAGATTTCATTGGCAATTATTTTCTAATTTTATTACGCCTGCTCAATAGTATGTTCTTTAGCGCGGTATTTATTTTAATAGAATGCTTAAGTTTGCTTTTTGAACATGCTATGAGAGACATACATGCAGAATATAAAATGAATAATTACGTTAGCAAATAATATTTTGTTTTAGCAAAAAAGTAAATCACTGGAAATAACTCTAAAAGCTCGAAAATCGCGCAAACTCTAGAATATCTCTGCGATAGAATAACCAGCAAAAGTTCAGCATTCACCAACGAATGAAATTCAGTACATTGTACGGATGGTTTAGAATTTCCTACAACATACATTCGAGTGAGTTGCATATTATCCATTATGACAGAGCATCACTAAAAAGCAGAAATTAATTCAATATGACATTTATAAAGCAAAAACGTAGGACGTACATTTTCGCCCTCTTTAGAAATGAAGCACATGAATAATTCCATATTCTGTTACATACGTTATAAAAAGCCGGCGTCGGTAGCTGAATTGCTTAACCACCCTGCGAAAAGTCGCGACGTTTAAGCAACTCGAGACACCGCAAGTTCCTGGATTGCTGACAGTCGCCGAGCCCCTGCCCAAGGAATAAACGTCTGCTGATGACTGATTAGCTTAACGGAGGACGAAGGGTAACTCCAAGTTGGACGATGGTTAGAAAACGTTACAAAAATGAAAAACGTAACTTCATTTTTTTTAAATAGTCGTGTTAATATTCGTAGAGACGATTACAAAAAATGCCTTTACTATAGTGTCCACTTGATATTGCTGCCTACTTAACAAATAACATCCTTAATGTGGACACTGTACTTTGCCATTGTCACACCTTCACGTGACAATTTCCGTCAATCGATTTGTATCGATAATTTGTCGATTTGTGTTGGTCGCATATCGCTTTTTTCCATCGATTTTTGACTGACATGAAAACCGTCTTCCAATATCATTGCGTACGTTAGTCGAATTATTTTGTTTTCCTTCAGTGGGTATTTTGCATTATGTAAACTATACATTTGTTAATTCATGTAATACATTATAAAACCATACAAATTCGTTTGTAAGTTGTTAAGTTAATGCGTGTCACTTGTAATTGTGTATTCTCATTTCAACGAAAAAAATACTTCGAATTTTATTGACTTTCTACGTATGTATATTTGGTAAATTTCCTGCACGAATGTTTCCCTGCACATCAATACAACGGCGCAGCTGTCAAACCTCCAGAACCCTGAATCATATGTGGTGTTGTCAATTATATTTAGTAATTTGGATATTATTTACTTAGTTTATTTATGATCAACATTAATAGTTCTCTAGTAATATTTAATGCGATTAGTGATATACCCTTTAATTTATAATATCGTTAGTTTTGCGTAGATCTTTTAAAATAAACATTTGACTAGGGTTTACTTATTTCTCCTAAATGGATTCCAGGAAAGGTTTTCGTCCAGTTCCAGGCTAACGATGGCAGTTCCTTTTGTGCACCACTGTTAAAGACTGGGGTAACGTCCTGCAATTAAAACGCATTCTGTCAAACGTTGGATTCAAACACTAGGGTGTCACAATACTCTATTCATTAAACATATCGTCCAATAGTACTAAAATGACCGAAGAGAAACTATTGTATTTTAGAAGACTACTATTTTCGTAATCCCACTCTTGAAGTCTGCAAATGCGTGGCAACTGCTTGTAATTAAAGTGCAATTTCTGAGGGAGGCGCTTTCCAGCCGCGTCGTGGCGGGAGGCAACAACTCGTTTGGGGCCGTTTGTTTTACAGAAGAGGCGCGTGGCGCGGCGCGCTGCGGCCCTGCCTGACCCCGACGGCGCCATCGCGCCCTTGACACCGGCACGACTCCGCCACTCCCCGCCCGCACACGCCCTCGCCCCCACCCCCGCCCCCACCACCGTCACCGCCCTGGCCCTGCCTCCTTCCGTTCCACCACCCGCTCCCGAACGCGCCCTCTCCCGACTCCTCCTTCTCCCCTCACGCCGCCGCCTGTTCCGTCTTCGACCCTCTTCCCATCCCAGCCTCAAGTGGTCTACGACAGGCCGCTTCTAGGATATTTGCAGCCTTCGCTAGTTACGACGCCTTGTGCTCCGTCTCCCTCCCCCACCATTAGCGTTGGACACCCCGCTGAGGCAGTTCCCCCATTCAGTCTCCCGACGGGGCCCTATGATTGCTGCCCCCCGGTGCGGCCCCTGGCGCCAACGGCCTCCTTCCGCGTGGCCCCCGACGGTGTCCCCACCTCCCCAGACCCGGTCCCGGGCCCCTTCCCCGCCCTCGTTCCCTTATTTCCCTTGCGTCCCCTCCTCCGTCCGCGTCCCTGCCCCCACGCCATGCCGTTCCCTGTCCCATCCCCATCTCCGTCCTGTCCCCTCTCCCCGCCACGTCCCCGCCACGCCCACATCACGACCGCACCACGTCAGAGCCGCGTCCCCGCCACGTCCACGTCACATCTCCGCCCTCGTTCCCGACCCCACAAAGGGCCTCGCCACCGCGCCGCCTCGCCGCCGCCATCCGCGACTCCAGCCTGGCCGCCGCCGCCGCCGCCGCCGCCGCCCACCGGCGTCGCAGGCCAGCCCGCCCTCTTCCGGTCGCGTGCCGGTCGGCGCGCGAGTCTCGGAATCGGAGCCCGCTTCCCGGAGCGGCGCCGCGCCGGAGCCCGCCGGCCGGCCGCCTGCCCGCCGCGACGCGCGACGCCGCGCCATCGGTTCCCGGGACGCCGCGCGGCCTCCGCGAAACGGCGTCGCCCCACGGCCCATGCCCCGGCCCCGGCCCAGGTCGTCACTCGAGCGCTGCGGGTATTATAGGCCAGGGTCAGGGTCACAAGAATTCACGCAATTTGTGCATATTATTATTATTATTATTATTATTATTATTATTATTATTATTATTATTATTATTCCTCTAAATCACGACTTAAGATGTTATGAGTCGACTGAATATAAAATCTACTCCAGGTTGCAACCAGCTACCTAAGGAGCAGATCTAGGGACTGTCGGTGCCTCTACAATACTTTGCGCAAAATGTGGGCTGTTCCAAATAAAGCTATTTCTTGCACTTCCCAGTCTTTTGGATTACTTGGGAGTTTAGACAAGTTCTTACACAAATTTTGCGGAACAAATCCCAGAGCTCCGATAACTATCGGTACGACCTGGCTTTTACGCCCCACATTCGGCTGATCTCGATTTCCAAACTCTTGTATTGAAGACATTTATCTGCCTCCTTGGTAACGACGTTTTGATCGCAAGGTACAGCAACATCGACAAGTAAACACGATTTGTTCTCCAAATCCCGGATGACTATATCCGGTTTGTTTGCTGCTATCGTGCGATCAGTTTGAATTTGTTGGTCGTACAATATCGTACACAATCCAACAGACGTCACCGGTTTCGGTGAGTGTTCGTCCCACTTGGGGCATGTGTTCGGAACTTCGAGGGCGATACTGATCTGCCAGTGGAGGTAGCTACACACCCTGTCGTGTCTTTTCAAGTATTCGGTCTTTGCTAGGATTGGACAAGCTGAGACAATATGATCAATGGTTTTTACGTGTTCCTCACAAATGTGGCATTTATCATCTTGGGAAATTTTGAGAACCGCTTTATCATAATGTCGTGTTCTCAAGGCCTGATCTTGGGCAGCTATTACAAGTGCTTCCGATTCTGGCTTCATTCTTGCCCTTTTAAGCCGCATAAATGATTGATCTTTATTGATCTGCACCTTGTCCATTCTTTTTAGATATTGTCCGTGGAGTGATTTGTCTCTCCACGATTTCTTTAACATTTTCTGTGTCTCAAATTTCATGTTAAGTAGCATCAGAAGTTCAGTGTCTCTGTCATTCTGGGTGTCTTGCCTAGTTTTCTTCGCAATGCTTCTTGCTACACTTACAATGCCTCTGTTTCCCATTCTTCGGTCAGATTTCATGTCCTGCCTCATTAGTGGGTCATCTTGATGGCTGACTACATACTTTCCCATCCCGGTTATTGCATTGTGCCAGGAGGCTTCAATTTGTCTCAGGCCTCTTCCTCCTTCCTTACGTGACACATAAAGTCTATGTACATCAGCTCGGGGGTGGGCAACATGATGCATTGTAAGCAATTTTCTGGTTTTTTCGATCCATGATGCGAATTTCCTGTTCAGTCCAGTCTACTAGTCCGAAACTGTATTCGGCTACAGACACCGCCAAACTACCTATTGCTGATATTTTATTTCTTGAGTTCAGAGCGGACTGCAGGACAAGTCTCACTCGTCTATAATACTCCCTGCGAATTCTCTCTTTCATTGTGTCGTTCGAGATGGTCTCACATTCTTCAATGCCGTTATTATTATTATTATTATTATTATTATTATTACTATTATAATTATTATTATTACTATGATTATAATTATTATATATTTGGTATTTTCGGATCGGATTAATTCGACTTTTGCATCTAGGCCTGGGCCTCGGCGTGCTTTTATTTATTATCCACACCTGGGAGTAAGCGAGACTTGTGGCGTTCATGACGCCCTACACAGTCTGATTACTTGGCTCGCCTGAGCATTTCTTTCGTCCCAAAGCTATAGAAACTGAGACCGCCAGAGGAGATTAATAATAATAATAATAATAATAATAATAATAATAATGATCATCATCAAAATTAGTAGTAGTTGTAATAGTAACAGTATAATTAATAATTATTAAAATGTTATTTTATGTTATAATTATTTGGGTCCTTGAATTTAATATAATAATTACAATTATTATAATAATTATTATATATTATGTTTATCAAATCTTCTTCAATAAATGTAACATAGTGTAGAAATAAAAACACTAGTTTTTTAGGGAGTTCGTATTCTACCCTATGTATGTTGTGAACGCATGTTTGTTTGGGATAATTTTTAATTTCCTTGAATATTATTTTCGTAATAAACATTTTTGTATATTATTTTTACAATGTCTTTCTGAAATAATTAAATTTGTCAGACGAGTAAATTGGTGTACTACTTCTCAGGGATCAATTTAAAAAAGACCTGTAACATTATTTTCCAACAAATTATTTTTCAAACATTTTTTGTCATGTATTACTATTTTTCGAAATGATAATCATACTTTTTAATTACATTATGTGAAACGAAAACTTGTATGATTTATTTAAAATAATCAATTACCTTCCCAGTTTACTACTTGGTTTTGATTTCAAAATTGTGCTTAATAGCATAGAGCGTTTTTAACATGTTTGTTAGACTTCTTTTGAAATACCAGAAGAGTCAAAACACAGGTTTGCCACGTGCGACCCACGAAGTGCAGGTTAATTAGTATCGCTGCTCTTCTCCATTCAACTATTTAATCATTTTAGAGCGGGCATGTCAAGGTCACAAGGCGAGTAGCTTAAAAGTATGGGTTGTACAAATTGCTCCGGTGTGGCGGTACATCACTGGTTACTGGCCCACGGCATGGTTACGTGTCTTTTGGAGAGTTGACAGTTATTGCCACAAACTTAGCTATATTAATTCTCATTTCCTACCAAAGCGAAGATATAATCCATTAAAATGTAATAATATACCAATCATATTGCAAATTGACAATTAAGAGTAAAATTAAACATTTTGTATCGAAAGTAACATGATTTCTAATCGTGTTTAGTTAAGAGTGCAGTAATTGCATTTACTCCCTACGTTCAAGTTATGAGATTTAACAGAGAAAGATTCTTCCGTTAAAAGAGCTATTCATCCATAAGCGAGAGTTGTTAACTTTTGTTAAGTATTTCACATTATTGCTACATACAACAAATAACTGAATAATTTAATAATGATAATACACAAACGAAGTCAAGGATAGAATTCACCATCCCTGCCCCTTGGTAAAAATGTTTATACAAGACAAAATTTAAAAAGAAAATTAATATGAAATAGTAATAAATAGTAAAGAGAATAACCATAATCCAAATGTGGTTGTTTGATAGAACAGTTTGGCAAACATTTTCGAATATAGCCACTACTCCACGAATCGCACTGCTTCAGCATGCTCGCATACACCTATTTCTGAATTTGGATGGGGAAAAAAAGAGCGAAGTAAGGGGAAGTTGCCTGCGCTCACAGGAGCGCCGGGCTTCCAAGGCAGGCAAGTAGTTCGACGTGTGTGGTTTGATATGCCTGTAGAGTATTTAAAGCTTCGTAAAATTCAATGTCGTTTTGTATTATTAGTTGTTATCCACTAGGTCATCACGTCCAAACAATCGACTTTGTACTGTTTCAACTCTTTAATTTTTTTATTCTTCCACCCCATGACGAACATGCGTATGTAATAAAATGAATAATTTTAAAAATATTGATTGCCATTTTAATTTGATCAGAAGTTTTTTTGTTTATAAATGGCTACAGTACAAGTATTTTAAGATTCGTTTGTTTTATTAGCAATGTAAATTAGATGATCTTTCGAATTTAGTCCAAGATATTGACATGAGAAATAAAAAGTAGTCAAGGATTTTATTTTTATTAATAATTAAAAATACTATACTTCTAGACAGGACAAATAAAAGGTAGACATTCAATGTAGTATTATTTAGTCACTTTTTATTTCTCCTGTCAAATATCTTGATTTAAAAATAGAAAAAGACTAAATTGGGAAGATTGCTTTAATATCACTATTAATGTCGATTGCTTTAATTCATCACTATTAAACGTCGATTCTCGAGTGAAGAGTATACCTCTTCACTCGAGTCACAAATTATACTCGAAATCTTCGAGTATAATTTCCATTTCGAACTCTATCGAAAATATTTAGCCTTAGAACTGAAATCAATAGCAATTATCTCTTCATCATTCCATTGATAACGCATCGCAGTGCAAGGGGTCGTTGATACAATTTCTCGTCAGTCGCCCTCGGCGTGGGGCGAAGAGTTGCTGCCATGTCTGGCCTCTCCACTCCCTCTCGCCCTCGCTCCCGCACCCGCGCCCGCCCGCCGAGCCACGAAACCCGAGCCTGCACGCGGGTTTTACGACGTCTCGCGTTTTTAACAGCCGAAGACGCGCTGTGTTTCTTCCGAGCCACCCACTCCGCCCGCTCCGCCCGCTCCGCCCGCACCGCCCACACCGCCCGCACCGCCCGTTCCGCCCGCACCGCCCACAGAACTTATGCCCGTCGCGCCCCAGCAAGCCCCGCTCTGCGCCCCCCCCCCCTCCCCCGCCTCGTTACCCTTCCCCTCTTCATGCCTTTCTCTTCCTCCTCCATACTCTCCCTTTTCTTTCCTCCCTGCTGCTCGCACTTCTTTCTCCTTCAGACTCTCTTCTTTAATTTTTACTTTCTCTTTACTTTGCTCCAGAGAAAGTATTGAGAATTGATATCAATAATTTTAGGAAAATACACGTTTGGAAGATCCCCAATACGAAAATAAGATATTATAGTGTTTTATTATTATATTCTATATATTATGTTCTTTTCGCTTCATAAAACAGATTTACATCATTCTCTCCCCAATTATTTGTCACATGATAATTTTCACAAATTTCTATACACATTATTTTCTTCTATCTTTCCAAACTTCCTTTTTCTTCTAGAATTTCTTAAATTTCAATTGACGAATTAATTGTCGCCCTTCCTCTCTTTCACCTACTATTTGGGTTACATTTAACACGATTTGTGGTTATATATTCTCTTGCATTCTTTGCAAATATCCCTACCAAACTAATTGTCTAATATTGACTTAAGTTAATACAGTATTGACCTTCTTAATTTATTTTCTAATTACTATGGTTTTGATTTTGTCTAATTTTTATATCCGTGCTGACCCCCAAAAAGTCCATTTCTAATGACAATAATTTTGATATTTTGATCCAGTACTTTTCGTCTCGTGTATTTTTTAATGCTGATATTTACTACACTTTGTGTAATAGATTGATAAATTCTGAATTTTACATTTCTAGTTATACATTTCTTCAACAGTACTTTATTCCGCATTGTAATTGTTAATCCCTCTAAGTATTTCTCAACAAGTCGATCATTATGTCAGATTGTTCGTTTTCGGGCTCATTTTTTTAACAATCCTAGCAGCTACTCTTTAAATATTTCTCCAGATTCTTAATATTTTACGTATATGTTACATTTTCTTTAATTCAACGTTCTGAGTACTCGTTGGCACATAGAATTTGGCGAGCCACTACGCGGCAACGAGAGTTGCGGGTTCGAAAAGTGGTTTCTGTGGTTTCTCATATCGTCACAACCGACAGCGCTAGATCGCTGCGTATCTGACTATCCATTCGTGCTATATGACTATCCCTTCGTCCTTCTCACCAATCATCCCGTTGTATCTACATCTGTACTCGGGAGACGATGTCCACCAAACCAAAAGCAGGGCTGAAGACAAATCAATCAATTTTTCATTTGTATCTACTTGAAACGACTTATTCCTTCGAACATGAATCCTCTTTTCTTTCTGGCTTTTTCGTACGTTTGGTGACTCTTTGTCAGCCCTTACGACGCCCGCGCCCCCAGCTGTTACGAGAGCATTCTCCTTCTCGGTCGTCGCCTGCGTTCTCACGTGTCCTCCCCGAGCGCGCCTCCGGGCAGACGGCCTGGCCACAAGAAGCCTCTCTCCCCCCTCCTCTGCGCTCCTTGCTCAGGACCTCGGCCGCCTCCAAGCACGTGTTTGCGCTCTCCGCACACCTCTCTCCGTTCGATAATTCTCTCAAAATCATCTTTTATATACATGCTCGTTAACTAAGTAGCGTTTTGTGTCCAGGTTTGAAATAGCAGCTTAATCTCAGTAAAAATAGCCCTTTTCAGTGACTATTTTACTATTCTTATTGTACTTTTCTGTATTAGAGAGGAAAAGGAAAGAATTCTGTATTTCAAACAATTTGAAGTAATTTTATTTAAAATCTCGCCAAATCCACCTCGATCCTCTTCGTCTCGCTCCACTCCTGTCGTCCACCTCAGCTTTCCTCTGCCCCTGGCCTGCTCTGTCTCCGCCTCCTCGCCGACGTTCCGACTTCGTTCTACCACCTCGCTTGTCCCGCCCCGCCCCCGCCCTTCCTCCGCCTGCCTCATCGCCACCGCCGCGCCCCAAACCGTAATTCCTCAATATATTCCTCATAACGGAGAGCCAAAGAACACCCCCTTCCAAAAAAAATAAACAAAATGGTTTAAGAGAGTCCCCCCACTCCCCCGTAAGTCATACGAGATGGTTTTATATTTTGATTGATCCGTTTCTCAAACTTTCCTCGTAGATGGTCTGGGATTTCATAATCGGTACCAACAGTTACGAGCTTATACTTCGATTTATTTAGGGCTGCATTTGACGTAAATCAGCTGATACGGTGTCATCCAATCGGGGGCTTGCACGTCACTACAGTGGCGTCACTATGGTGACGTTCAACCTCGCGATTGGATGACACGGTAAAAACGGTATTTACGTCAAGTGCAGTTATGTCTAAATCCAAATATAGTTGTTTATAATACTATTACAGTGTAATAGTGCATTAGTAGTTTATTTCTCTTTGAAAAAGGAGCACGCTCTCAAGGCGTCTTGTTTATTGATACAGGATAGGATATTAGATCGGCAGTATCTAGTACATTTCAGCTCAGTAAATATTGTATGTAAACGGATATGTAAACATTTGCACGGATACACACAAATTGCTTTGACAAATGACATCATTGACGTTTCACAAGAAAGAAAGTAGAATAGTCGAGTCTTCCCATAAACATGCTCGTGAGTAATATTCCAGCTTAATTTCTTCGACGGTTTTTTTTTTTAATTTAAGCAAATATTTTGTGGTAAACGTGTCCACATGTAAATTAATTTTTAAATAAAGAAAAACGTTTTAGAAAGATGGCAGTCGTCAAGACCACCCGGAGACTGCCCCTGGCTCTAAATTGCTTCTGTAGTCACCACAAGGGCGTTACTTGCTTCAGCTGAAAAGAGAATGCGAGAAAAATTAATTCACTTCCTCTTGAAGTTTGCTTTGGCATATTCAGGGCTTATAAAACGACGTTTGCAAGGAAGAGGAATAAAATGAGCAATCAGGGTGACCATTTCTTCTCTGAAACAATTTGTTTCATTTCATATTTCTTAATTTTGAGATAAAACTGGTTACAAGATAATTATAAAATTTGTTTTCAAATGCAATGTAAAAAAACTACTAAATTCTGTTAGTTTGTAAAATAAAATTATAAATGCTATTTTCTTTAAAATGAGAGTAGAGAATGACAACACTAAAGAAAGGTTTGATTACTTCAATTTACGAACAAAGCTCTCCCCTTATTTAATTGTTGATAATAAACGTTCAAAAGCCAAAGAGATTTAAACAAAGCTGTAATTATTACAACAAACATCTCTTCCTCACTTGTGAATAATGTTCTTTTGTCAACACAATTTCCAAACCCGAAGCTGTCTAAAAAAAAAACACAGGAAAGACCACAAAAAGACAGGAAAATTTTTTAATGCGATGAATTTGTGAACATAGTCCATCACGAGCTCTAAAATATTAGATTCCCCAAAGCATTTTTTAAAACTTAATTTTGTTCCGAGCTTCCAAGCTGAAAAGTTGTGTCTCTTGTACGGCATTTTATGTTGGTAATTTATTGAGATTAGGTTGTTTGTGATTGTATTCTCATGCTTTGACACTCTCTCTTATTAATTTTCTTTTTGCCGTTTTTTACTTTATCGCTGCGGAGTAGAGAGAAAGTTATATAATGCTGCTAGAAAAAGCGCTGAATTTTTGGCAGAAAAACTCTTATTACAGGACCCTGGTAACGAAAAAGTGTATCAACCCAGCTGCTAAATTGAGAAAAAAATCCGCTAATGCGTTGTGTAGCCAGAATCCAAAAAATCCAAAAAATCGAATGACGGCAAAACGTCTGTCTGTCCATCCATCTGTGAACAACCTAACTGCTAAACCGTTCAGCCAATTTTCTCCAAAATTGATATTCCCGATCGATTTGGTTGATGTCACAGATCTTTGAATTGGAAACCGATATTTTGATTTTGGAGAGTAGTTTACATGAAGCTTCTAGAACTTTTTTCCAAATTAAAAAAAATTGCTCTATCGTTTTTGATTAAATTTTGTTGTTGGATAGTGTAAAAGACGTTTAAGAGAATGGTGTAGGTCTCATGTTCGTTGAAAACCCTGATTTTTCGAAAATTGCAAAAGTTCAAAATTTTTTCGGAGTCCTCCTACAACTAAAATATTAATGATAGAGTTTTTTCCCTTAATGAAATCTGTTCTTAAAGAGAGATTTTGAAATAAGGGCTTCTATAATATTTCGATAATTTGAGTATTTTTCGCGTAATTTTGCGTGATAATACGGGCGAGAAAATACGTGATATTTTAGCACCACTAGTTTCTTTGTTTTAGCAAATAGAGTCGCAAAATTATGCATTCTATAAATTTATAATTGACAATTATCAACAAACCCCTAATGCGGTCCATGGTTTCAAATCGCAACCGTTGGTAATCACGTTATGCCATAACGCAATGTGACCGTATTGAAAACGCAAGCTTTCACCTAGTATTTATATCACTAGAAACAAAGGTGATAAACGGTTTTATCTCTCATTGTCAAACCTTACAACTTTATCAAAGCCTTCTGTCTTGCAAATGCTTAGCAGTCTTCTCGTGTCGCGACAGCTCTGACTTGCAAAATATATCAGAAGCTGATATGACTTCTATATGATTAAATTACGACAGTTCGAGAAGAGGTCACTAAATGCCAAATGAATGTGTGTACGTGGAAAATGATTGCTTTATCTGAACAGAAGAAAACGAGACCATTGTTTGACGTCTGTGATTAATTAGAATATTCAAAAAGTGCTGGAATCCAGGAATACAATTTTACTTTTGTTTCTGTCGTAAAGGTCTTAAATTGTACCAAGATAATTCTGATTGTGAGTTCATGAAAAGTACATTCATTTATTTCTTCCTTTACCCTTCTTCTCCGTTTCTCACCAGACTCATGTCTTAAAAGAAACTCCAAAACGGACATTTCTAAAACGCTCGAAAAGGCCAATTATTTCTCTCAGATACTATTTTCCGGCAGTTTCTGACGATATGATAAAACCCTTGTTTTTGATGTCATCGTCTGTTTTCTTAACCCAGAAGTTTGTTCTTGGAGAGAAATTCCTTGTTCTCAGAAGGCACCCAACCGTGATTTACAAGCGAGGTCTTTTAAAATGATGCTAACGGAAGATAACGTGGTTCGACACCTCTGGCCAGGTGGTCCTACGGTGTTGCCGAACTTAACATGTTTATTGGGAGATTGGGGGCAGGTGAATTTGTAGTAACTTGTATAACAGAATCATTTCTAAAAGACTACTATAAAACCCTTTTTTCTTAAAATAAAATTTCCAATAACTTTGTTTACATTTCGAAACTAATTTCGTTAATAAAATATATGTAATTATATATAATTTCATTTACCCTGTAATTTTATACTACAAATAAAATAATGAAATGTGGTTGCATATACCATTTTTTAAAAACTCAATATCCCCTCTGGAAATTATTTACGTGAGATATCATAAAATCGTTTGGTTATTTTTGTGTTATTGATACGATCTGACGATAATTCTACAGCCTAAGTATAATACTGACATGACAATGGTTTCTGGTTTCATAAATTCAACACTGTAACAATAATATTTCTGAAGGATGACTGCATGCATGAGACCTTCTTTCCCAAATCTTTCGAAAAACAAAGACTCAAACGTACAGAGAAGAAAAATTAAAGCATGTAGATCAGAAATGTAATGCCTCACTTTCCTCTATAATTTGAAAACGAAAATATCGAGAATGTTAATATTTGTGCTTGATTGTCTAGCTTGCGACATCAGTCAAATCGATCGAGAATATCAATTTTGGAGAAAATTGGCTGACCGGTTTAGCAGTTAGATCGTTCACAGACAGACGGGCAGACAGAGAGACGTTTTGCCGTCATTCGATTTCTCGGTAACATGGATGTGGATTCTGGCTGCACCACGTGTTAGAGGATTTTTTTCTAAATTTAGCAACTGGATTTATACACTTTTTCGTTATCACGGCGCGGCAACGAGTTTTTTCTGGAGAAAAAACTGCGTGCGCTCTCACGCAGCCTACACCTCACGCGGTTCAGGACATTCCTGTCGGGACAAGATGCAGATCAATAAAGATTAATATTTTTTGTGGCTTAAAAGGGGAAGAATGAAGCCAGAATCGGAAGCAGTTCTAGTAGCTGCTCAAGATCGGGCGTTGAGAACACGACATTATGATAAAGCGGTTCTCAAAATTTCCCAAGATGACAAATGCCACATTTGCCAGGAGCAAGTAGAAACCATTGATCATATTGTCTCAGCTTGTGCAATTCTAGCGAAGACCGAATACTTAAAAAGACACGGCGGGGTGTGTAGTTACCTCCACTGGCAGATCTGTACCGCCTTCCAAGTTCCAAACACATGCCCCAAGTGGTACGAACACTCACCAAAACCGGTGACATCGGTTGGACTCTGTACAATATTGTACGACCAACAAATTCAAACGGATCGCACGATAGCAGCAAACAAACTGGATATTGTTATCCTGGATTTTGAGAAAAAATCGTATCTACTTGTAGATGTTGCTGTGTCTTGCGATCAAAATGTGATAACCAAGGAGGCAGAGATACGTCTTAAATACAAGAATTTGGAAATCGAGATAAGCCGAACGTGGGGCATAAAAGCAAAGGTCGTCCCGATAGTTATCGGAGCTCTGGGATTTGTTCCGCAAAATTTGTGTAAGAACTTGGCTGAACTTCCAGGTCATTCAAAGGACTGAAAAGTGCAAGAAATTGCTTTATTTGGCACGGCTCACATTTTGAGCAAAGTATTGTAGAGGCTCCGACAGTCCCTAGATCTGCTCCTTAAGTAGCTGGTTGCAACCTGGAGTAGATTTTATATTCAGTCGACTCATAACATCTGTAGTCGTGATATAGAGGAACATAATAATAATAATAATAATAATAATAATTGGGGAACTGGGATTTATTCCGCAAAATTTGTGTAAGAACTTGGCTAAACTTGCAGGTCATTCAAAAGACTGGGAAGTGCAGGAAATTGCTTTATTTGGAACAGCTCACATTTTGCGCCAAGTATTGTAGATGCACCGACAGTGCATCATGCTCATTCTATATCTGCTCATTGCTATATCTGCTCATTAGGTAGGTGGTTGCAACCTGGAGTAGATTTTATATTCAGCCGTCTCATAACATCTTTATTCGTGATATAGAGGAATAATAATAATAATAATAATAATAATAATAATTATTATTATTAATTATCGATTATTATTATTAATCGATTATTATAAATCGTTTGGTACGAATAAAGGTACTCGATTCTTCGAGGGACTCAGTTCGGTCCTAGTGAACGTCCCTGTTCAATCTCGCGAACAATTACAAAGAAACTCGCCAGCAGGGTGCAGCCTCAAATTGTCTTTCCCCCGCGCGGCCAACATTCTTCGGCTGCCCCACCTTCAAAGTTTCTCACGGCTCTAGCACGTTTATACAAAAACATAAGAAATGAAACACAGATGTTCAGGCAACAAAACGACTCTCGTTGAGCCCTCTGGCCGCAAGCGCCGAACCGCCGCGTACTTACTGTAAGCCGGGGAAGGGGCGGCAGGCTCGGCCTCCCCCGGCGGGCGCGCGGCCCTCAAGCCATTAGCCTTTTACCTGCTTTTCTCAGACTTCGGCGGCCAGACATATTTACAAACATTCCAGATATCGCTACGTGCCTCCCGCCCCAATACTGGCGTTAGAATTCGCCGACAACGAACGCATCTGCTAGGCAGCCGCGTCCGCGCCCGCGCCCGCGACCGCGACCGCGCCCGCCTCACCGCCCCTTACTCTCAACCAGCATCGCGGTTCCCGTGAGAAAATACCAAACCTTGCTAATGAGATGCAGCCATCGCGGACACAGCCAGTGCCGCCCATAGTCACGTGACACACTTCAAAACATAACAACGAATAGCGAGCATTTCTTGTGGCACACTACGTCTCACTGTACATCATAGGCTAGCTGCAATTGTCACGTGACTCTTCCCCCTCTGCACTCGGAAACATACGTTCAAATAAATACGGCAACTTCGCTCCCACGCGCCACTATCAGTCAAACTCCGCCACTCGTATGTCAAACTATCAGTCAATTTCGCTGCTACTACGCAGGCACTTCAATGTCATTTCTACTATGTGAAACTACCATGTCAAAATCTGTCACTGCTATGCCGATCTTCTAAGTCAAACTACTATACTGCTGCTACAATTACTGCTCTGTTCACTACTATGTGAAACTACGCAGTCACACTTCTACGTCAAAACTCTACTATTGCGCAGTCACTCTTCAGTCAATCTCACTGCTACTATTACGCAGTCACTCTTCAGTCAATCTCACTGCTACTATTACGCAGTCACTCTTCAGTCAATCTCACTGCTACTATTACGCAGTCACTCTACGTCAAACTACTATTACTGCTGCTACAACTACTACTCTACTCGTCGGACAGCCTGCGAACGAGTCAGCTGTCCTTGCTCTGCCTATCAAGGCTCCGGCAATCAATCGGCGCGGCCAGCAGGCCGCGATCAACAGTACGGGCCGCTCCAGCACGCGAGTACGCGCCCATGGTGACATCCAGCCTACCAGCCGTAACATCTGCAGCCCATTTCTACCGACGGCACACACACTCAGCCGTCTGACCTGGGTTGGTGCTTGCAGTACTCTCATCAATCTGTAAGTGTAAACTTCAAGCAAGAAGAAACTATTAATCATAAACATTCATTGGTCCTCCGGCTTACTACCTAACTACTTGTAAAACTAATCAATATTTCAAGAATTAAATTTAATTTATACACAAGTGCATTGCCTTTCATTTGCCCCTACGAAACAATCCCCTGAAACCTGATCTGACCCTGTATGTAGTCGCTTCGCAGAACGGATCTCACACCGCGCTGCATCCACTACATATAATGGTCGGCTCCGGGCCCGATCTTGTCAGCGCCATTACAATGTTATACAGCCACTCTCTCAATTAATACATCAGACAGGATTCAGGAATTGTTTCAGCAGGGAATGAAGGCTTTGAAACTATTTTAATCAATTTCTTTGCCAGTTCACCAGTGTCGAGAAAAGTGTTACAATTCGAATCAATCAGTCAGATCAATCAACGCCTATCTACTGATTCCTTACTTATTCAGTGTTTATTTACTATTGTACTATTCAGTGTTCAGTGCTCATTTATAATTGCACAATTCAAGGTTTACTTACTATTTCATTATTCAATGGTCATTTATTATTGTACTATTCAGTGATTTATTTACTATTACATTATTCAGTGCTAATTTCTATAGCAATATTCAGTGTTTTGTTCGCTAGTGCATTATTCATTGCTTCTGTTTATCATTGCACTATTCACAATTTTTATCAGCTATTGTATTATTCAGTGTTTTTTCTCAATATCTATTGTGGTATTCAGTGTTTCTCTACTATTATTCGCTCAATTCAGTGTCTATTTTGCCAAGTGTCTTATCAATTGTTATTGTATTGTTCAGTGTGCATGTTTGTACAGGTCAACATCAGCCCACATCAGCGGCTGAGTGTGTGTTCCCCCCTTATCGCGATTTGCTAGTGCATTCACATTTTGCACATTTTTTCAAAATTGGTTACGCCCCAACGCGGGCACTTACTAATTTCTAACTTAAACTCAAAATGGCACCGAACAATACTTTGCGCAAATATCTCGCGGCTCGAGATGCCATTCTCAAGCGATTCAGAGCCCGGGAAGATATTATTCGAAATTTAGAAATCGAAAACAAACAATCGTATCTGAAATTACTTTCTCATCAAACGCATTTGCAAGAAATGTGGAGCGATTACAGACAAATTGTAAACGAGCTAGTCGAAGACGAAGACGCCAACTCGTCTTTATACATTGACTTTGAAAATGACTATTTTGACCTAATAAGCGAAGTAACAGTTAAAATTGACAACAACTCTCAATTTTCACCAAATCACGCCAGACCGACCTCTCCATGTCCATCCGCGACATCAGGTCACAGCTGTACTTCACAGTCAGCTCCTGCTTTACGCCTCCCTGAAGTGCCTCTGCCAACTTTCAGCGGTAACCACACCGAGTGGCTGTCATATCGTGACATTTTTCAGGCCCTCGTCATCGACAATTTGCAGCTAGCAGATATCAGTCGATTCTACTATCTCAGTCAGTCATTGATCGGTGAAGCTAAAGGCGTAATAGCCAACGTACCACTCACAGGTGACAACTTCTCTACCGCCTGGAGTACCCTTTGTTCTCGCTATTCGAATCCACGTTTGATAGCTTTCTCGCATTTATCCGGGCTAGACAATCCCCCGCGCTTAGTAGCCGACTCCGCTAAGTCATTAAGCGCATTTATCGATCACTGCCAATCGAATATAAACGCTTTATCAAATCTCGATTTGGGCGTAGATTTACGAGAACTGCTCTTTGTCCACAAGGTTGTCAACCATCTTGACAGAGCCACCATGTGTCAGTGGGAAAATTCAATACCAGATGACCGCATTCCCACTTTACGCAACTTATGGGACTTTCTGCAACGTCGGTGTAAAATCCTTCAAATCACTGAAGCCGCCGTCCCGAGCGCTCCCGTGCAGCTCAATACGCGCGCGCAAGCTTCCGCGCCGGCTCCTGCACGCACGCCGCCACCTTCCGACAACTGCCTCAAGTGTCGCGAAAGGCACATGCTGCATCAATGCGCTAGTTTTCGCGCCCTCAGCGCCGACGCGAAACGAAACTTTGTTAAAACCCACAAACTCTGCAACAACTGTTTACGGAAATTTGTAGCCGGCCACAAATGTAGTGACCGAAAATGTTTTCATTGCGGAAACAAACATCACAGCCTCCTGCATGAATCATTTTCTGCACCTCAGCGATCTAACATTTCCGGCATAATCAATCACGCGGCAGCTGCCCAGACCCACGTGTCTAGTACCGTACAATCAGATTTGCCACAAAATTCTAATCTTAACGCGCATTCTCTCGAATGGCAAAATCAAAGGCAACAAGGGAACGACAACACCTCGTCGCCCCAAACCACTGCACACGTGCAGCGAGAAGTATACACAAATGCTTGCTCGACTCCAGCCACACACGGCTGCATTCTGCCTACCGCCATAGTGAACGCTGTCACGGCGCGAGGCTACTTTCGCCCGGCCACCTGTCTTCTCGATTCGGGCTCAAACTGCAACCTAATAACTGAAAACTTTCTGAAAATGCTCGAAATCAATCCCACAAAGTCTTCCATTACGATCCAAAGTGTTTGTCGCTCCTCATCTTCCGCCTCGAAGAGCGCAAAATTACAATTGCATTCCCGTTGTAAGAATTGGAGCACTACGCAAGAATTCATTGTCGTAGACGCCATTTCCCATCCGCTTCCGGCAGTCGAAGCGGACATTTCTAAGTGGCATTTGCCCACAGAATGCAAACTTGCGGACTCAAATTTTCATCTAGAAAAACCGCTAGATTTGCTGCTAGGCGCCTCTGTCGTCGCCGAAATTAACGAAGGCGGTATTCACCGCATTGAGAACAACGGACCT
Organism: Acheta domesticus; assembly: GCA_031308135.1. Taxonomy (NCBI): domain Eukaryota; kingdom Metazoa; phylum Arthropoda; class Insecta; order Orthoptera; family Gryllidae; genus Acheta; species Acheta domesticus. The sequence continues at coordinate 172,448,392 of JAHLJT010000631.1, read as the reverse complement.
ACACTAACACAAACGAAACTAGGTTGGGTCGCCAGTGGCTCATATTCCCCTTATCAACCAGGCAATCGAGACATTAGAGTCTTATCGAATTTTGCAATTGCAAAGGAACTGCGCTCCGAGCTACATGACGAGCCTCCTTTGTCACCCAAATTTCAATCACAGAGGAGCAGTTTCCTAACTAGTAGCAAGCCTATCAAACACGGACATATGATTTCACATACGAAAACTCCGCCGAAATCGGCTAGCATCGCGAAAGCACAATCCTTTCGCAAACCCTCAAACTTGCAAGCTATGCACCCAACTTCCGCCGAGAAGTTAGAACATTTTAATATCTCGCAAAATTCATGTCCAACAAAATGGTGCAAACGCACATTCAAAGTGCCTCATCTAACACCAACTTTCATTCAACCTTTACCTCAGCATCATCTTGTTAATTCGATTAATCAATCTACAAGGCCGCAATCAAATCTATCAAATTTTCCTCTCTACTCAGGATATCAAAATTCGCATTTTAGAAGTCCTACAAATGTTCTCTACTAAAGGTGAGACCTCACTCACTTTGCATATTCTCCGCTATTTCTGAATGCAACAACCTTTCAGTTCTTCATCGCCACATCACTTATTAATTTACAAGCATTAAACTACAAAGCGGGCAATTAATAACTACTTCCCCTGCTCATTACTTCACATTAACTTCTATATTGTCGCTCAATTGAACAACTTGTCATTAGTTTATTCAACATAACATTATTTTCTTTCCGCGATTTTCCACTTGCCAGTGAAATCGCGCGCGGGCACCTTTGTTCAATCTCGCGAACAATTACAAGGAAACTCGCCAGCAGGGTGCAGCCTCAAATTGTCTTTCCCCCGCGCGGCCAACATTCTTCGGCTGCCCCACCTTCAAAGTTTCTCACGGCTCTAGCACGTTTATACAAAAACATAAGAAATGAAACACAGATGTTCAGGCAACAAAACGACTCTCGTTGAGCCCTCTGGCCGCAAGCGCCGAACCGCCGCGTACTTACTGTAAGCCGGGGAAGGGGCGGCAGGCTCGGCCTCCCCCGGCGGGCGCGCGGCCCTCAAGCCATTAGCCTTTTACCTGCTTTTCTCAGACTTCGGCGGCCAGACATATTTACAAACATTCCAGATATCGCTACGTGCCTCCCGCCCCAATACTGGCGTTAGAATTCGCCGACAACGAACGCATCTGCTAGGCAGCCGCGTCCGCGCCCGCGCCCGCGACCGCGACCGCGCCCGCCTCACCGCCCCTTACTCTCAACCAGCATCGCGGTTCCCGTGAGAAAATACCAAACCTTGCTAATGAGATGCAGCCATCGCGGACACAGCCAGTGCCGCCCATAGTCACGTGACACACTTCAAAACATAACAACGAATAGCGAGCATTTCTTGTGGCACACTACGTCTCACTGTACATCATAGGCTAGCTGCAATTGTCACGTGACTCTTCCCCCTCTGCACTCGGAAACATACGTTCAAATAAATACGGCAACTTCGCTCCCACGCGCCACTATCAGTCAAACTCCGCCACTCGTATGTCAAACTATCAGTCAATTTCGCTGCTACTACGCAGGCACTTCAATGTCATTTCTACTATGTGAAACTACCATGTCAAAATCTGTCACTGCTATGCCGATCTTCTAAGTCAAACTACTATACTGCTGCTACAATTACTGCTCTGTTCACTACTATGTGAAACTACGCAGTCACACTTCTACGTCAAAACTCTACTATTGCGCAGTCACTCTTCAGTCAATCTCACTGCTACTATTACGCAGTCACTCTTCAGTCAATCTCACTGCTACTATTACGCAGTCACTCTTCAGTCAATCTCACTGCTACTATTACGCAGTCACTCTACGTCAAACTACTATTACTGCTGCTACAACTACTACTCTACTCGTCGGACAGCCTGCGAACGAGTCAGCTGTCCTTGCTCTGCCTATCAAGGCTCCGGCAATCAATCGGCGCGGCCAGCAGGCCGCGATCAACAGTACGGGCCGCTCCAGCACGCGAGTACGCGCCCATGGTGACATCCAGCCTACCAGCCGTAACATCTGCAGCCCATTTCTACCGACGGCACACACACTCAGCCGTCTGACCTGGGTTGGTGCTTGCAGTACTCTCATCAATCTGTAAGTGTAAACTTCAAGCAAGAAGAAACTATTAATCATAAACATTCATTGGTCCTCCGGCTTACTACCTAACTACTTGTAAAACTAATCAATATTTCAAGAATTAAATTTAATTTATACACAAGTGCATTGCCTTTCATTTGCCCCTACGAAACAATCCCCTGAAACCTGATCTGACCCTGTATGTAGTCGCTTCGCAGAACGGATCTCACACCGCGCTGCATCCACTACAGTCCCGCTCCAGCCACCACGGCCGGGCACACTCTGCGACCTAGCAACCGCCGGTGGCGTGGCGTGGTGTGGTGTGGCGTGGTGTGGTGTGGGGCGGGGCGGTACGAAGGCGCGTCTGGGCGGGACGTGACCGAGAGGGCACGCTGTGCAAGTGTTAAGTAATCGCCTGGCGGCAGCGGAGAAGTCTTACAGCGGGCGCAGACAGATAAGAGGGGAGGGGAGCGGCGCGGGCCTTGGGTCGCACCGGCGTGGACGGAGGCGACGGTGACGTGCAGCCATCAGGGGCCACGTGACGGAATTGAAGGCAGGCATGGAGGTGCGGGAGTTAAAGACACGTTACCGACAAAGGACTTTTAACAATAGGAATCACTTAATTGTACTTCTGAAGTTGTTTTAGTAGATTTTCATTTTGCCCTCCCCTTCTTTTTTTTGCCTATTTTAGCTTCTGATGCCTATTTTTTGTATTTTTCCTTATTTGTTCCTTTTCGTCCCTTTTTTGTCATTATTCTTCCTTTTCCTCTCCTGGCACCATTCTTTATCAAACTGGACACTTACCTCCAAGCTTATACAACATGAAGGCGTGATAGTGTATTGTGTTACTGTGGACGGAGGCTCCGGTGACAGGTTGTATTAAAAATCTGAAAGGGAAAGGAAGATGATACCAATGAAGATTTTTGATATTTTTCACTGACGCTGAGAGAATTGTTCGCTCACAAGGAATCTCATCGTATGTTGAAGTATGATCTCGGATCCCTTTTGAAGACAGAGCGATCTGTACATTATTTATCCTTCTCAGTTCGTAAATCTATAATTCCATGTTCACTTATACCATTTCAAGATTCAAAAGGTAGAGTCCACATTAGCATTTCTTAGACAGCGTCGCGAGTAAAATAAATTCGTAGTCGTCATACCGAATGATTATGTGCAATCTGTGCTAACGTAAGTGCTAACGTAAATTTTAGAGTTGGAATAAAAATGTGAATCATTTTAATTATTAGCATTTTTACCATAATTATTTTTAAATGGTGATTTTTCAGTGTTTTCTGTGTATTTGCACCAATTTTTAGCCAGTTTAATTTCCTTTTTTGTATGCTTATTTTAGTAAAAATAAATGCCCTTTTGCCTGCCTATTTTAGATAAAATAAATGCCTGAAATTCCGGGCTTGGTAATGGAAGAAGCGCTCAGCAGCGCTAGAAGAACAGGGATCATCAGGCGAGACGTTCGGGCGGCGGCGGTGCAGCGCGGGCGTGGGTGCCGCGCGCCGCGTTCCCCTCGCCCCTCGCTGTGGCGGCGGCGGCGGCGGCGGCGGCGGCGTGCGTGTGCGTCTAGACCCGCTTACGCAACCGCTGTCTGTCTGCAGCGCCGCTGCCTGCCGTTCCCCTGCCCCCTTCCGCGCCGCGCCGAGTTCGGCGGCCCGCCCGCCGCCTCCCACCGCCGCCGCCGCCGCGAACGCCTCCGCCGCCGCCGCCACGTCTGCCGCGGCGCTCGCGGCGCGGCGCGGCGCGGCGCGGCACGGCGCGGCGCGGCGCGCAGCCAAGCGCGCGCCGTTGCATCGTCTGCGCGGTTGATAAGACTCCGTGGCGGCGGCAGCGGAAGGTGACTTGGGCCTATTTTGAGGCGATGGCGGCGGAGGCGGCGGCGAGCGCTCTCACGCAGCCTACACCTCACGCGGCTCCGGACATTCCTGTCGGGATGTTTAGTCTCTCGCGCCAGCCGCCGCCGCCACCGCCGCCGCCGCTCGTTTCTCGCCGCTGTGCCGCCCGCGAGCTAAATATTTCCGTCGGGTGTCAATGGACGTCTTTAATTCACGCGGCGGCCGCCGCGGCGCGGCGGAGGCGGGGGCGGGCGGCGAGCGGGCGCGTCGTCGCGTGCGGGCGCCGGCGCTTCTCGCGCGCGGACGGTGGGCGGCCGGGGCCGCGGAGGGGCGGGGTGGGGGCGATGAGGGCGATCGCGCGCTGTCTGGCGCGGCGCGCGGCCGGGGGGGCGGGCGGGCGGAGGCTCTGAGCGAAGCGCTCGGGCGCCCGCGGTGACGTAGCACGTCGTTGGGCAGCTTCGGCGGAAGGCGCCCGTGGCCTGCGAACAGGATCCCGCGGCGCAGGGGAGTGTGGACAATGCGCTACTCAGGAGCAGGAAATTGCATCAAAACAATTAATTGTTCGCATTTTCAATAATAATTATTCAAAGACTGAATAGACCATTTCTTGTCCCAAACTATGACTTTTTCTCATAAATATAATAAAGTATTACGTAGGGCCGTAAAAGTAACTAATGAGCAGCAATGAACTAATGAAGGTAGATATTTAGAAGAAATAATAAGTAAAAATTCGTTTTTTAATATTTAAAACTCCTGCGATCTGCTTGCATCTGGGTTTAGCAGAAAGCGAATCTCTCAAGTATCAAGGGACAAACATCCGCCCTAGGCTGGATTGGTAACTGAGAGGGAGAGGATTCTAAAGCAGCTCTTATATCATTCAGGACGGCTCCTCGGTTGTTTTTTCTCTCTCTTTGTAAAGATGCACACTTTAACTGCAATATCTTCCCGGGAGCCACAAGTTCACCAGTGGACAGGGCTGGCGGAGTTGCAGAGTGATTCGCATGGCAGAGGTCGCCTGGGCAACCCATTTGGTCCGATGTTTACGAGGAGACGAGGACTTGCGCCTCTCATTTTCCTCCTTTCCTTTGTACGTTAGTAGGCGGAAATAAATAATTACTCTAACAGACGGGCGAGTTCTTACATTTGTCGATTGTTTCGTTGTGTAACACAAAACAAGATAGCTTTTTATTTATTTTCTTATTATTTTTTTTACATTTATATTTAAGTTACTTTGATATAAGGAGAATGGCATTTCATTTGGTTTGTCAAAATAATCTTCATTCCTCTTTGTTGGGGGGGAGGGGGGTGAAAAATTAAACAGTAAATATTCACATGACCTCAAGTGTACAAATACGCTTTATGTCAACATTACCATTCATAATCAACAGCTTTGTCTAAGACTTAATTGAATAGATTATTTAATATCGTTCATTGATTTATATTAAGAAGTAGCAGGTGTGCATTGAAAATCATAGTTATTTCCGAGCGAGTTTTACTGTAGCACTGAAGTATGAAGTGTCACAGTATCGTCCTTTCATCATAGGAGAAAACAATTAAATAATATTTGCCTTATTGATGCTAAAAGACTCGTGATTACCTCACATATATCATAATCAGAAGAAAGAATAAAACAGACGTAAACACATTTATTTAAAGCTCACCAATCTTCTTTAATATTAACTGATGATCAATTTCGCATCTTATGGTTTTCATCCCTTCAGTGTAAGTAATCGATATTTCGACCGTAACATCTTTTTTTAATTTAAGGTCGCATCAACTACTAGGTCATTTGCGACCACTATTGGATTTAACTTTATGGTATGACGGTGAAACGATATAGTGATGATAGGGTGTGAAAAGACGAACACATACAACCATGCCCGAGGCGGGACTCGAATCCGCGACCCCTAGGTCCGAGGTCACTGCGGCACTACTGCTTTAGTGACGATAGTAAATTTTACATACAAGTAAAGAAGCTTCTCATATTAACCGATGATTCACATTTCCTTTGAGCCCCACCAATTTCCTGGGATTATTAGTGTTATCAGTTCACCACCATTATTATTCATCAAATTTCTGGATTAAATTGCGAGGTAAAGAGCACTAAAATTTTTTAATTCTCTTGTTTCTTACCGGCTTGTACCATTGCGCATTTATTTCACTTCATCGCCAATTTAAGCCAACCTTTAGGGCAGGATCTTTTGTTTGGAGTTGACATTGGATCTCTCTTATTCTCTCCCAGAGCTCCACCCCTTCCCCGCAGCCGCCCGTGATAAAGATGATCCATGGCCAGGGAGCCATTTGTGTGATTGGAGCGTATCTTATTAGGTCGCGCATTCCAGAGCACGGCCCAGCGCCGGCGGCTGGCAGGGAACAGGCGCCTGGCCGGGCGGCGGGCGGGCGGCGCTGACGGGTCGTTAAATCCCGCCACGTCCGGCAGCGGGTCGCAGCGCCGACCCCGGGGGCGGCAGACGCGCACCAGACGCCCGCGCGCCCATACGCCCCGCCCGCCACGCCTGCCCCATCCGCCCCGCCCGCCAAGCTTGCCCTGTCCCGCTCCGCCCGCCCCACTCCGTCCACCCACCCCGCCCCGCCCCGCCCCGCCCCGCTCCACCCTGCTCCGCTCGCCCCATCCCGCCCCGCTCCGTCCGCCCCACCCCACTCCACCCGCCCGGCGCTGCCCCGCCCCGCTCCGCCCGCCCCGCCCCGCTCCGCTCGCCCCGCCCCGCTCCGCTCGCCCCGCCCCGCTCCGCTCGCCCCGCCCCGCCCCGCCCCGCCCCGCTCCGCTCGCCCCGCCCCGCCCCACTCTGCCCGCCCCGCCCCTCTCTGCCCGCCCCGCCCCGCCTCACTCTGCCCGCCCCGCCCCGCCTCACTCTGCCCGCCCCGCCCCGCCTCACTCTGCCCGCCCCGCCCCTCTCTGCCCGCCCCGCCCCGCCTCACTCTGCCCGCCCCGCCCCGCCTCACTCTGCCCGCCCCGCCCGCCTCACTCTGCCCGTCCCGCCCCGCCCTACACCGCCATCCCCGCCCTGCCCCACTCCCCCGGAACCGCCCCACCCCACTCCACTGTCCGCCTTTTACAGCCTTCACAGGCACATCCGGCCCCGCCCACCACGCCGCGCTGGACCTCTGAGCATCTATTTCCAGTAATTCCCATTAATTGGGAATGCTGCCTGACATTGCAACTCTTTTGTTCCTCCCTTTCTTTTTCTTCCCTCTACAGCAATTTCTCATCGTCCTAGTTGTTTTTGTCCGATTTTTACTTTTTAAATTCTGCGTCATCTTCTTCAGCACCCTTGTCAGTCTGAGGCGATTGAAATTATTTTCTTCTTCCTTTATCTTCTCAATTGGTAATTTTTCCCTTCTTTCTTTTTCACTTCTTTGTGTTGATTTTGTTGTTTTTCACTTCGTGGTGTTGAGTTTTTTCCTCTCGTATGATATCGTGTTTGTTTATTTTTTATTCTGTATAGAACATTACTCTGAACACTAGGCAGGCAGCGTAAAGATACGAGACAATGTAATGAATGTATGAATGAATATGACAGAGAACGTCTTGTTATGGAAATCATTTCTTAATCTTTATTTTTTAGTTTGTAATCTACAAATCATATCCTATTCACTTAAGGGAACTGAGTTCGTTTATAACGAACTAAGTTCTTTAATAGTACTAGGTTTAATAGAAATGAATATGGTGTTTTGTCTTTCAAAGCAACCGTAAAGCGATTATGTAAGGGAGCATTACGCTCTCCCTCAAGAAGAAATTTCCTAACTATAACACATTTCCTAATTATAATATATAACTAACTATAACATATTTCTAGAGTAAATAATTATAACATATTTCTAGAGTTATAACATACACTAGAGTAAAAAACAGAAATCGAATGTGGCAGATTACCATTATGTACGTAAAATGACAACTATGTTGTATACTTTGCGACGATGGTACTAAAATAGCACGTACTTTCTCGCCCGTATTTTCTCGCAAAATTACGCGAAAAGTACTCAAATTTTCGAAAAATTGACTTTATTTCAAAATATATATTTAAGAACAGATTTCATTAACGGAAATATCTTGATCTTTAATATTTTAAATGTAGGAAGACTCCCAAAAAATTTTGAACTTTCGCAAGTTTCGTAAAATTGGGGTTTTCAACGAGAATGAGATCTGCCCCATTCTCTTAAACATCCTTCACACTATCCAACAATATTTATTTTTAAAAAAAAGATTGAGAAGTTTTTTGAAATTTTGGAAAATGTCTCAGAGGCTTCATGTAAAGTACCCCCAAAATTAAATGATAGATTTCAAATTCAAGGGCCTGCGACATCAGCCAGATCGATCGGAGAGTTTCCATTTTGAAGAAAATCGGTTGAACGATTTAGCCGCTAACGTTGTTCACAGCCGGATAGACGGACGGACGGACTGACAGACACGTTTTGCCCTCATTCAATTTTTCGGCATCAAGGATCCACAAAACATGGAATCTGGCAGCATCACGTGTTAGAAGATATTTTTTCTAAATTTGACAACTGGATTTATCCACTTTGCCGTTACTATGGCCTTGTAATAAACTTTTTTCTGCCAAAAATCGTCGTTTTTTCGCGCAGCATTACAGAACTTTCTCTCTTCTCTGTAGCGAGAATGTTAAGAGGTATGTTTTTCTTTCAGAGAAAATAAGATATTAGTAAAGCAAAATATCATCGAAGTTAATATCAGATTTCCACCCTCGATTTGAAATGCTCTCAGATTTGATTTTTTTGCCTAAAATATTGTGGATTGTATCAAATTCAGAATCACCACCTAATTATATTCATATCAGAAAGGAGGCACAATATCTTTCCCAATTTCAATATTTTTATGCGAATATATTTTACATCGGGAATTAAAAAGAGAATGGAATGGAAGGGAATTAAAAAAGACCTTCAATATTTTAGTATTTTAATATTTGAAACGTTCTCTAAAAGGTCCAAACATTTTACGTTCTTGGAAGGTCATATAGCTAAAATCTACTTACTAATTGCTATTTCATGGAAGTAATTTAATCTCCGAGTATGAGCTATTTGTATAATAAAGATTATCAATTCTTTGTAATACCTACTGTATTACTTCAATACTATTTTGATAATAAATTACTGAAAATTCCGAAGTATATACCAAAAGTATATTCAACTACGTCGGAACACCTTCACTTTGTTTATTCGACTTGAAAAATATACCATGCTATCTTGTAAGATAAATGTGACACTATAAAACCAAAGCCAATCTTGTATGCACTGAAACACCATATACATATATTGGATGTGACAGAATGAAAAGTCCCAATAATGATTTCTATATATTCCCAGCAATCTATTTCTCTTGAAAAGTAAGAAATCACAAATGGAATTGTGGAGTTTTCTTCCGTCATGTTATGTATTGGCTAAGAAAAAGAATTGTTTTCATTAATAAGTCCTTTTGATATTAGTGTTGGAAAGTATTTTCCTTGCCAAGTTTTCTGGAAAGTCAATTTTATTTTCTCGCCCTTACTTCATAAGAAGAGAGCTCGTCCTTATTTTGTAATAGTATTATATTTGTTGTTTCTGCATAGTGTGCGAGCTACTTTTTACTTCCCCGCACTTACTTTTTAAGAAGAGAAAGTTATGTAATCGTAGGCCGGAAAATATCGAATATTCATTCTTATTGCCGATTCTTGGTAAAGAATTGTGCAAAAATCTTGTTCATATATACAGTAAATTACAACCTCTAATTAAGGTGCCAATTCGTAGAGGAGTTAAACAGAGGGGCCCCTTGTCACCACTCATTTTTGATCTCATTATGGAGTGCCTTCTTGAGAAATTGAAAAATATGTCAGAATGCAAGCTATTGGAAAGGAGTGTGTCCGTGTTAGCATTTGCTGACGATCTGATGCTGTTAGCAAAAGATGTCCCAGGAGCTCAAGAATTGGTTGATATTGTGGTAGAATATCTTGGGGCCCTCGGAATGACATTGTCTTGAAGTGTTCATCATTTCAAATTACCACCTTTGAAAGATCCTGGTTCATTGAGGACCCCTGTCTGTAAAGGTTGGGGGAGATAATACCTCTGGTCAGTAATGATCATACTCTACCAAACCTGGGAGTGAACTACTCTATCTGGAACGGCTTCCCATGTAAAGCATCCATATCGAATTTGATGGACGCAGTGACGAGGCTTCAGAAGGCGCATTTAAAGCCTACTCAGAAGTTGGCATTACTTTGTTCATATATAATGCCACATTACCTTTACCAGTTGGTATTATCGATGCCATCTATGTCGATGCTCAGGGAAACGGACGGTCAAATCAAAGTGGCAGTCAAACAGCTGCATATGAGTACTGCAGATGGCTTATTCTACCTGACAAAGAGAGATGAAGGACTGGGGTTGCTTCGGCTCGCCCAACACGTTCCAAGAGTAGCGCTGAACCTACCAGTTGCTCTCAGAAGCTCTATTAAGCTCTACACACAATTTGTAAACTATGATGGAGCAATTTAGCATTGCTGGTAGAAAATGCAGAAAAGGAACGTCTTGGTCCTGTGGGGAAGTCTAGGGAACACAGGGGACACAGGGGATCCTAAAATGCCTAGGAATTACTTAGTTACCACGACTCTAAGTGGGAAGTGTATGATATTTAATATAGCATATAGAAAACTGTGTAGCCAGGACCCATGTTTTATGACTCCTTAACACTGACAAATCGATTGAAGACTTTGTCAAGACTTTCAAAGGCTGGTTGTTCATTTGTCGGTTTGTCAGTCTTTGGTCAAAGCACCAAAATCATTCAGCCGATTTTCCCCAAAACTAATATTTCTCCATCAATTTAAAGGCATATCTTCAGGGCCCCACGAGTTTGAAACAGATGTTACGATTTTGGGAGGATAGTTTATATGGAGACTAAAAACCATTTTCAAAATCACAAAAATGGCTCCAAATATTAGACTAAACTTTGTCCTCGGAAAGTATTAAATAACACTTAAAAGAATGGGACAGGTCTCATTCTCCAAATTATTCTTTAAACTTTCTCTTCGTATGTATCAAAAGACGGTAAAAAATAGTACTGGCCCCATTTTCGAAGAAAAATGAGAAAAGTTAGCATAGCAAAAGTACAGTATTGAAAATAGACATTTTTGTCTTCAATAAAATATTTCCTAAAATATCAGATCTTTAAAAAAGATAATTAAAATGTTTTGAAGAAATGAGTAGTTTTGCGTAGTTTCTGCTTCAAGTTAATGCAAGTTATAAAAAATTATTTTCTCGAAAACCCTTCAAGATTTTTTCTTCTGTATATTGTAACCGCTAAAATCGGATTACAACCTCATCAAGTTGGTACTATTCCAAAGAAAAGGAACGTACCGAAGGCATTACTTTAACAGGACAACAGGTCACGTCACTAAGGAATAGAAACGTTTCTGAACGCACTCGTGACGCAAACTGAGTAGACCAATAAGAAATTAATTCGCTGAAAGGTCGAATTAAGCTGCGGAAACCCGGAAAGCTGCCATTTTCTTTCTCTCAGTGAGGTTACCTGTGTGAACATCGTGCTGTGTAATAGTGTACGCAAGAACTGGTAGAAGAAACGAATGGACGAAAAAACGAAAAGCTTAATGCAGCTTTTGGTTTTGGTTTTTTTTCTGGTTTATAATTTTGATTCTGATTTGATTTTGATTTCGTATATCTCACATTTTGAGTCAAATTCCATTCAACATAATTATTATTCTGAACGAGTAAATGGAAACGTGAAGAATACAAGTTCGGACACGCCGACGCTGGAACGAGAGAAGGGGACCTGCGCGCAAGAGGATAGCCGCGTTGCCAGCAACGCTTCGTGTGTTTGACCTTCAGAAGTCGCCCAACGCCCACCATATATATATATATATATATATATATATATATATATATATATATATATACAGGGTGAGTCACGTAACTTTAGCACCTCCTGTAACTTTTGAACGGTTGAAGATATTGCAATGCAGTTTTCACGGAAGTGAATGAGGGAATGGGGCTAATTGATATGTGTATTGATTTCTCTTTTATCACTTTTATTTTACGAGATATTTGAGGCAACTTTGTTTTTTCAAATGGAACTATACATATTTTTTCAGTCTATCATGACAAGCGTAAAAAGACAAATCCAAGGATATAAATATTGTCATATGTTAGATAAGCATTTTTTTGAGTAATTGTGATTTTTTTGCGACTAGTGTTTAACGGATATTTTCATTGTAACTGTCAGCCCCACAAGGTCACGCAGCGCTCACCCAGCAAACGCGGGGTCTGGGAAAGGAAGGGATTTAAGTACTTGAGGATATGAAAAATATTCACAAAACTGTTGCATTTTTTCCTGAACTCTCCTTTTCATCTTAATCCATTTTCAGTAATTTGGGTTTCTTAGGGATTGAAAATACGGATTTGTCTTAAGTAGTATTTATTGAAATAAGATTATTTCTATCCCTAAGTTATTATTATATTCGTATTAACATTGAAATTGTTTGCTCAAAATATACAATATATTTTTGTACAGTTTTAATTATTTATTCTTATTGTGCTTTGTTTCAAGATCCCATTACTACGTATCTTATGAAATCCCATTAAATGGAGTTGAAGTTATAAACAATTTTATTACAATACAAACTTATGACAAATCCTTATTTTCCATCCTTTAATTCCTTCAATCAAAGAAAGACGAAAATCTGAAAATGCGGAAGGATGGAAAGCACAGTTCAGGAAAAAACTGCAATGGTTTTGTGAATATTTGGAATACTATGTTTCGTATTTTCAAATAAGATCCCTCCCCTTCCCTTCCCTTCGCCGGGCGCACGTGTGCTGGTGGAGCGCTGCCGTGACCTTGTGTGGTGGACTATTCAAAACGTCCGTTAAACCCCGGTCGCAAAAATCAAAATTAATCAAAAAAATGCTTATCTAACATATGACAATATGTACATCATTGGATTTGTCTTTTTACGCTCGTCATGGTGGACTGAAAAAATATGTATAGTTCCATTTGAAAAAACAAAGTTACCTAAAAAATCTCGTAAAATAGAAGTGATAAAATAGAAATTAATGCACGTATCAATTAGCCCCTTTCCCTCATGCACTTCCGTGAAAACTGCATTGCAATAACTTCAACCGTTCAAAAGTTACAGAAGGTGCTAAAGTTACGTGACTCACCCTGTATATATATATATATATATATATATATATATATATATATATATATATATATAGAGAGAGAGAGAGAGAGAGAGAGAAGAAATGGATAGGACAAGATAATCCGTAAAGAATGGTGCAGGTCTCATTTTGGTTGCACTCCCTGAATTTTCGAAAACTGCAAATTTAAAAATAATTCGAGAAAATGTATGCTGTTGTGGCTCCACTAGATTTCTTTCACTGAAGGCGAGGCCTAAGGATGGGATGTATTATTGTTTCCATGCTCCAGACGGCCGAGGAAGTAGGTCGCGCACACAAACGGCCGTCTGCTCGGATATCAGCCGTCTGAGCGCGCGTGAAAAGGGCGTCCGCGGTGCGATAGCCACACCCCGCCCTCCTCCGCCCCGCCTCCTTCTCCACCACTACCCGTTCCATCTCCACTCTTGCCGCTGACGCCTCCCCTTCTGCCTTGTCTCCGCCTCCGTATCCGCTTCGTCTCGACCTGCGCTCTCGCCTCCGCCTTCACCTCCTCTATTGCCTTCGCCTCCACCTCCACCTCCGCCTCTGCCTCCTCTAACATCTCAGAGTCCACCTTCGGGTCGCCTCCCCCACCGCCTCTGCCTCCTCCACCGGCTCAGAGTCCACCTCTGGGTCGCCTCGACCGCCTCTGCGTCTGCTTCCGCCACCGCCTCCGCCTCCTCCTCCGATTCTACTCCGCCTCTGACTCCTCCTCCGCCACTACCGCTCCCCGTTCTCTCCCTCCCCCAAAGTCCCTGCCACCACCTCCGCCGCCGTCACCTTCCTCGCTTACGCCCCCTCCCCTCAGCTACCACCCGCACTGCCGTTTCCTCTTCCATCTCCGCTTCCACCCCGTCCCCTCACCGTCCGCCACCGCCTTCGCTTCCACCTTCTCCTCCGCCTCCGTCTGCGCCCCCGCGTCCGCCTCCACCCGTCTCAGCCTACGCCTTCACCGTGACAGCCGGCGTCCGTGCCGGGATTTCTCGTTCCTTCCGCGCCGGCGCGGCGTCCCGTGCGTCTGTCGCGTCGGCGGGGCGGGGCGCGGCCCGGCGACCCCGCGCACGCGGAAGCGATGAATAGGCAGGCGCAGCGCGGCGCGGGAGCAGTTCCGATTACGCAGGTCAGCGCGAACGCCGCAGAGGGCGCGCGCTTTTTGCAGCCGCCAGCCGTCGCTCCCGGCCCCGCCCCCGCCCCTGCCGCCGCCCTGCCGCCGCCGCCGCCGCTCCCGCCGCCACTCCCGCTACCGCCCACGCCCACGCCGCCGCCCCCGCTGCTGCCCCCGCCGGACCGCAATGGCCGGAAACGCGGGAATGTGCGCGCGAGCGAAGGTGTTCCCGGAAACGGTTTATGATGAGGCTTTCTATTGGATTAGCTATACTATTGTTGCGAAAGTAGGGCAAGAACATTACAAAACGTTCATTTTTAACTCTGCAAATGTATGGCTTTATATACAGTATCTAACATTCTTATTCGTACACTCAGATTTAGCAACAAAAAGTTGTCATATCTCGTCGTAAAATATTTTAAAATAATGTCTGACGAGTGTAAAATAAACCTCTTCGGGGCAGAAGGCATATGTCGGGTCTGGAGGAAGCCAAATACGTACGATTGTTTCATGAATACAATTCCCACGGTGAAATATGGTTGTGGATTTGTTATGTTATGGGGTTGCGTGTCTTCTAAGGGAGTTAATATGATCAAATTCATTGATGGAATTACCAAAGTTTATGTCGACATTTTGAAAAACAGTGTGAAACTAAGTGCTGAGAAAATAGGCTTGCCACCTTTTACCGTTTTCAGCATGACAATGACAGTAAGCACATGGCCCGTCTCAATATGACGTGGTTAATATGGAACGGGCCAAAATTACTCCAAACACCACCTCAAAGCCCGGGCGTAAATCCCATAGAGCATTTGTGATCAGTTTTAAAGAGAGAGATTTACAAAACTGGCGTGAAAAACAAAGAAGTAAAACGTCTAGTGGAAACAGAATGGAAGAAAATAAAACCCACAACTTGCAAGAATCTAATTCTTTCCATGAACTGGTGGTGCCTAGCTGTGATAAAGGCCAAGAGATATGCAACAAAATACTGAAACCAGAGTTCACTTTCTTTTCTTATGTTAGTTTTTATTTTGTATTATTACTTCTAGTGTACGAATATCAAAGTTGCACAAAACTGTACATCACTCCCCTTTTCATTTTTTATTTAATGCACTAACTGATTCTAATACACTACTTGTGTTTTTCAGTTTGTTATTAGATTGTTTTTCATTTTAAAACGACTGTTTTTCAAAAATCCTTTACTTTAACCTAAATAATTAGATATTACCTTCTAAAAGCAATGTGTACGAATAAGAATATTAGATACTGTATGACGCATTCTGTGGGCTATTTTATTAAAATTTACTGTCGTAACTTTGTTGTCTTTAAATAAAGGAATATAAAGATTTTTTAAGAAATTGTTTATTCACTGTTCTACTTTGTTTCTTTTCATTCAAAGGAGGCGTATTCTGAACACCATGAAGATAGACGAATCATTAAAACATTTCAAAGTTTAAAATAAATCGTATATGAAAACTGAATTCCCAAGTTTTAGAACAAACAATTTCCTGTTCAGTTGAATTGATAACATGAAGCAGTACGACGTATTTTGCGCTCACTGGTTGGTTTATGCACTAATTCATATGTTATCACGAACGATGGCTTTTATGATTTGAACTATTAAAACGACTTTGGCTGGAAGTAAGGAATAATTGTAAATTCTGTTAGATAATTTTCTAACCTTGACCTGAAAGTTTTCAAGTAAAGTGGGAAGTACACGGATAGTCCGGTTAGACTATATGAAAAAAAATTGACTTCGAGAGAAGACTGTGACTTTAATGTATTTGATAGTTACTGTTAAGCCGCTGTTTTTACAAATAATTGTGAATTATAAATAGACAACACCTAACCCTTTGCTATGAACTTCTACTAAAATTACGGAATTGTAACATGACATGTAAATGTGGCGATTTTTAGAGTAATTACGTGGGTTACATTTCCGATTTTCGATGTTTTCTAACCACAAAACTCATTATTTTTCACACAGTAGATGGATATGTGTCGACCGAGTTCATGGCTTTTGTTTTTAGTTCGCCAGATTTGTGGCAAATACTTCCTGTTTTCACCCGCGGGACCCATGTGGCGAATGCAGTTGCCCGGAAAGGAATTCTGTGAAAGACATCGTTTTCTCTCTTTCACTTGCAAATCATCAATATCAGAGACAATTGAATGATTAACACTTCCACAAAGTGCACTTTTTCAAGACTCTCCCATCTCTTGACTTTTGCTTTCTAATATTTATTTCTCTGGTTGATAATGACATTCATCAGTTTATAGGGTTATGTAAGCTAGCTCATTGAAGTGGATGGTCATATTTTGTGAAATCATATTGTAGAAACGTCTGGGAGGAGAAGAGAGCTAGTACATCCAATTTCACTGCGCTCTGCTTTGCGTGACTTTCGACACAAAAATTTTTAATTTGGCTGCATGAAGTTCGAAAAAATGCATTTTGCCTTAGTCTTTAAATTCCATAGAGTGTAAATATTATGGGAATTTGGCATTTCTATTTTGCATTAGCATCGTATTCATTGTTTATCCTATTTCCATATATGATCTTTTTGAGAGATTGTCTTCAAAACATTAGTAAAGCGAAGATTATTGGACTTTATTTATTTATTATTTTTAGAATGTTACATTCTTCTCCAGTCCGGACACTTGTCCTGAAGTAATGCAAGTATGATTTTAAGAACGCACCGAACACCTACAATTATTGTCAGATATTAACAATTCTTTACAGGAAAAAGAACTGAAAATACTGTAATGAAAAAGTCATTAATTTTTTCGAATTCTTGTGAAATTTTATTGTTGGATGTTGTAAGCGTGCATGTCATTGAAATGAGGACGATTTTTCTGATAATTGAATTCACCACCGGAAATTTTTAAAAGTATATTTATTTAAGTACTCTCATTAAAAGTTTGAGTAAAATTTAAACTGTGAGTTTCATTGCTGTAGAAGAAGACAAAAAAAACGTAACTTCAGAAAAGACAAAGCCATAAATGTAATGAATTATGTGAATTATTGAGGAGACCCAAATGGAATTCTATAGGTAAGACACTAAACATGAAGTTAATACACATTTACGCGTCATAATTCTGAAATAACAAAACAAATTTTGCGCAATGTCATACTGCACTCAGTTTAGAAAATATTCAATGAAATGAAGTGGTCGTAAGAAAATGGAATATATCATTGAATATAAACAAAGTTAGAAATTCTGTTTGTGTGTTTATGTATACCGGAATATCTCAGTGGACATAAAGAAATTTCGAAGTTCTGTCTGTGTGTTCTGCTTCTCAAATCTCTGTACCGCTTTTTGCGCTTGTGATAAAGTGAAAAATGAACGAAAATGTTGTTTGAAATGAGGAGACTCTACTATGAATCAGTGGGTTCTGCTCCATCGTGAGTGACTCACATGCAGATGACGCTGGTGCGAGAATTGTTAGCGCAGCTTCTAACAATAGCCACCCTGCCAGCCTTCTCCATCCATGTAATAAGTGCAGCCGGTGCGTTTTCGTTTCTTGCGCCGAATTCAGGTGCTGCTTCATCTGATGACCAATCACCTGCTCTCTCTCTCTCTCTCTCTCTCTCTCTCTCTCTCTCTCTCAACGAGTAATTCAAGAGGTTAGAAGAAACGAATTCTGGTCATAAGAGATTGAAAGAATTAATCTGGTGCATTCTCATGGTTAATTAATAGTTGAGTCTCATTCGATGTACTACTAAGAAATTAATGTTTCTATGAAGTGGTTAATTGATAATGTGATTGGCTGACGATTACGAAATTTCTACATTTTGTATTGTGATTATGCAAATGTATTAACCAAAATTATAAATTATAATTTTAGTCACTCAATTCCTTACGATCAGAATTAATTTCTTCAAAACACTCTCACGGACGGTTTATTAGAATACTATTGTTAATTATCTCTGAGGATGCGCAGTCTCATACTGAACAAATAATGATACGGATGTAACAAAAATGTTTAAGGTATTAGACAAGACGAAAATATCTTTATTTCAGAACAACTGAAAAGTAATTAAGCAAATATGGAATATCGTAGGAGGTTTAAGTAATATTCGTGATGACTTGTCTGTAGATGACATTTTTCATATTGAATACATTGTCAGATGTTAAGACTTAACGAATTAATGAAGAGAATTTGACCATTCTTCATGAAATTTGCTAATTTTACGTAACTAGAATGAAGTAAAATGTATGAAAGAAAAATGTGCAAATCATATAGTGCTCCATCATAGTGTGCAGAGGCGTTGCTAGGCTAAAGCAGCAGGCGCATCGCACTGGGACCGCAAAGTCAGGGACCCAGACTGAACTCTGTCGACAACCCTCATCATAGGGTTCCTGTTGAAAAAAAATTCCAAAGTACAATGCGATTTTCGTAAATCTGTCCCTGACAGGAATTAGCTGTTGACGGTTTCATCCAATCGGGAGCTTGAACGTCACCGTAGTGACGTCACAGTAGTGACATGTAAGCTTCCGATTGGAAACAGCTGATTCCTGTCAGGGACAAAGTTAGGAAAATCGCAGTATAGTCTATGATGAAAAATTCCTTAACAAATTATATATTTACCGAATATGTAATTAAGAATATTCCTGTATCTTCACAAAGCCCTACTTCTTCCTTCACTAACCTACGCCTGCCCCGTTTGGGGAGCCGCTGCTTGCTCTTCCATCAAACACCTGCAAACCTTCCAAAATAGAGTCTTGAGAATAGCTGTAAAAGCTCCGCGGCGTTTCAAACAAGCAACTTCATAAAAACCTCAATTTCCTAACAACCGACCAACATATTTCCAGAAAGTCAGATTCTACTCAAAACTATCTAATTTTATAGCCCAGAACATTTTTCATCAAGGGAAACCTTCCGATCCTCTGCACACAAGAATCCGCTCCAATCTTTTCAAAAACAGATTTCCTATTGAGAAAAGACCATACACGTGATGGGATAATGTTTGAATGAGAGGGATTCACAGCGCGTCTACCGCGTCATCTTTATGATAACGCACTGACAGTCTGCTGAGCGACGCCTACTGCCCGACCAGGGGCCAATTTTCGAAAACAAATGAGTATCATCTTCGATAAATCTGGCAACAGTACGTAATAAATAATTGAAAAACTTGCGTTGTCTCTTTTTACGTAACATATCGCTATTTCCGTTCAATATCACGTGGGTTTACGGTAGGATAGTTTACGAACTAATTTTCAGCATAGGATTCTAGAGACAGGAATCATGATGTCCAGAATGTGGATGACCAAAATTGGAGTATGATACATTCTCTGGTTACATGGTTACATATAATGCATAATATGGCGCACCTATTCAAATTTGATTCAAAACTCTAGGTTTCGCTTTTGGAATTGCAGGTAGAGCCCTTATTTGGACCTTCTGCACCGAGGCTTCCGAGGATCGAGCTTCGACCTTGCTGGCATATTTTTATTTCCTTATATCTGTGTATGTATACTCAGAATAGATTTATGTGGCAGAGAATCATTTCAACATTCCATCCGAAGAAAAACCAGGAATAACACTATGGAGAAAGGTTAGCAAATGACACCAGTTCATATGAAGGAAACTAGGGGTGCTACAGAATGGCACAGACATTCCCGTATTAGTTTTCTATTTTCCTGGGTCTTCGCTAGCTATTCGGAATTGCCACATACTCTTTCTTGCCAGCTACCATCTATCATCGCCAAAAGTACATTTTTTTGTCATTTTCTTAATTTTTCGGTTTCCTATTGGTAGAACAGAAACATTAATTTTAGAATATTAAAGAACACAAAAACCTAGCCGTAAATGGTAATTTTCTTTTAAAAAGTATGTGCCGTTTAAGAGAAAATGGCGTTTTAGCACTACTACAAATGCGAAATTTGAAGATCATTTTCACAGAAAATTTTTGAGTTTTCAAAATACTTTATTTGAAGTTATTTGAAGCACTTACACTCACAAATATAATCATCTTTACAAATTGCGGATAATGTGCATATTAAAGATGTGAGAGATCTTTCAAAAAATTTACATTTATATAATTTTTGAAAAAAACAAAAAAAAACTCAAAATAAACTTCACGCTATACTAATGAGTGTAATTAGCACTATCCGTTACAAAAGTTTCAAGAAAAAAATTGCAGCCATATACGAGAAAATGACGTTTGAGCATTTCTGAAAATGCCGAAATTTGAGCTACTTTTCACAGAAAACGGTAGTGTTTTCGAGAAACTTTACTTGACATTATTTAAAGCATATATACTCGTAAATATAATAATGTAAAAAAATCGCCGATAATGTAAATATTAACGACGTAAGAGACAAGTAAAAAAATTTACATTTTGGTAATTTTTGAAAAAACCAACCGATAGACCAAAATGGCTTTTATGTCATTGATAGAGTACGTTTACCACTATCCCTACCAAAAGTTTAAAGAAAAAATTTGGAGCCGTTTTTGAGAAAATTTTGTTTTTGTAATTTTTTAAAATTGCACATATTGCACGCAATATTGCACGAAAACTACCAAAATTGTGAAAAACATTTACATGACCTTTATTAAAGAACTCAATATGCAGAACAAATTTTATTTGAAGAAAAAATCTCTATCTTCAATTTTGTAGTTGGAGAAAGACGCTGAAAAAAATCTTTCACAATTTTCGAAAATTCGGAGCTGTACGTGAAAATCGGACCTATGCCATGTTAAAAAGTTTATTTTCCTCTATTCATACAAGAAATTTAAAGAAAAAATTTGGAGCCGTTTTTGAGAAAATGTTGAAAATTCCCGGGGGGCTTCATATAAAGTACCCCCAAATTTTAAAGAATCTTTTTCAAAATCACAAAGCTTCGACTAGAATCAGATCGACTGGGGAATATCAATTTTGAAGAAAATCGACCGAACGGTTTAGGCGCTAGCGTTGACCACAGACGGACAGACGGACGGAATGCCGTCAATCGATTTTTAAGTATAAAGAAGCAAAAAATCATGGATTTTGACCACACCACGAGATAGAGGATTTTTTTTCTTAATTTAGCAACTGGTTTTATCCACTTATTCGTTTTCACGGCCCGGCAATTAATTTTTTTCCGCCGAAAATTGGCCATTTTTTTGCGCAGCATTACATAACTTTCCCTATACTACGTATATCACTCCGTGTATACGTACGTATACGGGAAAGTAAAAATAACTCCAACGAACATGGGTGCGTCTGAAAGAATGTGTCACAAATATATTGCAGGAGCAACAAAGGTTATTTGTTTCGGATGTAGAGAATTCCATCAAACCCCCCTCTCTCAGAAACTAAAGACGGTGGGTCACACGTGGCCTAACCGGAACTCTCATCGGGATGGGGGAGGGGAGAGCTTCAAGGTAGACGCCTTCCACAAAATAAATTAATAATAAATTTAAAAATAAAAATAATTGAATATTTTTACATTACACAAGATGAAAAGGAAATAAGAGATGTTTTACTCTTGTTACATTCCATAATTTACCAATTGTTTTGGAAACCACGCTTAATAATATGATGAAGCAGATTGTTGCAGCGGTAGTAGCAATAGTAACAATCTCTGTGACTGCGAAATGTTTGACATTGCAAGGCAATGGAAACACAAGCAGACGGCGTTATCTAAATCTTGCGCTAACGGTCATTTTCGATGGCAGCCGCACTGGGGTTGACGTGAAAGAGGAAAATGCGTCGGTGTTCTCATCAGAGAGGCTGAAGTGACGTAAGAGGCCGATGCGGGGGTAGCAGTGACGGCGACAGCGGTTGGAGAGAAGTCGAAGGGCGGAGGGTGGGGTGGGGGTGTCTGAGACGGAGAGGGAGGATGACGAGCGAAGCGTGGCGCTGGACGGTGCAAGCCTTTCCATTCTTCCCCCTGCGGCTGCTCGGGAAAAGTTAAATTGAGGCTGCGAGGGGCGCGGGGTAGAGGGCTGTGGGCGCGGGCCAGATGGAGAGGTACACGCAGAAGGGAGGGGGCGGGGCGGCAGCTGCAAAAACCTGTGGCATCGATTGATTGTGATTCCGGGCGTGTCAACTACTAAGATCATTATTTCCGTAAATGTAGTGCATGTTTTTTCATTGGACGGTGGCAGTGATCTTCTCCCGCTGGAGGCGAGATCCGGCACCGACCTACCGTCGACTAGTCGAGTTTTCCCTAGCCAGGTATCTCCCCCCAGCGGAGCACTGCCTCAGCCGGGACCAGCTCTAAGCACCCGACCGGTCTCCCGACATGTGAGGTAGTGCAGTACTGTTAGTGTAAGTGTGGGTGTAAGGTGTGAGGATAGGACAAGGAAGAGGAAGGAAAGATTGCGCGCGGTCCGTGGCGCGCTTGTTTCGGTAATGCTCCGACATTCGCCTGGTGCTGATCGGAGAAACCACGGAAAACTACCGATCAGAGCGACCGGCCGCTGGAATTCTCCTCCAGACAAAATCTGAATTCGACCTAGCTGACAAGCTAGTGTCAAAAATCCTGCCCGAGTCCCTGTCCTTGGGACTCGAAACTAGGACCTTCCGGTCAGAGGCACTACAGTAACATCAGTTGATGCACAGAGCCACCTCCCCCGGACTCTGGCATCGATACAATTATATGCATTAGCAGAAGACATAAAGAAAACTAGAAATGTTAGAGAGAGCATACAGATTCGATTTCGTCTTATACTAATTAAATTTCGAGATTTGCAAAAATGTCCACCAAAACCAGATTCAGCGGTACTATCTTTTGATACTAGATGTAGTTCTGGTACTACAACGAGTACCAAAAAACCCTACGACATAGTGTCAGAGTTCTCGTATTGGTGAAAAATTGCAATATTCTCCACCGAAGAAATGAAACCGCTCCTCTTCTTCAGTTAGTTATCAGTTGAATCAAGAAAATATAAAACGTACTTCTAAGGCTTATGAAAGTGTTTCTCATGACAAATACGAAAGACGTACGATTGAAATAGGGAAGAGTTAAAAACATAGTGATTTTTTAAACAATATATTCCTATGTTTCCCGGAAGGAAATTAATTTAGAAAGTTAAAATGTACTCAATAATTCGTGTATCATTGGCGATTTCTTCTGTTATAATAATACTAATACTACTACTGACAATAATAGCTGATAATAATAATTTTAATAATAATAATAAATAATAATTGTAATCATAAGAAGAAGAAGAATTAGAATATACAATCTCTGACAAAAACCTAAAGTAACAAGTATGAAAAAAGAATGGTGGGAGCAAATTAGATCACGGGCTGCGATAGCAGCGCCTGAACAGAAAGAAATAGGTAATGTTGAAAGATGGTGGGAGAAAAAAACTGTAGTGCTATCGGCTATGTGTAGGCGGCGACCGAGGCGGTAGTAGTCCGAGAGGCAGTAGCGGAGGCCGATGCTGGCGGGAGCAGTGGGTCTGGCGCAACGGTCGGGCGGACGCGCGGAGGCGGAGCGGGCGAGCGAGCACGAAGAAAAGTGGAAGAGGGCGCGGGGTCGCCGTCTTAAAGCCGCTAGACTCCGCAAAGCTAATGACGAAGACAGTGCTGCGCGGCGCGGAGCGGCACTTTAAGATGCCTGCTGCGGCGCTCCGGGATCGATGCCCGGCCGCGCGCCCGCCGCGCCGCGCCGCGCCGCGCCGCGCCGCGCCGCGCCGCGCAGGGGCGACGGGGCTGTTGGAGGACGCGGGGCAAGAAGCCGGCGCGGGGCGCGGGGACGAGCAAGCGACGAGCCGGGCACAGGAAGCGGGATGCGGGACGTGCGGGAGGAGCGGGATGTTGGGGGAGGGGTGGAGTGGTGAGCGGGGCACGGGGCGCCTGATGCGGGGCGAGGCGGGGTGGAGCGCGGAGAGGGGCAGATCGGTGGAGCGGGTGCGGGGCTCGTGGCGAGGGAAGCGGGGCGCGGGGCGGGAGCGGGCAGCGCGAGCCGGGGGCGGGGGCGGGGGAGGGGACGCGGGGCGCGGAGCGCGAGGTGCGCCGCTCCCAGCGCAGCTGTTCCGCTGAAACTGAAAATTCGTCGCGAAAGTCTTGCAGTCGCTCGCTCCGTGCGTCACAGTTTAGGAAGTCGCTCGGTCTGAATAAGAGAAATACCTCTCAGTCACGCTCCGGAGAAATACAATTTCACGAAACTTTATATGCAGTAAGTAGTGGCTATTGTACTGGGCTGACACAACTTAAGGACTTATATATCAATAAAATTTCAGTAAAGCTTTATTTATTCATTTTTCTGCGGACTGTAGAGAATAACTTAGTCTACAAGCACCTAAGCACATAAACGAAAGAATCTTTAAGAAAAAAACAATGATTGATCCACCAATATCTAACAGTTCGTGGTTAATTTAAGAGAACCTACGGTTAACTTTGTAATTCAATCCATCATTTTTAAAGATTTTACAATTTTTAAGATTAAACAATATTCAAATTCATCCTTATCACGCAACTCACCTCTGAAAGACATTTTTCAATATTATTTTTCTTCTTCTGCTTCTTCTTCTTCTTCTTCTTCTTCTTCTTCTTCTTCTTATTATTATTATTATTATTATTATTATTATTATTATTATTTTTATTATTATTATTATTTTTATTATTATTATTCACGTTTATTGATATTATGGGTCGGTTAAATATAAAATTTACTCCGGGTTGCAACCAGCTTGACATGGCGCCGATCTAGGAACTGACGGTGATTCTACAATACTTTGCGCTATAAGTGGGCTGTCTTGCACTTCCCAGTAAAGCAGTCTTGCACTTCCCAGTCTTTTGAATGACCTGGGAGTTTAGCCAATTTCTTGCTCGAATATTGAGGAACAAATAACAGAGCTCAGATAACTATCGGGACGACTTTGCACTCCACATTTGCCTCATTTCTACTTCCAAACTCTTGTATTTAAGAATTCTCTATCCTCTTGGTTGCGTCTTTTTGATCGCACAGACCAGCAATACCTACAAGTAGACATTTTTTCTCCAAATCCTAGGTAACAATATCCGGTTTGAATATCAGTTTGAATCTGTTTGTTGTACAAGATTGTACACTGTCCAATAGATTCCACCGGTTTTGTTCAGTGTTCATACCTCTTGGGGCATGAGTTTGGAACTTCGAGGGTGTTACAGATCTGCCAGTAGAGGTAATTACAAACGTGTCTTTTCAAGAATTTGGCCTTTGCTAGAATTAGACATGGTGAGACGATATTATCAATGGTTTCTACTTGTTCCTGGCAAATGCGGAATTTACCAACTAGGAAAATTTTGAGAAACGCTTTATCTTGTCGTGTTCAACGTTCTCAACGCCTGATCTTGGACAGCTATTACAACTGCTTCCGATTCTGGCTTCATTCTTCCCCTTTTGAGCCACATAAATGATTGATCTTTATTGATATGCACCTTATCCATTCTTTTTAGATTTTGTCCACGGAGTGGCTTACTCTCTACATTTTCTCTAACATTATTATTATCTGTATTGTTATTATTATTATTGTTATTATTATTATTATTATTATTATTATTATTATTATTATTTCTCTCTCTTTTACGCAGAAGAGAGAAAGTTATGTAATGTTGCGCGTAAAAACGCTGATTTTCGGCAGAATAACTCTCATTAAAGAGCCTTGGTAACGAAAAAGTAGATTAAACCAGTTGCTAAATTTTAAAAAAATCCTCCAACACGTGGTGAAGCCAGAATACATGTTTTGTGGGTCCTTGATGTAAAAAAATTGAATGACAACAGAACGTCCGTCCGTCTGAACGTCAGTGAACAACCCTAGCGGCTAAACCGTTCCGGCGATTTTCTCCAAAATTGAAATTCCTGAATCGATTTGGCTGGTGCCGCGGCCCCTTGAATATGAAATACATATTTTCATTCTGGGGACGTATTTTCACTTTACATGAAGCACTTGAGACATTTTCAAAATTTTCGAAAAATGGCTCCATCGTTT
Source organism: Acheta domesticus (assembly GCA_031308135.1). Lineage (NCBI taxonomy): Eukaryota > Metazoa > Arthropoda > Insecta > Orthoptera > Gryllidae > Acheta > Acheta domesticus. The sequence continues at coordinate 172,422,227 of JAHLJT010000631.1, read as the reverse complement.
GTTATTAAATTTTATTGTTGGATTGGTTGAAGAACTTTAAAGAAAATGGTGTAAATCTCATTTTCATTAAAAACCTTGAACGAAATTTTTTCCGCGTCTTCCTACAATTAAAATATTAAAAATAGTTGTTTTTTTTCCTTAATGAAATCTGTTCCATAAAGACATTTAAAAAAAAGTAATGTACAATTTTTTGACATTTTAAATATTTTTAGCTTAATTTGTTGTGAAATCTAGGCAATTTTTAATTTTGTTTAAACAATTTTTTCTTCGGCGTCTTCCTACGACTTCAGTTATGAAGATAAACATTTTTCTTAATGAAACGTGTACATGAAAAACAGATCTAAAAATAATGACATGTTTAATTTTTCAAAAACTTGAGTATTTTTTGCGAAATTTTGTGTCAAATAGGTCCTTTTTATTTGTTTTAAACAATTTTTTTCTTAAAAAAGGGCACAACATTTTTTTATTAAATTTAGACCTTAGGTAACGTAAAGGACGCTTAAGAGAATGGAGCAGGTCTCATTTTAGTTAAAATGCCTGATTTTTTCGAAAATTTCAAACGATTAAAAAAATTTCAGCGGCTTCCTACAAGTACAATTACACAATTACACAAAGACACAATTCTTTTCTTAATGAAACGTGTTCATCAAAAACAGAACTTCAAATAAGGTCATATTGAATTTTTTGAAAATATGAGTATTTTCTGTGTATTTTGGCGACACCACTCCAAATTTACTGCGCTTCGTAAACGTAATTCCAGACGGGTGCTTCATAAGTTAGAATTTGTATACTATTTTATATTTCTTTGTTCGTTTCTTACATTCGAGCTTTTGTTATACATTTACAAATTCATCTTTTAGAAATTCTTTAAAACCTGTTTGAAATAGGTGAATTAAAAATTGCTAGCCTTCAGGGAGTATGAGATTGGAATGTAACAATGGCTCGGCAACAATGGCTCAGGAGCTACTTTCTGTGAATTACGTATTATTGTTGGGACATGATTTACCTGCATGAAAAGCGCTTTTAATCGTCAAATTTGTGTTGATTTTCGCTTAAAAAATTTAGATTTTGCACCAAATGTTCTACGATTGAATAGAGTTTTACAAAAACTGATGACTGAGATATGTTAATTTGGAGAAAAATTGACATAAATAGTATTACATAACTACTTATTATTATTGTTATTATTTTAAACCATTCAATCCCTTGTGAACGAAGGCCTCCTAAAGATTCAGACAACGGTGGTTCCCAATGCATGCCTTTTCAATTTACAACATATTTTCTATTTTTTGTTCTTAGATATATATTTGAAATGCGACAAGTTAGTCTTACAGACAAATGAATGTTTCTTTAGAAACACTTTTAAAAAAATTATGCAAAATCTGATTACGTTTGTTATCAGTTGATTTTGAATCTCCATGAAAATCAATTTTAATAAACATAGCCACTATTATCAAATTCGTATCCTAAATATAACAAATGTTTCTGGGATTCCAAATTCTACAGCAGGATATAGGGAGCTGAAATGAAATTTTTTAGGTTGCTCCTTAAAATAACAAGAAGAAATAGATTGAAAATGTGACCATCCGGAAGAAATTTGGAATTCACAATTTAAACAACAACATCCAAAGAAGAAGAATGTTTCTGGGACTATAAAGCTATCTACTTCCAATGTCGAGGTAGTAATGCAGTCCATGCATTTCTTATGTATTCCATTCTGACAGATTTCATATTATACTTACATATCAGCGTGAACGCAAGAATGAGAATTTTAGATTCCGAAGTTTAAAACACGTATTCTTCTATCATCATCTTAATACATACACTCAGAAATTTCCGCATTACTTAATGTATTTTTAATATAAAAGTACATTAAAGTATCATGTACGTAAATTATATTTAATGTACACGTACAGTAATTTTAAAGTACGTGTGCATTAAATGTAATGTACGTGTACAATTAAATTTACTGTATGCGTGTACATTGTACATTAAAGTTACTGTACATGTACATTAAATTTACTGTACGTGCACATTAAATTTAATTTACGTACATGCACATATTTAATGCACTTTTACATTAAAATTACTGTATGAGTGCATGAAATTTACAGTAAATTTTCTAACTTCAATATTTAAAATTTGTCCAGAGAATTGTCACCCCGACCGAGATTCAAACCCGGGTCACCTCGTTTACGCCCAGTTGCTCTATCCTATTGAGACAAGCAATTCTTTGAACATGGTCTTAGGCCTGATGAATTGCCCGTTGGGATTTATGCAATTGTCACCTTTTTGGACGCGTTTACGCTCGGAAATATGCCGCGCAGTCGTAAAGAATACTACATTCTGACCTTGTTACTGAGTAACAAATGTATTTTAATATTTAAATTTGTTCAACGAACAGTCACCCTGAACGGGATTCAAACACGGGACTTCTGATTTACGCACAGGTGCTCTAACCACTGAGCTATTGCGACATCCAATTGCTTGAGCCGGTTCTTAGGCCTGATGTATTGCCCGTTATGATATCTATAATACATTCTTTACATCTACGGAACATATTTCTTTAGACGTAATATCAATATATTCTACAGAATTGTAGTATAAGTCTACAGAATTGTATGTATTATATATAATTGTCATTACTTCTTCGCATGATTTGGATGCGTTTACGCTCGGAAATATGTTTCGTAGACGTAAAGAATACTGACCTTGTTACAGTGGCAATTCTTTGAAAAAAAATTTAATATTTCCGGTGTATTTGAAAAAATTGTTAACAAAAGAATTACCGTGATATGTAGATCCCTACATTTGTATTATTGGATTTTTACAATTTTATTTGTTACTAATTTGAATATAAATCCGAATTTTAAAAATTTATATTTTTGTGTATATGTTGAAAATTAATTTTAAATTTATTATACGTAAGTTCAAACAGCGGAAGAAAATATTTCTAAGTTTTCAAACAGTATCTGTGTTCCATACATACCATAATTATTTATCAAATCTCCGTGAATTTTAATTTAAACATTACATTTGACGACGAATTATATTAATCTCTCTTTAATGTAGGGAAAGGTATATTAATTTTTATGTACCGATGTATATTAAATCTACATTAATTTTAATTCAAACATTCAATTTAATGTACAACACATTAATTTCGGTTTAGTTGTTCAAGGTACATTAAGTTTAATGTATTCCTACAATAAATCTACATTGATTTTAATTTTAACATTAAATTTAATGTACTGCAGTACATTAACTCTACATTGATTTTAATTTAAACGTTAAAGTTAATGTAAATGTACATTAATACCGTTTTCATGTACACTGTACATTAAATTTAACGTGGAAGAGTGCATTAAAATGCATTAAATTTAATGTAATTACTGACAGTGTACCACATAAAGTCGACTTGTGAACTTCACAATTTTCTCCAGTGCTTTATATTTCCATGGTCCTGTTTTCATCTATTGAATATGCGTCAACGACTAAGACACAAAAAGTTATACGCCGAAAACTCATTAGATAACGAACTTACTCGTTTTCGCAAATGTAAACTTTTATGGCTCTTCCCGGGCTTACGTGTCTCGTCACTCGCTTGCCATTAACTCAGGAACGGCCACCCAGAGGCCGTAGATGGAAAACGCCCTCCCGAGGGAAGCGGAGGCCGCAGCTGAAGTTACGAGTGACGAACAGACGTGACCTATTAAGAAAATATAATTTTGCAGAGAAATCACTAAGTGATGTTCCATATTTATATTAGTAATATGTTTATTCGAACTTTTTCCCTACACAATATTGTTTGCAACATTCCTTAAACCAGTGCCAAATTCAAAGTTATGATAGTAAAAGTCATTTTAGATCTTCACTTCAATTACACGGAGACTAAGATGCGTCTTATAATTACACTCAAATGCTTTTATTGGAATATGTTATGAAATTGTTCCGGGAAAGCTTCTGTTTTAAAAATGTTTAATAGCAAAAAACTGAATACTTAACATGAATATTAGATAATTCAGTTATGATTTTGTTGAGCAAGTGTTGAGTTGAGCAAGAGTTGAGCATAGTGAAGAGGATTAAATGTGCCGTAGCGAGAAGGTACTAAAAGTAGAATTAATTAAATATTTCATGTATTACGATATTTTTAACTAGAGAATTGTAACTGTATTTTTTAAATACGAAACATATAGCAATACCGTTGCAATAAATTACAGTTATATGCCCATATCGAGAGCAAATCAGCATAAAACTGCACGAATGGAAGGTTAAACAAACGATAGCTAGTTTGTATATTACCCGTAATGCAATTAAACGCTCCTTTGCTCTTATGCTGAATTAATCTTTTATCCGTTCATTCACAATTTTAAGAGAGAAATGTATTTTGACCATCAATCTAGACACTGATGGTGTTTATTTGATTGATGTTTTGTACTTCTTCGTGGTTCGAGGAAGTGCAAACATAACATACTGCAAATGAAATATCAGTGAATTTTCATTACTCCAAAATCAGGTATAATATGAAAATTATAGAAGGATTATATATAATTCCAGTTCTTTATTGAAATGTATGTTTGCTTTCTTTTAATTTTCTTCAATATCCTTTGACAGCCGAGATCGCTAAGACTGAAGGATCGTAGCTGCCTGGTGCCTGAAAGGTTGCAGTTTGAATCCCACATGGGGCATGGATGTTTGTGTGTGTCAGTATACGAGTTTGCGAGTTTTGCTACTGGTACCGTTCCTCCAAAGTTACAAAACCAATGTTGATTACAGTGGTCGTTGTATGATCTTAGTAATTGAATAGCAGCTTTCACATAATATTTTTTTATGAATTCTGTTTATTTGCAATTTATTTCTACAGAAATATTAGGCAAATGGTTTAATAATAATAATAATAATAATATTAACATTAATAATAATAATATTAATATTAATATTAATATTTACATGAGTGGAAATGTTACTCAACAGTAGCATTCCTATTTAAACAAATCGATACATTCTATCTAGAGGTTTATGGCGAAGTGGTCTTCTTGTTTCTTCACTATTGTCTAATAGATTAATAGCGAGATAATTTGGATGATTTTCCATTCTTGTGTGGTATTTCTGACTTGCGGACGTTATTTCTTCTTTAATGGTCTTGATTTGAAGGTCGTTGTGGAGTACTTAATTGCTGACATACCAGGGTGCGTTTGTTACTGATCGAAGATATTTTGACTGAAAGCGCTGAAGAATTTCGATGTTGGAGACACTGGCAGAGCCGCAGAGTTGAGTACCGTAGGTCCATATGAGTTGTATAATACTTTTATATGTAAGTATTTTGTTTGACAATGATAGTTGGGAGTGTTTACCGATTAGCTTTTGGTAGATTTTTAGTATTGTAATTCTAGTTCTTTTCTTTTCTTTTTTATATGAACCTTCCACGTTAATCTTCTATCCAAGTGAACGCCTAAGCATTTAACTTCAATTCTTTGAGGGATCTGTGTATTGTTTATTGTTATTGCTGGACAGTCGCCTTTTCTTAGAGCGAAGTTCACATCTTTAGATTTTAGTTCGTTGATGTGCCAACGAGAAAGCCACTGGTTTTTCGATATTCGTGGGCTGTGTTTGCATTCTCTTTTATGAGTGAAATGTATTGATCAGTCACGTCATTCCTTTGATTTAAGCTGGAAATCATGTGCTGCACGATAAAGAGTTCCTTCCAAAGCGCAATAAAATTTAAGGAATCAATTAATTTTAACATGAATTAATCTAATTAAAAAAACACAATCTTATTTTCTACCGGATAAATTGATAAAACTGTAAATGGGTAATAATGCATTCTATAGAAAGTATGTATTGTGTTATGTATCATTGTAATTGGGAAATAATGTAAATGTTTTTAGTTCATGTATATTACATTGGGATCGTTAATAAGAAGGGAAAGTTAATTGGACTTTATTCTTATTTTTAAGAATATAGAGGTTCTACGATCATAAATTTGAAAATATAATTGAGATATTTAATGAAAATGAATAAGTTGATAAAAGTGATTTAAAACAAAAAAATAAATAAAAAAAGAACTCGAATACAAGGTGTGTCTTGTATCCATGTTGTAGAAGAATTAGCAAATTTCGTAAAAAAGAACTATTTTCCAATGCCTCCATCTGTTTGCATCACCTTCCACGCGTCACCCTGGCGACCTTCAATTTCTGCCAGCCGTTCCGTCGGGGCGCCGCGCCGCGCCGTTGAAGCCTGCCATGCGTCGAGCGCACGAAGACCCGGAAATTGGCGCAGCATGACTTCATGCCTTCCTTGGGACGCCCGGGGATTGTCGGGAAGACCCTCGACCGCAACGGCGCAGCATACGAGGCGGCGGGGGGCGGGGCCAGGAGGGCGCCCACCCCTTAGAGCGCATTGTCAGGAGAGGTACTGTCCGGGCGGTACACCCTGCCTAGGACTAATAAGCTTCTGGTTCCACACCTCCCCTGCGCACCAGCAAGGACGAGGGACAACACGCGGTTAAGGCCATGAGAGAAATCGTAGGATTTCTGGTTTCATTTTTTCTTCGTTTTTGAAATAAGCAGACCATCGGGACGCTTTAGGTTTACTTCATACAATATCCTGATCTTGTTGTCTTAAATACATATTTACGTTTTACTTTTTAAATACTTCAGCATTCAGTGCCTTGTTTCTGTCATAAAAGAACTACTTGCGACCTATGGGTAGATTGCATTGTGAGTGCATTTTAATGCTTCAATTTCTACTCTCCACTACTTCACTCATGATTCTCCTCTCCGGGTAGCGATGCGATGTCGGAGCAGTGTGAGTGATTGGACACTTTATCCTGAGAAAATGAACAAAACGATGTAAGGAAATATAAGAATGAAGAAACTAACCTATACTCTATAATTTGTCATATTTAGAACCCGGAAGTTCAGGCATTTATTTTACCTAAAATATGAAGGCGAAAAGGCATTTATTTTTACTAAAATAGGCAATGAAAAAAGACATTTATTCTGGCTAAAGTAGGGAAAAGTAATACATGTAAAAAATGAATAAGTAAATGATTCACATTTTTATTTTAACTCTAAAATTTACATTAGCCCTAACAACGGAAACTACATTTTCTTTGTAATCTTGATCGCACTTGATCATCCCGTTGACGACTACGAATTTATTTTACTCCCAACCGTGTCTCTACGAAATACCATTGTGGACTGCCTTTTGAAGCTTTGGCTGGTAGCACTGAAACGGAATTGTAGATTTCGTTCTTCGCACTTGTATAATCGCCAAAAGAGAAGAGAGAACAAGAAGGAACTAAGAAGGGTATAATTCTGTATAGGCAGCTCTCTTCTCAAACGCAATCCGAAGCCATACACAAACACACGATGAGATTTCTCGTGAGCGAACAAGTCTATAAGCATCAATGAAAAATATCAAAAATCTTCACTGGTATTGTTTTCCTTTCCCTTTTAGATTTTTAACACAACCTGACATTGGAGCCTCCGCGTCCACAGGATACACAACTGTGCTATCATGTTGTCCAGGACAGTAGGTATGTTTCCATCTTGATAGAGAGAAAAGGAATAATAACGAAAAAGGCAACAAATAAGAAAGAAAAGGCACAAATAAGGCAAAAGGCCAAAAATAGGCATCAGAAGCTAAAATAGACAAAAAAGGCAAAATAAAAATCTACTGAAACAACTCCAGAAGTACAATGAAGTGATTCTTAATGTCAAAAATCATGAAATCGTAACAATTATAAAAAGGTATTTTGCCAAATTTCCGGGATCTAGTGATTATAATTGTTCCCGTAGTTAAGCCAGTGACTCCTAATATGCATAATCATTTGTTAAACACTAACCCATGTGTGGTGTCGTTTCTAGAATTAGCGTAAGTTGAGACACCTTGCGACACATCACACTGGGAAGACTTCGGCCAAACATCCAAGCCAATGACAGGGTATTGAAATAAACCTCACCCGAACGAATCTACATCTTTTAACTAATATTTAATATTTATATTTAGCTTTTCGCTACTCTCTAATATTTTAATGATATCGATGGGTGGCTAGCTCAATTAGATATTATGTATCAAAATTATATATATTCGGGCACTTGTGCTAATACTGTTAATCTCAGGGTAATTTTAACTTTCTATACTCGTGGGGGAAATGCCGCTCATACGAGATCACGACTGGAGAAATACATGAATACATTTACGTGGGTTTGGGATTATTACTACTTATGAACAATGCATTCAAATAACAAGACAATTATCTTTTCAATAAATGTAGTGACATAAACGTCACGCGCAATTTAATTATTTTAAAACTGAAAACGTGATTAAAATTATTTAATATTCCTTGATGGCCACCACCTAATTTTCACAATACTAATTTTTAATTACATTAATTTCCAAAACCTAATTTAATTAATTTTGATAACAGTATTGACCTTGTACATTCAATGAGATCGCTTCATTTCCTATTTGAATTTAATGTTCTACTATTTGTTACTTTCCTTTTCGACGGATAAAGCTAGCTTGAACGCCGAGAAGATCCAGAACCACCAGTCTTCCTATTTATTCTGCTCCTCCATATTTGGCTGCTAAAACACACTTGATACCGCCAACTAACTTCCAATCCGACCTACTTATCTAACGTCGAAGTTCGTTACGCGACCCTTCGCCTATCAAATCCCGGAGCTCTCTCCACGAACCTACTCGCACGCAAGTCAAATCCCGTCTGACGCTTCTGTCCAGTAAAAAGCATTATTTCACTTTTTCAGTTCATCTGTTTGTATCCTCATTACACTGTTTTATAATCCCTTACCGCTAAGCTTCTCGTGATTTTCAACTTGACTGAGTCTTTTCTGTTTTTCTTTTTAAACAATACCATTATTATCGAACTAATTATTAACATAAATAAATTCTAATAATGTATTTATTTGTCCGAATCACGTTTTAATACCGTGACTCGAAGCCCTTTTATGTTAATGTCTCTGTTCTTTATACTTTACCCTGCCACCATCGCCCCTTATCACGTAAATTAATTTTTAAGTTTTCTAATATTTTTATATCCAAAATACCCCCGGGTATTTTGATGTACTTCAGTATGAATACGCGAAAGTATGTACAGCGGCTATGAGTCACGGTGTACTTCCCAATTAGTTCGGAACTGGCAGAATGGTGTTTTAACTCACTTAAAATAAAGTTTCGTTCCAAAATATTTATAAGTGAGTACTGTATACTTTAAAGAGATACTAAATTCCTCAACAAGTTCCAAATCTTGAACACTTTTTCAAAGAACAAAATTTGAAAATCACTTTTGCGTTTGTTGTTAAATATGTGACATTATTTCTGAAAACCATTTAATTTTTCCTTTTTCCTGAACAACGCTTGTCCCTAACGTGTCCACCTCTACATATGATTCATAATTCTTGGAGGATTTTTGGTTTGCTATTTTCTTGGGTGACGCTCTTTAGAGTGAGTTAATGAAAAAAGAGACACAAGACATAAATGGCGTATTGAGTCACAAAAGTTTAAATTTTACGTGCGTGGGAAATGCGTTTGCATGATCTTTTTTCTTCGAATTCCTAATTGTGTTGTTTTGCATTTGGTTAATGAAAGATATCAGTGAATCGAAAGATTAGGGCATAGTAAACTAAAACAACTCTTCAGAGAAATTGGTCATTTGTGAGGAATAAGCAAATGTAGGCAATTTAAGGTAACAGTTTTGTTCATTACAAGTTAATTGTTGTTACAAGTTAATTGTTCATTACAAGTTAATAATTGTTCGTAATAATTACACAATTGTGGCATCATTTTGCATTTCTAAGTTTGGCCGCTCTGTCACTGATTTGGAAAGAAACAGTTGTATCACTGTTCATACGAACAGTGAACAAATGATTTTCGAAGAATTATTACCACCATCAGATGTTCGAGATGCTTACATGGAAATAGCAGTTAAAATTCCAACGTATTATTTACAACCTCCACAGCCTTTACCGTTCATTCTGCGTTATGGCCGATACGTTGGTTGACATAGCGTACATTAATTAGGCTGGCGGTCATCACTGTCTTCCCAGCTGTTCCGTTGCGCGTTTCAAATGTCGGTTATCTTCTCGCGCGAGGAACGAATTCCCTCTCCTTCGCTGCCCACTGCCCCTTTACGGGGAAGGCCGACCCTGGCTGCGGCGGCGCGTGGAGCGGAGCGTGCAGCAGGCGCGGGGCGGGGGGCGGGGGGCGGGGGGCGTGGGGCGGGGGGCGTGGGCGCGCCTTTCATTGCCAAGTGCGGCGGCGGCGGAGCTGGCGCGACGGAGCAAGGGCGCGCAGCGGCGGCTGCCGCGTGACGCTTCCGTCACCCGTCCGCCCGCGCCGCCCGCCCAGCCCCTCCCCCGTCCCTCCTCACCGCCCCGCCCGTCGTCACCCCCCGCGCTTGCGCCGCCGCGCCACGCGCCCCCGCCGCCGCCGCCAACGACCCGGATCGATTTAGTGCGACATCAATTGGGAAATCGCTCGCTTGGTACTCGACAAGATGCGGCGTGCGACAGTAAAACGGCCTCCGGCGTTACTGTGACGCGCCACGAGGCGGAGGGGCGAGTCAATTGAGTGCAAGGGGTGCGAAAGCAGAATGCATTCTATAAACATGTTTGTTTCGTGGTTACCTCTCCTGATTTCCTGTTAGATAGAGGTTTTCAAATTTCTGACTATCGTATTCCAAAGCTACGTAAATTATTTAGATCATCCTAACAAATAGTAACATTATTATTTGATATGTGCCGGAATATATTGAATTTATATATTGAATTTTTATAATACTTCATTCCCATCACACTCACACTCACTTGTGCCTCGAACAATGTTATTCTACAGATTTTACGAATTGATTCCAGAAGTTATTAAGTATGCGAAAAACATATTACAGTAAGCAAATTAACATATTACAGTATGCAAATTCGAAGATTATATTTTTACAATATAGTGTCTGTTAACATTTCTTTGCAATTGAGATGTTTCCCACAAGTCCAAAATTATGTATTTTGAGATATTTCACCAAGTTAGTCCCTACAACTGGCGGTATCTTCTGGGACATTTCCTTTCGGCAAATGCTAAATACATTAAAAAAGATAAGGTAAGGAAATATCGTTAATTCATTACAAAGCACATCTATGATATGAAGATTTCGATGCTTGTTGCTCGGTTCTCCCCTATAGATTAGTTTGGTTCTTGTAAGAAAATCTTCAATTGCATTTCGCCCGTGCTTCTCATAACGCAAAATTTTATGTCGGCTGTACTGGTCTATAGACTATAGACACTCGTGTATACACGCACGATACAAATTGTACCTGTGTCTGTACAAATTGTACCTGATATGAAATGCAATTTTGCATTTCTAACAAAAGAAAACAAACACTTGCATTTAACCGAAAATCAAGGACTCTTTTTCGACAAAAATCACTGATTAATTTTTAGTTTACTTCTATATTCCTTATAGTTCTTTTGATAATATGACTAAATGGAAACAACTTGTGACTGAAAAGAGATGAAATAGACTCATTTAAAGCAAGATTGAATATAATGAAATTAAATGAACTTTTTTGTCGCGTACGAAACGAAATGGTAGTTTCAAACTACACGTATCTAGGATGATTTGAAACTGTGCAGCTTAACTTTTGAAGTAGCCTCTCGCCCTCTGTGACCTATAGAGGAATGTTCAAGAGGCCCACGGCGCGCGAGCGCTGTTGCCGTCCTTTTCCTAGCGCGAATAGCTCACACGCGTCAGATCGCGGAGAAAAAACATACAACATATGGAACAATGAATTTTCATTACTCTCTAGAAGTTTCGTCTATTTTTCAAAATAATCTTCTTTTCTATTTCATGAATGCATGTTTTTAATCGGTTTAACCAAGTAGCTCGTGTTACTCCTATGAAAGCAAAATAGGTATTACAAAATATGCGAACAATACCTTTTTCAAATATGTAATCTAATCATCTACGTCAAAATAGTCACATGGGCCTTTAATTGTAAAAAAAATAACCCAAACGTTCAGCTTCCCCATTTAATACAGATGGATAAATATTGTCATTCCAGTCTTCTTTCGGGTTTTCTTGATATTCGAATGTATAACTTGTTATTATAATTAGGTTACAGTCGTGAGAACTAGTGATGCTAAAACACAATATACTTTCTCACATTATTGGAAAGAGTTACGTAATGTTGAAATATTGCAACTTCTCCGCTACTAACATCTCAACTGTCAATTGAAAACGTCCAATTCAATCAAAGCGCCTGTGATGCATATCTGCATTCATTTCGATAGTCAGAAGCAGAAATCGTTTCTTACTTTTACAAATGAAACACACAGGAATAAATTTAAGTGTTACAGTATTTGCAGCACATAATCCAGCAAAGCGAAAATAATTTCACAGAAGCCGGCTTTGTTTACACTGAAGTGAGATTTCAATTTGTGAGTACCATAATCAGCTATCAAAATTTCTGACAGTAAAGTGTGTTTGTTAGTTTTGTAAGTTATTGCCTTCCTTCAATCTATTTCCTTTCAAAATAATATTATCTACATCATACAATCACCACGATCGACGACAATGGGATGAATACGAATAAGTTTTAACCCACTGTGTTGTTATTTTGTGACGATTGCAATTTGTTGCAATTTTCGAAAACTCAGGGATTTTAACAAAAATTCGACTTGCACCTTTCTCTTAAGGGTCCTTTGCGCTATCTGACAACAAAATTTTTATTTTCCCTCATGTAAAGTATCCCTCAAAATTAAAATATCGGTTTCAAATTTGCGATATGAGCCTGATCGATTAGGGAATATGAAGTTTGGAGAAACATTTTTCGGTACCAAGGACTCACAAAACATGGATTGTGACTACACAACATGTTAGAGGAAGTAATTTACTTTGCACTGGAACAAGATTTATCTACATTTTCGTCTGCAGGCCCCAGCAATAAGAGTTTTACTGTCGAAAATTTGCCGTTTTCTCGCAGCATTACAATACTTTCTCTACCCTTCGCAAGCACTAACGAGAAATTAAAAATGATGTCTGGATTGTTTGTGCAAGAATCTACACTTCTAAAGCAACACACCTTTTGTGTACACGATATTCGTGTACTGTCATACATACATCGTTTCGTACACTCTGACCTACAAGGATTCGCTCCTTACAAACTAGTCTTGCCAGTTGTCAGGAAATGTGGGCAAAATCGCACATGGGCGTTGTCTTGTAAGAGGGCTGCGTCTTCGACTCGAGGCGGCGGTGGCGCGCCGTACGCCTACTTGTTGCTCGCTTCGGCGGGTCAGGGGCGCACGTTCGCCCATAGCGGCGGCCGCCGCCGCCACGCCACCACTCCCACCACTCCCACCACCGACGCCGCCGCTACTTCCTGCCGCTGCCACCGCCACCACTCACCGCTGCCGCCGCCACCATCCCCACTAGGGTTGCCAACAATGTTCATGTGAGAGGGAGGACACTCGTTAAGCCAAAAAAAAGCATCAACACATTTCGTTTTATAAATACTTAATTTAGACGAACATCAGTTCTATTTCTTTATTCTTTCCATTTGCTATTCAAGTGAAAAGATTCGTTCGCAAAATACAGATGAAGATGGTCTGAGTGTCTCTTTTTTATTTTAGTTGCTAGACCGACACCATCATGCGTGAACGTTCAGAAAAAGGATATTCATTTTTTCTATTCTTAATTAAATAAACGATACAACGTAGCAGATGTTAGTCATGTGATAAAATAAATGACAACAAATGTTGAAAATGTACTAAAAGAAGGACATTTAGGATACAAAGGGGGACGAGAGGACAACTGACGTCAATTATGTCCTCCCAAAAGGAGGATGGTTGGCAACCCTAATCCCCACTCCGTAAGCTACCGTAGGTACCAACACTACGCCTCTGCCGTCGTCACCATCCCCATCAGTGCTGCCGCCACCGCCATGGCTACCACTCCGCCGCTGCGGCCATAACCACTCCCACTACTCCCACCGCTGCCGCTGCCGCCGCCGCCGCCGCCGCCGCCGCCGCCGCGGGCGCTTCTCAGGCTTCGAAGCCGCCGCGGCGCGCCGTCGCGGGGCGGGCTGTCTGGCCACCGCGCCGCCCCCGCCAGCCTAACGGACGTTCACTCTCTGCAGGTGGAGCCACTGAGATCTGAAATCGAGCTGCCATAAGAACGCAATGAGTCGTATTACTGCAGGAACGCGATTTCAAGTAACGCAGCTGCGGCAAATTAAGGTGCTTACGGAACGAGAAATTACTGGCAGCGTCAGTTCTGGAGATTTTCCGATGGGCAAAATGCTACCATGTAATAGGACTAGTTTTTCAACCACACAAGATAAATTGTCTTAGAGATCCAACTGATACTTTCAGTTTTAGTCGTTGATTTCACTGAATTTACTCGAACACATTCTTAATAAAAAATATTTAATGATATATCTTATTCTAATCTTCTGACGTCTAATGTCATTATCTTATCAAATACGCAGGAAATGTTCCAGACGTCTAAACACACATGTAAGTTGATTTAATAAGCAACGTAGGTAAGAGTTTGAGGACATTTGTCAAGATTTGTGTAATTGAGCCTTAAACTACTGAATCTCTTCATTTTCGTACTAATTTTCGAAGCGATATTCGTAGAGATGATATTAAAAAGGCATTGATTCACATGACAGTTTGGACTGAGAAAACGTGAGATCAAGGTAAGCATTTCCACGTATGTTATTACATATGAAAAACGAAACTCCACGAAGGTAGAATTTGGAAACTTCTGCACGCTACGAAATTCTCAGTATCCAATTACAAACGTAATGCATGAACTTCGGCAACGCTGCTGTCTGGTGGCTGAGCCGCCACATCCTCGCGGTGCTTCAACATCGTACGCTGCGCACGAGCCGGCATTCGATTATTTTCCTTTCCAGTCGCTTCACGTGAAGTCTGATTCTGGTTTCAGGTAAAATTCGTTGAATACAAAAAGCTTCTTTCGAATTGAGAACATTGACTCTTTAAGTTGAACCACTGATACAACATCAAATTTGGCTTTATTTAGAAATCTGTTTTGGCTATACTGACCTAAAAAATATTCAGTTATACGAAGCAAAAATCAATTTAATCGATGGATGTTTCCTTGGGCCACTAAATTAGTTATTGCAACCCTGTAGTAGATACTTATTCATTTCTCTTTGTGAACTGGCACGTCGTAAACGTGCTTCTAGGTACACTAAGAGTGGAACTGCTTGTTGTTACGTGTTCTGAGGGCAGAAATAATTAAGAGGAGACGCAAATCACTTAACGCACACAGTTTGTTCATCGGCGTTGTATGTCCCACCCCTGACGTACGAAGATCTCTCCACCCCCTCTCGCCCTGTCCCCAGGCCGCACTCTGCGTTGCCACCTGCCATCTCCTGTCCCCACTGGCAAAAGCCACCCCTACGCTCTACCACTCATCAACCTCGCCTTGCCCGCCACCATCGCCCCCACCCCGCCCCCAACCCCCGATCACCCGCCACCGCTCGTCACCGCCCGCCACCGCCCTCCACTGCCCGCCACCGCCCGCTCGGCGCCGTTGCGACGCGGCCACGGGCGCCCGCACCGTCCGCTCCCAATTACTCCGGGAAACAGGGCGGTGGCAGCGGCGGCGGCGGCGGCGGCGCGGCGCGGCAGGGCGGCTAGGTCTGAGCACGGGTCCGGTTCGATTTTACGAGCGCAGGGCCCCGAACCCACGTCCCTCTTCGGCCGCGCCGCACCTCTTCTGGCCCGGCTCTCTTCCGCGTGCGCGGGACCGGAACCCAGGGCCCCGCTTCCGGGCGGCGCGGCCGGATCCGGGCAGCGGCGACGGCGGCGGTGGCGGCGGCGGTGGCGGGCGCACGCAGACGGCGCGGTAGACGGGCGGCGCCGGCGGGAAAGTGGGACAGAGACGTTGCCCCGTCCCGCTCTGCCGGCGGCGCTCTCTCTCGCTCTGTCTAGACAACGTCCCAGACAGCCAGCGCGCGGGGCGGCGGCGGCGGTGGCGGCGGCGGCGCCTCCCCTCTCTGCCCCGCGCGCCGCCCGCGCCCCGCGCTCCCCGCGGGCGCGTCGCCGCCGCCGCCGCCCCGCGCCGCCCCGCGCCGCCACCGCCGCCGCCGCCTGCAGCCTCGCGCCATGATGTTCGTCGGCTGGGCGCGTACACTCGGCGCCGCGCGCGCGGACCCGCCGACGCCTCGGCGCCGCGCCGCACCGCGCCGCGCCGCACGGCCCGCGCCGCGTGCGCTGCCGCCCCACGAGAACCCGTGGCCCACGCCGCACCCGGAACCGTCTGCAGGCCAGCCTAGACGCGCGTGCCATTTAAAGGGACCACGAGGAGGGTCTTTAAACCGATATCCAGCGATTCTAAAACTCAATCGTCATCTGATATCTATCTCAACCATTTAACTAAACCTTTTTTCGTAGAGGACTTATCCAACTTGCTTCTCAGCATTTTTTTGAACAGTACTTTCACATCTGGAGTAACGAAACTAGTAGTATCAAGTGAATTAAATGAAAGTACTTTTCACTAATCCTCCGTGGAATGAAACAGAAACTGACACTGATACTGCATATTTTACTTTTTGATAGAACATGATCCGTCATTATTTTTTCCAAGATAGCCATGTGGGCGATTGAGTATTAATGACTTATTAGTGACGGAGAAAACAATGGCAAATAACATTCTTTTAAAAGCCACAAAGTAGGTATTAAAATTTTTCAAATTCTTCCTTTCAAACTCTCGTCAAATACAGGACTACTATCTACTTTTTGATAGAACATGATCCGTCATTATTTTTTCCAAGGTAGCCATGTGGGCGATTGAGTATTAATGACTTATTAGTGACGGAGAAAACAATGGCAAATAACATTTTTTTAAAAGCCACATAGTAGGTATTAAAATTTTTCAAATTCTTCCTTTCAAACTCTCGTCAAATACAGGAAGTGTGTTTTCTGTAACATCCCATCGGCCTACATGCTTATACTGTTCTTCCTCTTGTGGGATATTATGCAAACTTCTAATTTCCATTATTTAAAAGCCTGATATTGCTGTGAAACTCAATTGCGATATAAGATTCCTATTTTCAATAAAGTTGACTGTGCGTATGACGTACGTGTTTTTCAATCTAACTTCAAATCATATAACTAGGGTTTCTAGGAAATAAATGGTCGCTAAGTATCCTATCAAATATATCATTGCAGAAAAGGGTTTCTCTGAAATAATTTTTAGATGGAAAATTTATGGTGACAATTTTTATTGTCGTTAGGTCACATTTGACCTAATAAAAATTATGCAATAAGGGAGAACCAAGTCACAGCATGGAACCGAAGGTCTGTGGTGCAGCGTCCTTCAACGAGTGAAAATTCAACGATTTTCTCTGTGCAGCACAAATTAGAAACGATTGTAGAGTCAATAGTGAGTTGCATCTCGTGAATGCTACAACAATATTTCTGCAAAGGAGAGTCGGCCCCGTGGCCGAGATCGTTAAAGAAGTAGTGTCGTAGTGATCTTGGATCGTGGGGTCGGGGGTTCGAGTCCCGCTTCGGGCAGATTGTGTTCGTCCTTTCACCCCCTGTCATTACCATTTGGTTTCATCCTCATACCATCATGTTACATCCAATAGTGGTAGCTAATGACCTACTAGTTTATGCGACCTTGAATACCCCTCCCCAAAAAAAAGAGGAAGTGGAGACTCTTGGTACAAATGGATTCGTTAGCGTATTGTTTCACTGCATTATCTTTTTAACAGCGTTGCACTAATATGTGACAAACTAGTGATGCTACTACTATTTCTCGCTTTATTTCTGCCTCACTATTTCTCGTTTTATTTCTAACTAAAAAAAATCGCCGAAAACCGGACCAAACCGCTTCTTACGAGGAAAGTTGAAGAAAAGAGTCATTTAAAAAAAAAAATTGTTAAAAAATTACATTTATTTCACGCAACTTTCGCAAAAGCTACCAATATGTTCGAAAAATTGTACATGACCTTATTTGATGTTCTGTCTTTGAACAACTGACTTCATTAAGCAAAAATCTCTAACTTGAATGTTGTAGTTGTAGCAACACATCTAAAAAATTTAAATTTTGCATTTTTTGGAAAATCATGGGTTTTAATGAATATGACACCTGTGCAATTTTTATACGTAGTTTACGCTATCCGAGGACAAAGATAAATAAGAAATTTGGAGCAATTTTTGAGAAAATTTTGAAAATGTGGAGGCTTCAGTAAAAGTCTCCTCCAAAATCAAAATATCCGTTTCACACTCATAGGGCCTCGGGTTCCTTCAGATCGATTGGGAAATATCAGTTTTGGAGCATATCGTCTAAGCAGCTTAGGCGCTTGCATTGACCACAGACGGACAGACAAATGCCGCCAATCTACTTTTCGGAATCAAGGATCCACAAAACGTGGATTCTGACTCTACAATGCTCTAGATGAAGTAATATAGATACATATAGGAACAGGGTTTTTTTATGTTTTCGTAACCAGAGCCCGACAACGAGTTTTTCTCTCGAAAAATCAGCCATTTCCACCGCATGATTACAATACTTTCTCTTTACTGCTTACGTGGTAAGAAGTGAGGTTACTTTTGCAGCTACAACAAAAATTAAGTGTAATAGTGTGATTAAAACGCACCAACTGCGTAGCGTGATTCTAAGGAAAGTGAGATGGGAAACCTGGGGTATAAAGTGGTATCTGAAACGATTGAATAGCATGGAGTGACTGGTTACTTATGAGTTGAAATTCCACATCTATAGAAACCTTAAAAATGCCATATACAATGGCAAAATGAAATTGACAAACAGCAATGTGAGAAAATACTAATCTAATTAATAACGAAGACGCATCAATTGCAGTAAGTGATGCTGGTGAGGAGGATTATTTCGAGCCGCCAAGTAGCCTACATCTGTGAGAAGTCTGGCAACGACGACTATCCCCATTCTTTAATTTACATGTAATGACGATTCCTCTTCCAGGACATTTCGTGGAAGGGCTAGAAAAAGCAATGAGCTGTCGTTCAGGATGCCACCATAATTCTTCTATTGTGGAGAAGAATACCTGATTGATATCGTTCCCGTTATCTTTGGAATGCAAAATAATTATGAATCTGAATCCTGTAACTGAGGTTTTGCCGCGAGAGGAGCAAGATAAAACTTAGTAACGCAAAGAACGAGACAAGGGAAGAAGTTGAACATTGGGTGCAGGAATGAACACATACTGAAGCTATTTCAAATAAATTCTTGCAATGTTTGTTTTCTTCATGAACTTTCTTTTTCGTGTTACATCTCAAAGTTGTAATTATATATTGTTGCTTACTGTTGTCATCAAGATTGTTCATTGATTGTGACTCTTCGGTGTAAAGTTTGTCATTTACAAAATCGGTTGGGTGCATGCGTACATGTTGCGTACATGATATTTGTGAGATGTAAATATTTTATACTTTTAGGAGAGAGTTCGACATGATCAGAACCTGTGCTTGTTATGCTACAACAAAAACTTTCAAATTTCGTAGAAATTAAAATAAATCCTGAAATTCCTTTCTTTCTTTATTATTTAATTGTTACAAATCACGATACGGAACATTAAATTTTGAAACATTTTCATGAAAGGAATTAAAATAATATGACATGAACTCTGTAAATGAAATAATTTTCTTTAACTACCGAAAACTTGAATAATTATTTGTTAAATAGTTTTTGTTCTTTACTTTGTGTCGCTCAACCACATTAATAAATTTACGTAGCACTTGCTTCATCAGGAAAGCTCGTATGAGAAGGTTCTATATATTATTAATATCAACGATAATTTAAATGCCTTTATTGCTCATGTAAGGAAAGCTATTGCTAATGTAAGGAACTGCTAATACATAAGGAAAGTGGTATTTTGCTTGCGTAAAGAGTATTTGTTTTATTAAGTGAAAATGTACATAGATCGTCCAAGCATCAGAAGTGTATTAGTAAAACGGCTTTTCAAAGAAGAATGAAATAAGGGACGGAATTTAAAGGTACCCCATTTAGAACTTACTCAGTGCACAAAAGAGTTTTCAATGGACGAGCAAATTGAAATGAAGAAATGCAGTAGATCCACGAAAACGCAATGATTTTTCTTCTTCTTTTCTCTCTCTTTCTGATTTTCTTTTTCTTGGTATCTTGGTAATTTTCTTTCTTTTCCCACTCTTTTCTTGTGCTAAGAATTCAACGCCAAACTCGCTGTGTCGAAACATTCAAGTGTTCATTTTTACCTCCCGCTCTTCTCATTCGTAAGTATCGTTTCACTTTACTCATTCGGATGCCTAGTCACTATGGAGAAATGAAAAACAACACCACAAAGGAAACCGTTGAGGAAACGACAATTTGTGTACCAAACATGGTATATAAGAAACGACTTGAATAACTCAAGGATAGGAGTAAATCCCTGATTCGATTTCATGTTTCCGAATATGAACAACTCGGCAACTGATTACGCATTCTTTCGACCTGGAGATCTTCAACTGTCGCTGCTGCAGCGTCATACTACCAGACTGTAGTCGTATAGGCAGGTGGAGGGACAGTCACGTTACTATTTCAGTCGGACAGCGCACTGTAACCCATCGCAACCATCGCCCACCTGCAAAACGCCGCCCCCACTGCCCCCTGCTCGCCCCCACACCGTCTCGCCCCCGACTCGCCGCCACGCCGACTCGCCCCCACACCGACTCATGCCGCCCCCACGCCGACTCACGCCTTCCACGCACGCCTGCGGCCAAATCGGTGGAACGACAGCGCGGTTCGTCATTTTCCGGTGGCGTCGTCGCGGCAGAAACGTCGGCGGGGGCGGGGGTGGGGAAGCGGGCGTGGCGGGGACAGGGGGCGGGGCGGTCCCGCGTTCGTCCGATTCCGCAAGCGCGCTTGCCCCATCTGCTATGTCTGCGCCGCTTCCTGCGCGCCGCCCGCCCGTTCACCCGCCCCCGCACACGTCACCGCCTCTTCCACCGGAGCAATAAGCGCTGCAGCTTCGTCCTTTAAAAGCGCGGACGCTACGAGAGGTCGTAAATGGACTATGTATGATTGCGTCAGTCGCAGTGGACGTTGCGAACTGTCGGTGTTTTTGTTTGCGTTGGTGTATAGGCAAACCTTTGCATGCACCATGTGATTATAAATGACGTTAATTCACTGAAGTCAGGTTAACGGGGCTTGTCAGTAGGAGCAAAAGAAATTTAAAACATGGGTGTTTGCCAACGTTTCGGAAAATGAATCTTCATCCTCAGGGTTATACAAAATGGGAAAGAAGCAAGCACTATCACATAAAGCTACCAAAACGTGTCAGGGACAATTATTCTATCTTGATGCAATTGAACACATTAAAACAATATTTTTACATGAGTTGCATACCTTGCAACCACCAACACAGTGTACACGTATTTAAATCAGCTGCAACATATTCATCATTACAGGGCACTTCACGGGAAGTGAGGAACTACTTTCCGCCGCATTCGATGCTCCTGCCCGCCCCCGCCTCCTGCCGCCGCCCTCGCTCTCGCCCCCCGCCCTCGCCCCCTCGTCCCGCCCTCAGCCCCCACCACCTCAACGCCCCGCCGCCCTGCCACCTCCCGCCCTCGCTGTCCCCGCAACCCTCGCATCCCCCGCCGCCTCCCCAACCCGCCCCCGCCGCCCCGCCGCCCTGCCACCCCCGCCCTCGCTGTCCCCGCAACCCCCGCATACCCCGCCGCCTCCCCAACCCGCCCCCGCCGCCCCCGCCCCGCCCCCCGCCGCCCCCGCCGCCCCCGCCGCCCCCGCCGCCCCCGCCCGCCCCGCCGCCCCGCCCCGCCGCCCCCGCCGCCCCCGCCGCCCCCGCCCCGCCCCCGCCGCCCCCGCCGCCCCCGCCGCCCCCGCCGCCACAGCCGCCACAGCCGCCACCGCCGCCCCCGCCGCCCCCCGCCCCCGCCTGCCCCCGCCCCCCGCTGCCCCGCCCGCCCCACCGCCCCCGCTGACCCCCGCCGCCCCCGCCGCCCCCGCTGCCTCTCGCCACCCTCGACGCCCCCGACGCCCCCCGACGCCCCCGACGCCTCCCGCCGCCCCCGCCGCCCCCGCGCCCCCGCCGCTCCCGCCGCCCCCGCCGCTCCCGCCGCTCTCGCCGCCCTCGACGCCTCCCGTCTCTCCGTTGCTGCTCACGTCGCCCGAAATGCTGCGTTTGCACCCGCGTGTTGTGTCTGCGCCTCGCTTCTCTCAGGAAGCTTGTTCCCCGGGGAACACTGGCGATGAAACGTTGCATGGGGCTCCACACAATAACATCTCGTAATAGCTGCACCATCAACTGGCGCTTAACAACCGCATGATTTATGTTTCGACTATTGACGTCTCGTTTCGACGGTCGACTGTTCTCAGAAAACGACTTGTGATGCATTTGTATGGTTATATTCCAATGTAACGAATTCTTCTGTGCACAATGAAAAGTTAATTTGAAACTTCCTCTGTATCTTTGTGTATTCTATTTGAACTTGTACTTACTGGTATCAACTTCAGTGAGAACAGTCGATGTTTAAGTTCATTCCTCTTTCCAGAGGGTGACCCGTAACAAACTCTGTCAAACGCCTGCAATGTCACCCTGCCCACGACCGCTCCCTAAACTCTCTCAAATTCGCTTTTGCCCATAACCGCACCCTCATCACTGACGGCTCCGCCTCTTCCCACACCCATTTCCTCAACTCTCCCAGCTTCAACTCTGCTCGCAATGGTGAACCTATGGCCGCCCCGTGCCTGTCTCGCGATAGCGGCATCGACGCGTGCTAAAGAAAGATTCCCCCATAAAAAGGGACCACTTTGACAACTATTGCTTGGCCAAAGTTGGCAACATAACTGCAGGTTATGTCCATGCACTCATTTTGTTTGTGCGTTCATCTGCAGTTCATTTGCAAATGGGTTCATCATTATCCCTTGCATTGTCATCGCCCTGCATGACGTTCATTTGTTTCACGACCTATCAAACTGATTGATGATTGATTGATTGATTAATTGTTAGTAATGCCTGGCGCGTCAACCGTTAAGGTCATTTGTCCCGTAAGTGTAGTGCAAATTTTCCCGCGGAATGTGGCACTGATATTCCCCCGCTGGATGGCCTGCCGAACTACCGAACTACCATCGGCTAGCAGAGTTTTCCCCTTTCAGGTATCTTCCTCCAGCGGGGAAATGACCCAGCCGGGACAAGCTCTAAGCTCCCGACCGGTCTCCCGGCATGTGTGGTAGTGCAGTGCATGGTAGTGTAAGGGGTGAGGGTAGGACAAGGAAGAGGAAGGAAGCATAGCGTGTGGTCCGTGGCCCGTTTGTTAGGGTACTCCTCTGGCATTCGCCTGATGTTGATCGGAGAAACCAAGGAAAACTACCGACCAGAGCAGCCAGCCGCCAGAATTCTCCTCTAGACAACGATTGAATTTGACATAGCTGACAAGTTAGTATCGAAAATCCTACCAACGTCGGCACTCGAACCTGGAACATCCCGGTCAGAGGCACTGCAATGACTCCCTGATGATGCCCTGAGCCACCTCTCACGATGTGAAACTAATCCCACCTTAGAGTAACTCCTCCCTGGCCGTTTGGCCTGTGGACCGGCCGGCTGGTCGGGCTGGTCGACTGCCCGCGCTGCACTGCGTGTCCGCCCCCTCAACACTCTCAGCCCCCCTTTGCCTCTAACCGCCCCCCTCAACACTGACGGCTCCACCTCTTCCCACACTCGTTCTCTCAACTCTCCCAGCTTCAGCTGTGCCCACAACGGCGAACCTATGGCCGGTCCGCGCCTGCCTCGCGTTGGCCGCATCGGCGTGGGCTAGCCTGGCCGTTTGGCCTGTCGGCCGGCTGGTCGGGCTGGTCGGGCTGGTCGGCTGCCCGCGCTGCACTGCGCGTCGCGTCCCGAGCGCGCACAAGGCGCGTCTGTGCGTCCGCGCGGCGCGGCACGGCGCGGCGCGGGCCGCTCGCGATAAACACGTGGCGCGTTGTGTGTGCGGGTGCCGCTGCCTTTTTGTTGCGGCGGGCGCGCGCCCGGCCGCCTTTTTGCCCCAGCGCCGCGCCGGACGCGCGCCTAAGCCGATAAGTGCGTGTAGGCCCGGCCGTTAGCCGCGCGCGCCCGCCCGCCCGCGCTATCGCTTCTCAAAGGCCCCGTTTACGTTCGCGGCGATTAGCGCGTCCTCAGAGGAGCGGCGGGTCCGGGGCTGCAGGTTGCGCTCCGCGAGACGGCAGGCGCTGCGCCCCGCTCCGGTTCACCAGATGCTCCTCGCTTAGACTTCGCGTTTTCTTTCTTGGCGCGTAAGGGTGTGCCATCAAAATGGAATGTCGCATAATCGCCAGCACTGCTGAATACAGTCGCGATCATGAGATTCCTAGCGGCACAACCGAGAACGACGCAAAATGCCGTGAGATATTCCATTTTGATGGCACACCCTTACGCGCCAAGAAAGAAAAACCGAAGTATATAGCTTGTCCCGGCTGGAGTGGTGCCCCGCTGGTGGCAGATACCTGGTTGGGGAAAATCCCACTAGCCGACGGTAAGTCGGCGCCGGATCTCGCCATCCAGTGGGGGAAGATCGCCGCCACCTCCAGAAGAAAAACATGCAATACGTTTACAGGACTAATGACCATAGCAGTTGCCGCTCCCGGAATCACTATCAATTAATCAATCAACCAGATATTCCATGACGAGTGTTGGAATGGACAAGTGCACTCTTAGGAAGATTGCTTCATTCATTATTTCGACTTTCCGGGTGCACCAACTGCTACGGTCATTAGTACCTTACGAGTAGTGTATGTTTTATCACGTGAAGTTGATGTGTTATGTCTTCCTGGATTGTGAGATCCGACGTTGGCCTACACTTCAGCCTTTGGGGTTTGCCCCAACAAGGTCTTCCCCACCAGCGAGGCACCGCCCCAGCCGGGACAAGCTCTAAGTTTCCGACCGCTCTCCCGGCATGTGTGGTAGTGTAGTGCGTGTTAGTGTAGTGCGTGAAAGGGACAGGACAAGGGATATGACAAGGAAGAGGACGGAAAGATCGCGTGCGGTCCGTGATGTTTGGGTACTGCTTCGGCTATTGCCTGGTGTTAATCGCAAAATTAGCGTATCAGAGTTACCGGCCTCCGGCATCATCCTCCAGAAAGCGGCTGAATTCGACCTAGTTATATGGCTAGTGTCGAAAACCCTTCGGAATTGTCCTCCAAGTAGCGCCTGAATACGATTTACCTCTCAAGCTCGAAAACTCTCCGCAACCCTCCTCCAGATAGCGCCTGAGTTCGACTTAGCTGT
The DNA here is from genome assembly GCA_031308135.1 of Acheta domesticus. Taxonomy (NCBI): domain Eukaryota; kingdom Metazoa; phylum Arthropoda; class Insecta; order Orthoptera; family Gryllidae; genus Acheta; species Acheta domesticus. The sequence goes on along the minus strand of JAHLJT010000631.1, from coordinate 172,396,941 downwards.
GTAGCATGTGTCAAAAACCCTGCCTAGAACTCACCGCTCAGAGGCACTGCAGTCACAGTTGCCGTCCTAAGCCACCTAGGTCGGATTTTGAGGATAGGAAGGTAGGAATGTTAAGACATAAAGGTGAAAATTGACGACGGGACTATAATGCAAATTTATTGAACATGATACTTAGAACGTTGTAGGGCGTACGTCCAAGTCTCCTAAGAATGAAATAGCTTAAATGAAGCCAAAATGTGCAACTAATAGTTGAAATTTCTGAAATTTGATGGAGAGAAGACTCAGTCAACCGGAGTTTCTGAATTTGCCTTCATTAGAATGTTTGATAACCTACAGTTGCTCCACTGTCTCACTTCCATATTTGTGTTGAAATTGTTTAATTAAACTTTTACAGAACAATATTGCTTTATTTACGAATATACTACGTCTACTAAATTAGGATATAAAAATAAATTTTAATTGCTTCGTAAAATTTACTGGTACATTTGTATTTTTAACTTCAATGGTTACGAGAAAGAACATCTGGACAATTTAATTGTATAACTGCTTGCTTGATATACGCCAATAGTTCTCACGCTTGAAAGGTTATTTTAATAAATAAATACTAAAAAATAAATATCTAATAATAGAGTCACCGCAAAAACCATAAAAATTATTTTTTCCTGGATAATGAGAGTCAGAAAATACTTTTTTTTTAAATAAATTTGGAAGGCCACGGTTTAATGTATGAATTTTGAACTACGTAGAGTCCGTATCAAGGTAAAAGAAAAGACAAAATAAGAAATATCAAATGTTATTTTCAAATGTGTTTATTTCACTAATAACTACATGCAAATCACATAAACTTGCGCTTATACATTCGTATGACATTTACAGTCCTTTTTAATATACTCACGATCAACTACATTACCGTTGCCTCTACAGGATCGTTGATCCGGAGGTCCTAGGGTTCGAGTCTCGACGATGGCGAATTTTCGACACTAGCGAAAAAGGCGGCGTTTAGAATAACGCCATTTACCATTTCCTTTGTGAAACGAAGAATATAATGCAGATAAAGGCGTACAAGGGGTTTTGCAACACTATTCCATTCTTTTTTTATTAATGTCAGGTAAAAAATAGAACTGTATAATGAGTAGAAGTGCATTCTGTGCACCTTTTCTGTTGCCCTGTTCCTAGCAAAAAAGTTGAAACATGAATATATACTACAAGAATGTACTATATATACTACGAAGGCACTGCATAAAACACTCAAATAAGGTTTCTACTGTGGTGAATATTGATGCAAAACCATCCACTCTTACAATCCACAGCAGAATATTTCTTGTTTTTCTGTTGCTTACGAATTTAATCGATTGTATGAGTATATGTGTGACCCCTAATGTTTGAATCCGGCTAATTCACGCATTAAAAGTTAATGCTCACATTATCCAAAATCGGTAAAGTCCAAAGTAGAGCCGGGACCAAAGACTCCATTTCGATCGTTCTCCGACGATGAGACCAGCTCGTCGAGACAGATGTGACCAAGAATGCTATTTTCGGTACAGTTCTTATCGAGAACGAACAATGCCGATACTAGGTCTGATCCTCCACATCGACCTAATAACTACAGCACAACTACTACACGAATAAAGTTACAAAGAATGCTGTTCTCAGTTTCTGAATACTCCATCTAACATTCGGGGATTTAATTCATTTCCTTATTCATAAACGTTTTTGTATAATGAAGCTCTAGCAAAAGCTTCTATTAAATGTCTTAAACGCATTATTTCTTTCACTTTCAATGAAGGCGGGTTATTGAATTACTTGTACCATCTGACAAAGCATGCTCTACGAAAATTGAATTAAAATACGACCGCACAAGGTCCGAAGCAAACCTCCGCATGGTCGTGCAATTAAAATTGTATGTGTCCGGAAGTGGCGACATTTTTAAAGGTCCAATTGTAAGAAACATTCGATTATTTAGCTACTAATATTTAGTTTCTCGTTCGTTAAATTACTTTTTCACGGTCTCCTTTGAAGCAGAGCTCGTGTTGTTACTCACAGGTGAAACACACACAATCGAATAGCACAGAACTTCGTCGATACTGCCGATGCTGCCGAGAGTGAACGGTACCGCCGAAAGTTGACAATCCGTTGAGACCTGCGAACGGATTTCACAGGCAGAACAGAATGGCGCTCACCCTCCGAGACTGCGAGAACAACCGGACGAGAATGACCGACAACAGAAGCCCGGTTTTGCCCGGTTAAAGTCTGAAATAATGACAGCTTCTAAGCATACTTCTAATTTCAGCCGGATGAAGCTGACATTAGAGTACACGAGTTGGTTAGGGTACTAGGTGAAGGACATTAAGTTGACGAGGAATAACAGGTACGTGATAAACAGGGTTGAGGCTGGTGATGGTAAGTTTCTAAGGCTAGTAATAGGCAACATGTGTAGCTTCAAATTTCCCACTGTCAACGGACTAAGTTTAACTGAAAGGGGACATTGCCGATGTGTCCGCAACGACTCTGACCGGGAGACCCCAGGGTTCGAGTCTGGCGATTTTCGACACTGGCTACACAGCTGGACGAGATAAGAAACGAAGTGGTATGGGAAAGAGCTGGGGTTCAAACAACCATAACCAGAAGACTAGAAAATAAAGCTCTTCAATGGTACGTACATGTCCAGAGGATGCAAAATGAGAGATGGCTAAATTAAATTTTAAACTGGATACCTGAAAGAAGGCGTAGAAGAGGTAGACCTGTTTTGACCTGGAAGGCGTATATACAGGAAGTAATGGAGGAGAAAGGACTAGAAGAAGGTCAATGGAAGGACCGAAAAATATGGAAACCGAAAACGGCAAACTCTTAGAGGTAGAAACCGTCGAAGAAAAAGAAGAAGAAAGCTACACAGCTGCTATCTAAAGAATTCTAGCGGCCGGCTGGTCTGATTGGTGGTTTTCAGTGCTATCTCCGGTTAATAACATCGAATACCAAAGCACTATCCTAACAAACGGGCCACGGACTGCGCGCGATTTTCTTTCCTTACCCTTATCTCCTCCTCTTCCCGTAGACACCCTTACATTTACAGGCATTGCACTTCCTCGCGTAATACCGGCTGGGGTGGTGCTCTGCTGGGGGAGAACCTGAAGGAAGAAATTCCTCGCAAGCATACTTGTAGGTTGGCTCCGGATCTCACCACCCAGTGGGAGAAACAAACCGTCGCAACACTAACGGGACTTAGAAGTTGCCTTGCCCGGAAACATCAGTGAAAATTTTACTGTGATCTGGAAATAATCATAAATTTCTGTTTACACTATTCCATCTAGCCTAACCTCATGTTTATACTTCGCTGTGCATTTCCGAGTCGGTAACGAGAGTCAGGCCTTCGGCTTCCACGATTTACATGTTACCTTAAGTTTGTGCATTGCATAATTTCTAACGAATTTGTATGCCAAAATACGTATTACAAACTCAGAAGTCCGAAACTCGGACAAGCACCTTACTTTATCCACAGCCTTATTACTCAAACCAACATTATCCGGATGAACACCGAAATCATCCGTCTCTTGTCATTCATACAGCTACATACGTAACGTTTAGCTTAAATGTGAATTAACCTGCTATTCCTAACTTAAGTCATGATTGGGCCATTCATTCTGATATGTATTATCCAGACATCAAATTATTAGACTATTTACTCATTTTCTCGTATATTGTTATTTAATTGCAGAAATCGTTACTGTTAAGATCATTAACATTTGTTTCGGGTGCAAGATTTAATTTCTGATTGTCATTCACAATTTTCTCTGTTTAAAGCCTCATTAACCGAGAAATAGCTCACTGTATTTGCAACAAAGGCAGGTGAAAATTTTTACTGTGATCTAGAAATAATATACATGAATACAATTAAGAATTTTAAGGCATTATTTAAAAGAAAAATAAATGTGACAACAAAGCAAGCCTGTGTGTAGGTTAAAAGATATTTTGGTTTCACGATATTGAAAAAACAAATGCTGTGAAATGGTAATAATAAAGATGCCAAAAATTATAAATATGGTGATAAATGACAGAGGCATACACGCCGTGTTGGTAGCTATCTAAAAGTCTGATTTTCTACCTCGTAAATTACAAAATAACATCACTATTGAAGCTTTAGTATTTCAACATGCCTCTACTTCTCATACGTTAAACGAGCATCTTTAGCCCAACCGTCATTCATAAATGTGCAAGATTACATTTACATGTTTTATTAATTTTAACATTTGTGACGAGAGATTATAAATAAGAGCAAGGGAACATTTATCATATTTTCTTTAATTAGATATGCTGGTCAGGTGCTATCTTGTAGAAAATAATAAATACACACAGATTTTATTGAACAATGTTTTCTTTAGTTAACCCAATTGGCGCTTTCAGTGAGTGAATAAGTTCTGAAAATGTGATTCTTTCGTTAGGCCATGGCGGTTTGAGGCTCCAGGGAAATTTCTCAGATTGTAATAGTATCTCACAGGCATTCCCTCACGTGACTCATTCAAAACTTTATTAGTTCTCTGTATACGTACACTCTTTTGAATTGATGCCTCCGAGTTATTAATAATTGTAGATCAGGTTTCACATTTAATGTGTTATTTTACTGCATTATATTATTCACCCCCTGGGGCGACCTGCGGAGTATCGGGCAGCCTGCTCGCTTTCCATCGCTAGGGCGGGCATTCGATCCCCATCAGACCAGCTGCGCTTCGTTCACGGCCAGCATTGCCGCTGTTTTTGCCACGACCCAGGTCAGAAGGTGTTATGTTCGAGTCCCGTTTGGGAGGTCCTAGGTTCGAGTCCTGACGGCGGCAGTATTTTCGACACAAGCTTGTCAGCTAGATCGAATTCAGTCGCTGTCTGGAGGAGAATTCTAGTGGACGGTTGCTCTGATCGGTAGTTTTCCGTGGTTTCTCCGAGCAACACCAGGCGAATGCCGAAGCAGTACCCTAACAAATGGGCCACAGACTGCGCGTGATCTTTCTTTTCTATTCCTTGTCCTATCGTCACCCCTTACACACACACTAACATGCACTACACTAGCGCACATGCCGGGAGACCAGTCGGGAGTTTGGAGCTTGTCCCGGCTGAGGAGGTGTCCCGCTGGTGGGAGATACCTGGTTGAGGGGAAACCCCGCTAGTCGACGGTAGGTCGGCGCCGAATCTCATCATTCAGCGGGGAAAAGACCACCGATACCGCCCAAGGAAAACACGCACTAAACTCACGGGACTAACGACCTGTGTAGTTGACGCGCCCGAAATCACGAATCAATCAATTGAGTCCCGACGGTGGCGGATTTTCGACTCTAGCTATGCAGGTAGATCGAATACAGCCGCTGCCTGGATGATAACTCTAGCGGCCGGCTGTTCTGTTCGGTAGTTTTCTGTGGTTTCGCTGTCCGTTTAACACCAGGCGAATGCCGGAGCGGTACTCTAAGAAACGGGGCACGGATCGCCCGCAATCATTCGTTCCTCTTCCTTCTCCTACCCTCCCCCTTTCCGTACACTTACATTTCCATGCACTACACTATTACACATGCCGGGAGACCAGTCGGAAGCTTAGAGCTTGTCCCCGCTGGGGCGGTGCTCCGCTGGGAGGAGATACCTGGAGGAAAAATACTCTGCAAGCTGTCGATTAGGGCGGCGCCAGATCTCGCCATCCAGCGGGAGAGGACCATCGCCACCTCCAGAGATAAAAAACATTCACTACACTAAAGTTACTAACGGCCATAGAAGTTGAGGTATCCGGAAACCAGCCAATCGATCCCCATTCGATCCATGTGCAGTTTGTGGCTGACATAGTGGATTCACGGCCAGTTTTCTTTCGGTGCTCACTTTTCACTGCCTTTGTAACTCTCAAACCACAATCTTCTCCATCTTCATGCTCGTTGCTCACCTCATGATCGTCATCAGTACACTTAAGCACAAATGCATTTCCGGGGAGAGCCGACGACAAGCAGGTTGAAATTTGGACTAGAATAACGGTCATGTGACATCTCTCCGAAAATACATGACATACGATTAATAAAGAAAGAAAATAATTACACTATTTTTTATCGAATTACCACTATTTTGTATACATCTTTTCCAATAACCATTTTAATTTCTTCAGTTATCAACTGCTGTTAAACAAGCGTGGTGTAACCTCCGACTCTCAATAGAGAGATAAACTGAAATTCATTGGAGACATTAGTTTAAAATTCTACCTTAGTTTTTCGGTATTTCAATCATAATAATTTTGAATTCGATAGTATCTTGATTTGGTAATCGGATGGAATGATATGCCAAATGAATGTCTTCATTAATTTAGAAGTCTGTCTCTAAAATTTGAAATGTGTAAAATGAAACTCTCGTAAAATTATATTTTCTTAACCTTTTCGTTACTTTTGAGCATAGTGAGGATTCTGATATACAGGTTCATTAAAACGCATGAGTGCATTTTTTCATTGCAGACTTTTTGGAAAAAAAAATTTGCCTGGTAGTTTAATTTGCTGTAAGTATGGAAAACACCATTTTGATTATTAGGCGTGAATATATTTATAAATTACGGTAGGTTGAGCTAAAAAACGAATGGCCGAAACAAAATACGCCTGTCTGAATGGTCAAGATTACCCCTTAATGATTCAATGACTAGACGTTCGAATCCCTAACTGACCACCTGAGTAATATTTGTCCCTCACCTTATGTGTGTATCGTAGCTCGGCGAAGTTATATCCAGATCCGGTTAACTCCAGATCTGAAGAGCTCACACGTGTTTTGTGTCTAATTTGTGATTTGAGTGCCTGCGGAGAGTAGCAATCTAGGATGGAGTAGTGACTTTTGACTGGAAAAGTAAATAAATAAAACAAGAAAAAAAGTTCTGTGTCGCAACCAGGATTTTTTATGAGTTGACTGTAGGAATAGTGTCCAGCCCGCTTGATGTTTTCTTTTAAAGAACTTTTCATTTTGGCTCAAGTTAAAATTTATATTTATTCGTTGACTTACATTTATATACAACGAATTCAATTCATTCGATTTATTCGATTGATCGATTCAATTGATTCGATATTCAATGATTTTCGTTATTATGGACAATTAGTAAAACCTATATTTTTGAATCTGTGACGTAGGTTTCTCTGAGGAGCAGAGCTGAAACCCCAAGAGACCTCACCGTGTGGTGCACCGCTGCAAACAGAAAACAAGCACGTCAAACAAGATTTTATTCCGACCTGAGGGGCGAGTGTGTCTCTACCGCAACGTAGTTACTTGACCGCAGGTAAGAGCCGAGCGCCCGCACAGGAGGGTTGGCGGGGCGCTGCCCTGCGAGAGTTTTCTGCGGCGGAGGGCGCGTGGGGGCGGGCGGGGGCGGGGAGGGAGCGCGTGATGGGCCGCGAGTCGAGAAAGTCGAGCGGGAGGGGGCGTCGGGATGGAAACTGCGTGACAGTTGCTGGTATTGACAGATGCCCAATTGGAGGCGAGGGCGAGCGGCGAGGGGCGCGGAGCGGGCGCGGCGCGGTGCAACGGGGCGCGGAGATACGGGGCGCAGCCCTTGTTATTCCAAGAAAAGGGAGAGCGAACAGGCGTTCGGGACAGCTCTTCCGATGCTTCTGGGAAATACATCTCCTTATCTGGGAGGAGGCAATCATTTGGATACTTTTACTCGTGACTGGTTCCAAATGTTCTTGGTTTTACTGCATTAATGGACTGTGTGGGACTAGCAAACGCTCTAGATGCATTTGTGTGTGTAGATATTTAGAAATGTAATGATTTCAGATTAGCCCGTGATTTACATATAAAATTATAAATAGACTTTGAAATAATAAATAAGTCAGTACTCTGGTTACGGACTTGGTATTGGGTTGAGAAATGTATCATACTTTTACCTCTACTTTAGAATGTAATTTTCAAATACTACAATTATATCCCCATAAGATTGTTCAGCCTATACAACTACAGCTCAATTTGTAACAAAATCTAAAACTGAACTTTCGTATTCAGTATGAAAACTCGTCATTGTAATGAAAAAGAATGGTTAATTGTATAAAGAGATGAACGTGAAAGAAATATGACTCTTATTTCTAAACACATTTCATTTTAAATATGGGATAATTTCACATTACATTAAAATTAATAAAAAGCGTGTACCTCGTGTAAAGACTACTGCCAATGCAAAATGATTCTATGTATGTACGAAAATATATAGCAATTCTAATACATTACCTTTCATGATAAATTGCGATGTCTTACATAACACCTAAAACATATTTTTCACGAAGTTTCTTCAAATGATGAAAACATTTGAGAACAATCATTGAGTCAACAATCTAATATCGAGGTACAAAAAAAAAAAAAAAAAAAAAAAAAAGAACGCCAGAGAAAGAGAAATAAAGCCAGTCAGGTGAAGCACTGGGCCAGCACGAACGTGTTCCACGTGGCTGAGAGTCTGACATAATGGCCCGAGTCACAGAGACATAAAATGAGACAGCGCACAGAGCACGCGAGGCGGATTTCTGTGCCGCAGCGCGCTGCGTCGGTCTCTGTGGCATTAACATACAATACCGTCTGGCGGGAGATCCGCTGCTGTGGCTGCGGCGAGCGCGGGCACGGGCGCGGGCGCGAAGCCTGGCGACGGGGGCAGCGAAGGCCGCGCGCGGAGCGCAACAATGTTGCGCATGTTGCAAGTTGCTGCCGCCGCCGCCGCCGCTTCAACCGCCGCCACCGCCGCCACCGCGCCGCGGGCGGGCGGGCCAGCTACGGCGCCGGCACCTTGACCCGGCGGCGGAGGCGGCGGGGACGGGCCCGGCTGATCATTGTTGCGCTGGCGGGCGGTGGCTCGCATAGTGGCCTTGCTTGCTATTCGCCTCCCGCCAGCGCAGGGCGAGGGCCTCGCACCAAAGTGTACATTTGCTGGGCTTTTTGCGGGCGGAGACGGCGGCGGCGGCGGCGTCGCACCTGCCGTGCGCGCCTGCCCAACAATGCCGTCGCTGCACCTCTGCGCTTTTTTATTGCGTGTTGGCAAGCCTGCCAGGCGTCGCCGGCGGCGGCAGCGGCGGCGGCGGCGCGTCTAGACAGCGCGCTGGCGGCGGCGGCGGCGGCGCAACGGAGGTTGTTTTGCTCGACGGCGGCGCGGTGGCGGCGGCGGCGGTGGCGGCGGAGGCGGCACCCCGCGGTTGGCAAGCCTGCGGCGCCGGAGTCCCGAGCCGGCGGCCGACTGCGCCAGTCAGTAGGTCTGTCGCCGCCGTCGCCGACCCGAGCACAGCCGAGCGCGCCAACTCCCCGCCGCCGCCGCGCCGCCGCCGCCTCCGCCGCCGCGCCGCGCCGCTCCGCGCGCACTGTTCAATACTGTGGATCCTCGCTCCGCGCCGCCGCCACCGTCGCTCCTGCCGCCGCCGCCGCCGCCGCCACCGCTGCCGCCAGTCGGACCGTGGTGGTCGCCGCTCGACGACTATGCTCGCGTCTGTCCGCGCCCGACGCCAGAGCCCGCCGCCGCCGCTGCCTCCGCCGCCGGGCGCCTGCAGGCTCGCGCCGCTCGTCTGAGCGCCCCGCGCCCGCCGCCGCCCCGCCGCCCGCGCCCGCGCCGCGCCCGCCCCGCGCCCTCGGCCGCCAATGAAAAGGAAACGGTGGTGCCGCAGCAGCGATGCCCGGACGCCGACACGCGTGCCCCGCGCCGCGCCGCGCAGCGCCCAGTGAGCAGGTTGTTCCGGCCGCCCGCGCCCGCGCGCGCCGCCCCCTCGCCCAGTGACGGCCGCCGCCACCGCCGCCGCCGCCGCGAGCGCAGCGCCGCTCTGGGACTACTGGATAGCACGCCGCCGACGCCGTCGCCGACGCCGCTGCCGCCACAAGCCAAAGAATGACTTTCCTCTGACGGACATGTGCATATTCACACCGTACGCTCGTCATTGTTTGTGACATTGACATATCTTTATTTCCTTTAAATAATTGTTCCCGTAGCTGTTTAGGTTAAGTCAAATATCTAGCATTCCAAATCATTGGATTCCGTTTGTGTCGAGGTGTAATTAATAATTTAATTTAACGTAAGAAAACCAAGTGTTCGTCCTTGTACATAAGCTTCACGGGGTCTTTAGTTCGTGACAAGCAAAGAAACTACTCGTAACACGTTACGTATCCTAATTTAATCGGAACATTCGTTTGAACTCTGTAGCAGCATTCCATATTTATTAATATAGGGTAATTGTCATCGTCGTTAACACTCTTCGTAAGTAGTTGAGATCACATCTTAGTCAGCCGCGCACTCGTCCGCTCGCGACCGGCTCTCTCCAGCGCCTGCCCCAGCACTCAGCAAGATGCCGCCGTGCTATGCGAGGCCGCTCCTCGCCGACGACTCCTCCCGCTCCTCCTCCTCCACCGCCGCCGCCGCCACCGCCGCTGCCGCCGCCGCCTCCTCCTCCGCCGCCGCAGACTCTGTCTGGTCCGTGTCCGCCGCCGGGCACTAACTCCGTCTCCGCCGTCTCCTTCGCCGTCTTCGGCCCGAGCACGGCGCCCTCGCACCTGCCGCCATCCTCGCCGCTGACCCCGCTGCTGCTGCTGCTGGTGGCCCGCTGCGCGCAAGCGGCCGCCCTCGCCGCCCCCGACGCTGCGCGCCGGGCGCTCGCCGAGTCGCCCCCGTCGCCACCGCCCCCGCCTTCGCCGCCGCCTCCTCCTCCGCCGCCGCCGCCGGAGCCCACGCCCGCCCCCAGCACGAGCACCGAGGGCTGCTGCGCCGTCGGCCTGGGGGCCGCCACCCCCGCGGGGCCCATGACGCCCCACACGCCGCCCATGGAAGCTTGTAAGTGCACGCCACCCGCACGGGCCCCCACGCGCACGTGCGCTCTACCGCTGCCCTGCCCCCGATCCCCTGTCACCCGAACCGAGTCGCGAAGCCGCGCCTCACGCTGACGTAGCGCGCGTTGCCACCGCCGCTGCAGCTGCCGGTCGCGCCGCGCCGCGCCGCGCCGCGCCGCGCCGTCGGTGTGTCGAAGGACAGCGGCCTTCACTAGTATGCACGGTATGGCCGTTGCCGGCGCCGCGTCTAGGGCCGTCCAGCGCGCCCCGGCCGCACGGAGCCCCGCGCCCGCCCCCGCCGCAAGGTGAAGGCTGCGCCCGGCGCGGCGGGTGCCTCGCGCGTCGCGCCGCCGCTCCGCCGCCGCCGCCGAAATCCGCGTGCACGAGGCTAAATCGGGAGAGCGAACGCGCCGCCAAGTGGGGGAAGGACGCTGAGCACGCGGTGGCGGCGGCGGCGGTGGCGGTCTGGCGCGGGTGGGCCGGCGTGCGGTAACTTCGTTGACCAGCACGTCCGGAAGGTTTCCGCAGCCGCCGCCGCCCCCTCGCCTTCTTCTTTTCCGCGGTGAAGCACTTCCGGGGCCGCCGCGCCGTCGCGCGTGCCCTGGCTCCGCGCCGCCTCCGCCGCCGTCGTAGGGTCCTTGCCCCCGGCCGCCGCCCGATTCGCCGCCCGCCCGCCCGTTCGCCCAGCCGCCCATTCATACGGAGGCGGCGGCGGCGGCGCCGGAAGGAACCGCGGGCGCGCCTGGGCGGGAGGGGCGGGCGCCGCGCCGCGCCGCGCCGCGCCGCGCAGCACCGCACCGCGCCGGTCGGGTCGGGCCGGGCCGGGCCGGGCCAGCCGGGCCGCCAGAGCGCCAGCGCAGACGAGGGGGCGTCGCCCGCCCCGCCCCCGCCTCGCCGCGCCCCCGACCGACAGGTGGAAGGCGGCTGCGAGGGGATTCCCCCGGGGCGGAGCCGCCGCCGGCCGCCCTTTCTCTCCCCTCTTTCTTTCATTCCGTCCAGCGGATCTCCACGACTCGACGGTCTGCAAGTGTCGAAACTTGATGGTGCACTGAGGTAACAGCGAAACTCTTCCTCTAACAAGAGGCGCTTCGCAGGAGGACACAGGTTCTCTCTTCTTATTCAATGCAGACTCGGAGAAAATTCGGTAGCAATTCCGTTCTTCGCACATTACCATTCTGTGCTTAATGTAGATGTATTCAATTTAAAAAGGTACATTTACATTTTGCATGGTGCTCATAAATGAAAAAGAAATTTGGTATTTCTTAAAATGAGATAAAATACAATTGACGCCTAAGAATAATGGGACTATCTTGGTTGTAAACCGATAATTCTCTTCTTCGTGAAGTATACTGCCTAAATTGCACTTTTATAAAACAATGATTCGGCCTATACTATCCTATGATTGTCCAATTTGGGGATCAGCATCTAAAACGAACATCAACAAAATACAAATTTTTCAGAATACCTGCCTAAGAACTATTGTTAAATCCCCTTGGTTTATTTCTAATCTACAAATTCAGTCTGAGTTAGGTATACTTCCAATTAAAAACTTTTTTCTGCAAATTTCAACAAAATTCTACGGCAAAATTAATAAAATTCCATCTGCACTTCATTTTGAACTTGGTAAACACAATCCCCATCGCAACCGACTAAAACGTAAATTCCCAAACAATTCTTCGACACCCCATAATCTCCTTTCAAATTTGATTTTAACACGTAAAATATATTGTTCTTGATGCGTGAGCTTTTTTGTAGATACTCAGTTCTGTTTGTAATAAGCAATCAGTTCATCTTTTGCTGCCAAGGGCCTAACTGGCCAAAGGCATGTAATTATTCAATAAAAAAAACGATTTATGTCACAAATAATAGGTTATGTTCAACGTTTTAATTTAAATTTTTAAAACGTGAATTAGCAATATTTGATGGAATTTATTCTTCTTTGTTGCAAAGTTTGTGCATGAAAATGCGTTTAAAAAAATCTTTTAAAAAATATGCGAATTGTTTCATTTCATATATAAATTACAAATAACTTTGAGGAGCATACTATTGAATTTTTCAAACATATCTTCCTAAAATATCTATTTAATGAAACTGTGCGGTTATAATACTCTCTCTTAGTTTAACAAATGTTGGTAAGAAAATAAGATCAATAAAATTATGTTGTGTACGACAACTTTTCTACTTTTTACTCCCAAGAGAGATTCAATGTAGTGGTACATTACGAAAATATTGACGGCAAGCAATCTTTAATTTTAATTTTAACGTTTTTGGAATAGTTGTATTGCAATTGAGAAATAAATTTAAAGGAATAGGAGTGACAAAAAATCCTAAAATTATTCAATGCAGTAAGTTTAAAGAGAATTTGTAATATTGAAGCATAATAAAACTTTGTCGTCTCACAAACGAATGTACTGTTGAAATATGTCGATGTAATTTTGAAGAAAGTATAACACTCAAAATGTTTTGTCGGCGTGGTTGATTTGTTTCTCTGCTTGATTGCAAGTGTTAGGAATATTCCCTTCTCCTTCTGCTAGCAGAGGGATTAAAATATTTAGCTCACTGACGTTCGCGGGAGCACCTGGAAATAAAAATGAAAGAAAAATGCTTACTATTTTTACTTTTCCTGTGTACACTGTTGATATTTATAAATTCATTATGGCAAGAACGAAAAACAGAAAATCATGAAAGTGATTTTTATGAATAAAAGTTTTCAACTAGTTGTTTTTACGAATAAATTATGCGGAGATCCATAGGAGTTCTAAAGATACTTAATTTTAAATGTCGAAGATCACTGCTTCGTTGGACGCGTAAGCTGAAGCGTGCAGCGAGGGTCAAAGTTGCGCCCTGGCGGGCCGGTGCGTCTCTCCGTCCTCCTCTGGAGCGGAGCGCTTCCGCGCACAGCGAGCGCCGCGAATGGTCATCAAGCCAGAGCGCGGCACTGGGCGCCCGGCCCGGCAGCCTCCTGGCGCTTTCAAGGTCAGCTAATTGTGAGGACTCTCCATTGGCCTACATGGCCTATGTGCGTCGAGCGAAGTGTACCTCCACCTTCACCTTTGACCGGCGGTGGCGGCGGCGGCGGCGGCGGGGGGGGGCGGGGTCCACGCCACTAGGCGCGCGACGGCGGCCGCCGCACGCAACGCGACTAATGAACAAGTGCACGCGCGCATCGGCCGTGCGCCGCGCCGCTGCAGTGGCGCCCAACGCGAGCAACAAGGCGGGAGGCGCAGCCACTTGAGCTGCGCCCGGACGCGATAACCGGATAATGACGTCATCTCAGACTCCGATCTGCGGACCGCGGCCGCGGCCATACGACTTCTCGTTCGGATGGGTAGACGCGGCGATGCAGTAGGGCCTGTGCAGCTTTTAGCTGATAATTGAGCCCTTCCTTATGGAAATGTTTCATGTTAGTTGATCTACAATGCGTACTTTACACGATCCATATTAGTGCTGATTAGTTAAGAGCAGGGCTCGAATTCTGATGACCTAAAAATTCTTTAAAAATGACCTATAAAATGACTTAAAAATAAAAGGAAAATGACCTACAAAATGACTTAAAAATAAGGAGAAAATTACCTTTTTTAAAAAATTCTAAAAATTTATATGAATGTGTTTATTTATTCAGTAAACTTTACAATTGTAAATAAAATTTAATTAGGTAAAAATATATTAAATATAAATCTTTATTTTAGAAGGAGATGTAATCCATTGCTCCGATTTTCCAAACCATCAGTTTTGAAGGGGTGGAAATTACCGAAGCTCCCTGTAATTCTGAGAGTTGGAAAAACTGTCCCCTGCAGTAGTGAATTTCAAGAACTGATGATACAACAAAAATTTATTTTGTCATTGTAAATTTGTGAAGCATGCTCTATCAAAAAAACATGAAAAGGAAATAAAATGCGTAAATGACACAAAATGACATAAAGGTCCAAAAAAATGACCTAAAAGTTGAGAAATGAAAAATAATAACAAAAAATGATCAAATAACTACATTCCTATCACCTGTATGTCACGATAAACATTAATTTACACGTTAGCTACGTCTCGATTGCACCAATGAAAAGATGACATATCAACAGAATCCGAGCCCTGGAAAACCGTATAACCTATTTATCAATACAGTAAACTATTGTTTAGTAATATTTAAAATGGCTCTAATATTACGTCTCACACAGTTAACTTTTCTTTCTTGTTCACTGATTTTTTGTAGGAACTGAACACATGATAACTGTACTAGTTACCTAAGGAACCGTTCTGAGAGCGGCATCGATCAAAAACACTTCTTCCACCGTACCAGCTTCTTCACCGTAGCTTGAGCATTTCACGCAATGAATATATTAATTTCACTAATGGTACTAACATTAGAAATCGTAAATTCAGGATGTAACAAATGAAGTAAGAATATTTAGTAGTAGCCAATTCATTCCATTTCCACTTTCCCTTCAGAGATGTACGATGTAGTAGCAGGTCAGTTTGGAGGTCTCAGTAGCAGCTTTTATTACATCAATCAGTGGTCAGAAATAGGAACATTACTTGGGCATGAACATCAGCTTCTCGGACTCTTAACTTTAGATTGCTACAAGATAAATTCATTTTATCATTTTAGCTAGATATCTTCTTGGTACTTTATGTGATTTCAAATAACGAAGCCAATTCCACTTTATTACTGCTAATGTTTTGTTTAGATATAATATTCGTTTCTAATAAAAGATATTTAAGTGTTTAATTAAATTAATAGTAATGCAAATCGGGAGAAATGTCCAACTTTAATTTTGTTGATACCGTTACAATTCGTTTTTATTTTTCTCTCATTTCGCTTATTCATATTTCGAGCTTCAATAAACATTATAAAGAAATCTTTGGTTGGGATAATTTTTATCCATCCTTCACAATTTTGTAAACGATCATATGTGCAACCGGAGACATCAAGTTGATATTTAGAAGAAAATTAAATTTTCTGAGATGGGTTATTTTCTAGTACATTTGAGATAAATACAATATTTCATGAGTACTATTTCAATTTAACTTGAAGAGTAATAACTGTTTGTGTCATGCTTTTTTATTTCATATTTGAGGAATTACCCAGGCAATTTTCAATGTGAACATTACACTGTAAGACTTCTTACACTCTTTCTGGTAATGTGGGGAAAGTAATTTTCAAATTAAATAAAGACAGATAAATCTTTAATGGTATTTTAAAATCTGTTAAATGGTTTATGACAGTCCCAAAAAATGATGCGTTTTACACTGATTAAAAGTGAAAGTATCAATGCACCGAAAAATATTTTCCTTGTGTACGCCAATGAACAACAGTTATGCACCTAATATGACAGATTGTGCATGTCTACGAACTGGTCCTTAGCTGCTCAGCGTCTTTCATTTCCTTTTGATGTTTGGTATCCATTAAGTTTTGTTATGCTTAATTGTAGAAATGCAAAGTAGCACCGTTCAATGATTTTTTTGTATCTTTGCGTTAAATTCAAGGATTATTCTTCATCTTTAGATCTGATTTGGGAAAGCCAGTATTTGACGGATTTAATGGTTAAGCCACAGATCGATATCAATCAAAAGATAATAAAAACGTTTGCAAAGACAGTGGCAACTAGTGAAGTGTTGTTTGCAATCCAATGCAAACAGCACTTCATCACTTGATCAATATGTTAAATTTTGCAGAATTCCTACTTTTGACAAATGAGAATTGTTGAACAAAATCGTTACACGTTCCAGGAAGAGAATGAGAAATGCAGTGCAGGGAGCCTAATATTGATTTAGCTATGCAATCGATGTCGCTCGTAGAATTCTGCTTCCTAGAAGATTTTCGAGTAGTTAACATTTCCTGGTCAACTATTCATGGTGGTGTGTGTAGTAAATAATGTCTGGAAGGTAATAACATGATTCTGCAGGACAGATGGATCTTTGCCACAGCTCATAAGAAGCAGAAATTGAAAAACCGTCAATCGGATCGCTTAATAATTTTGAAGTTACTGAAAAGACAGCTACATTTTACATCCCATAGTTCTTTCAATGTTATTAATTTTTACGTGTTTCCGGGCGCATCAACGCCTGTCAATAGTTCCATAAGTGTAGTGCATGCTTCTATCGCGAGAGATGGTAATGATCTTGTGCAATAAAGAATTATTATTATTATTATTATTATTATTATTATTGTTGTTGTTGTTGTTGCTTCATATCACGACTACAGATGTTATGAGTCGGCTGAGTATAAAATCTACTCCAGGTTGCAACCAACTACCTAAGGAGCAGATCTAGGGACTGTCGGTGCCTCTACAATACTTTGCGCAAAATGTGAGCTGTGCCAAATAAAGCAATTTCTTGCACTTCCCAGTCATTTGAATGACCTGGAATTTTAGCCAAGTTCTTACACAAATTTTGCGGAACAATTCCCAGAGCTCCGATAACTATTGGTACGACCTGTGCGGTTATTATTATTATTATTATTATTATTATTATTATTATTATTATTATTATTATCATCATCATCATCATCATCTTCCTCCACTTGATGGTGAGATCTGGCGCTGACCTACACGTCGGCTTTCGGGATTTTCACCGACGAAATACATCGCACCAGCGGGTTACCATCCCAGCAAGGACAAACTCTGACCTTCCGATTGGCCTCCCGACTTGTGAAGTAGTGCAGTGTATATAACAGTGAGTGTGAGTAGGGATTAAGGGGAAAGGGCAAGGAAGAGGAAGGAAAGATCACGCTAGGTCCGTTACCCGTTTGTTAGGGTGCTTCTCCGGGATTGGCCAGAGAAGCCACAGAAAACTCCCGATCAGAGGAGCCGGCCGCTAGGATTCTCCTCCAGACAGCAGCTGAATTCGATCTAGCTTTGAAATTCTTTGAAGGTAAAATGTGTCGATAATCCTGCCACCGTCGGGACTCGAACCCTGGGACCTCACAATTATAGGGACTGTAGGGAAATCAGTTGATGCCTTGAGCCACCTAAGCAGTTTCATAGTTCTTTCCATAAAAGTCAAGATCATGCTTCATCTATGTACAATTAATCCGACATGAACTGAAAATACTAAACTGAGCAGCAAATACAGATTTTAATATGCCATTTTGCCGAAAATTAAAATGGGTTTCAATATCGAAGCGATTTAACATTTCGTTTCATTAGCGAGTGCAACAGCGTATGGTTGCTATTTCGCAACACAAATTTCGTAGACTGGGGTTGATGATTGATAGGTTGATTGAAGTTTCCGGTCTCGCCAATTGCCAAGGTCATCAATCCCGCTAGTATAGAGTTTTTTTCGCGGAAAGTGGCGGTGTTCCTCCCCCGCTGAATGGTGAGATCCGTCGCCGACCCACATGTAAGCGTGCGCGAGATTTCCTCCTCTAAGTACGTATATCTCACCAAACAGAGCACCACCCCAGCCGCAACAAACATTAAGCTCCCCATTAGTCTCCCGACGTGTGTGGTAGTGTAGTGCACGTAAGTGTGTAAAGTAAAGGGGTGAGGATAGGACAATTCTCCTATCCTCGAATTCGACCAGAATTCGACCTACTTATACAACTAGTGTCGAAAATTCAACCACCGACGGGACTCGAAACCTAGGACCTCCCGGTCAGAGCCAGTGCAGAGTCAATGGCAATGCTGCGTCTGAGGTAAACAGCGTGCCATCTTACAAAGACTGGGAGATCTCAGCTTTGTAGTCCTGGCGATGATGCAGGAAAGAAATGTAATGAAATTCACTTACATTGATTGATGTCATGTATCCGGACACCTCAATTGCGATGGTCACAACCCTCGTTAGTGAATGTTATAATACAGGCGAGGAAGGTGGCGATGTTCTCTCCCCGTTGGATATGAGATTCAGCGCTGACGTAGACGTCGACTTGCTCCCCCAGCTGGGCACCGCCCCAGCCTGGTCAAGCTCTAAGCATCCGACTTATCTCCCGACATGTGTGATAGTGTAGTGTGTGTTTGTGTGTGTAATGGGGTGAGGAGAGGACAAGGAAGAGGAACAAAGGACCGCGCGCAGTCCATATCCCGTTTGTTACGGTCCTGTCTGGCATTCACCTGGTATTTTTTGAAGAAAACACATAAAAATATCAGAGCAGCCGCCTGTTGCAATTCTCTTCCAGACAGTGAAAAATTCCGACCTAGCAACATAGCTAGTGCCAACAACTCCGCTCTCGTCGGGGCTCGAACCCAGAACTTCCCATTCGGTGCTGTTGCAGAGGCAGCGGCAATATTTTCTCTGAGTTAACTCAGCACGTGTCATTTTTATAATTTTATACTTTGTAAATGAAAGAAGAAACAGGTTCTTAGCGGTAAAGTGTAACATTCTTGTTCTTGAGAGCGTCGTTTTATTCGTGTCAGTTGAGCATGAACCGAGGTGCAGTCGCCGGTAGAGTGATAGAAGCCCCTTTTCCCCACTCGGGAGGGAGGTGGGTGGGAGCGAGGGAGACGAAGGCCAGGCGGTTGCAGCAGGCGGCGGCCGCCGGGTCGCGGTTCGAAGCCCTGCGGCAGCCGCGCCGCCCGGCCCGGCCCGGCCGCGAGCGACCATAAATTGCAGACCGCGACGGGGGCGGAAGGGAAAGTCTCGGCGGCAGCGGCGGCGGCGGCGGCGGCGACGGTTCGGTTCGGTTCCCTGCACTGCCTCTATTCCGCCACCGCTGTTTGAAACTCTGCGCCGAAAACGAAACCGCTCTCGTATTCAAAAAGATAGTAGAAAACTGCAACTTGAATGTTTCAGTAATATTTTCAAAGCTACGTCTAGTAGAGTAGATTCTATGTATTCTATGTTGGTAATGATTACTGCAACTTACAAACATTCTTTTATTGTGCATGTATACGTATTCAAGAAAGCAAATGAAATATTTTATGATTCATATTTTAGAACGAAAGCCTAAAAAGTGACATATTCACGCCACTCATTTTTCAATTATTTGACGGTTTGTTAATTTTCAATGTAAAATACAATGCACATTTCACATACATTCAGATGTCAACATTTTTAGAGACACGTTTTCTATCTAAGGTAAGATGGTAGAAGACCAAGGGGCTAGGAAAATTTGATTCGAAAAATAATTAAATTACAAAATAAAAAACACAAAAGGGCAAAATTTAAAAAAATATAATGGAAATGTATTTATTAGTAATTATTTGTTTGTCATTGAGAGAAGTGTAGATTCATTTGTTTGGTAACTAGAAAGGTAAAATTGGGATAAAAAAGGATTCTTCGATTCTATAAACACTTTCATGCATCAACTCAGAAAGAACCAGATACAAAATTGGATCACAAAAGTCCCTAATGGCTTCGCTAGAAATTGTAAAAGTGCAGAATTGTGCGGAACGTGATGAAATCGGTGCTGTTGCCTTCGCCGCCGCCCCGCCGCTGTGCACAGCTTGCCCAACCCGCGTGCTCCCCGCTGCAATCCGAAAAGAGCAAACCGCTCGCGTTAAACTGCGCGGGCGACATTTCGACCGAAACTGTTGACGCTGAATTTCGAAGAGCGTTGTCCTAGCCAACCGCCATGGAAAGGTAAACCAGCAAAACATTGAAGGATTCTGTGGGTTGGTGAGAGTTATTTGCATTTGGCACAAGGAGCCCAAATGCACATAAATGTGAAAATGGTTCTTCATAAACACACTGTTGAAAAGAAACATTCAATGTGTGTATCAATATCTTCTTTCGAAAGAATTTATTTATTTTGCCGTGTGAAAATGTCTGTAAATTACCGTAAGGTTTTAAGAAGCAATAATAATTAATTATTAGTTTAACCGTGCGGCAAATTTCATTATTCCTTTTCGGACGATTCACAAAACATACTCATTCCTTTGTCAATGATAACTATTTGCGTTTTTGTTCTTTTGTTTTCATAATTTATCACGTCAATTATTCCTTGTAATTAGGGTTTCTTACAACGAAGGTGTTGAAGACTCTTAGTGCAAAACATCTAGCACACTTAATCTCCGCTTTGAGCTGGACTGGAAATTCAACTAGTTCTCGAGAGTCAACTAACAAGTTCTGACAACGTATAAGTATCATTCTGATGTTTTTGTCAATCATTCTCTTCGTCAGTGATGTGAATAATTGCGACGAAAGACTTGGATCACAATAAAGGAAGAAGATAAAAAATAAGTCTCGTCGGTGGGTGAAATGAAGGCTCGCAGGCAATGCCCAACGCCCCTGACCCCCTGACGCCTCCGTACAGCATCAGCTGATCCTGCCCTCCACCTGGCGCCCTCCGTCCCGTGACCGCCCACCCCCTTCCACACCCCGCCCTCGGCTCCCCGACCCCGCCATCGGCACCGTGCTCGTCGCTCACACCAAACGCCACCGCCCCCTCCATTCACCGCACTCCTCCTCCCTGTCCACTCCGCCCCAGCCTCTACTCCACCCCGTACTTGGCCCTCCGCCCTCCGCTCCCAGCCTTCTCACTCTCGACACCACGCCTGCCGCCCTTCTGCCCTCCTTTCTCGGACCCCACCCGCCGGCAACGGCCTCATCCCTCCGCCCCGCCATTATCTCTAGCCCTCCGCTGTCCTCCCTCCATCCCCCGCCTTCCCGTCGCCCTCCGCCCCGCCCTCCCCTCGCCCTTCGCCCCGCCCTTCGCCCCGCCCTTCGCCCTGCCCTTCGTCCCGCCCTCCGCCTCGCCCTTCACCCCGCCCTTCGCCCCGCCCTTCACCCCGCCCTTCACCCCGCCCTTCACCCCGCCCTCCGCCCCGCCCTTCGTCCCGCCCTTCGCCCCGCCCTTCACCCCGCCCTTATCCCTGCCCTTCGCCCCGCCCTTCGCCCCGCCCTTCGCCCCGCCCTTCGCTCCGCCCTTCGCCCCGCCCTTATCCCTGCCCTCCGCCCCGCCCTTCGCCCCGTCCTCCACCTTGCACTCCACCTCTCCCCGCCCTTCTCCTCGCACTCCGCCCCGCCATCCACCTCGCCCTCAGTCCCACCCTCCTCCGCCCTCTACCCGGCCCTGCCCCGCCCTCTGCCCCCTCCCCCGCCCTCCGACCCGCACTTCCCGCCCCCCGCATGCCCTCCGCCCCACCCTCTGCCCCGTCCTCGCCCCCGCCGTTCTCCCGCAGTGTAACGGTGACCGTGGCGGTGTGGCGGAGCTGCGAGAGTGAAAGTGCAGCTGGGCGGCGCCGAGGTCGTCGCCGCGTCCCGTCGCGACTCTGCGCCCTCCGCCGCGCCGCCTAACGCCCTTAGCTGCCACCCCTCCCTCTCCCCTGACATTTTCCACTCGTTTTCTACCCAGGTCCCCTTCTTTCTACCTACCTTCCTTCCTTCCCTCCCTCGGTCTCTACCTACCTTTAACCATCTTCGTCCGTCGTCTTGACCAGCTGTCGTCGCTTTGGGGTCTGCGCAGTCATAATACGTCATTTCCATTCACTGTGATGTAGACATTGAGCGCACAGCGTCATTGATTTCCGTATGTCGTGCAGATACCATGATTCTCGTCGTTTGTTGAGATAACATCGCCTGAGATAATTAGTGATGTATACTTTCTTTGAACAAAATCACTCAAACTAATAAATAATTATGATTTAATAGAAACTTTGAATGAAAATTATGAGTTAAAGAAAAATATAATGAGAGTACTATTTAAACGAGTGGGAATTATGCGGCATACCTTAACTTTTCCTCCTCTTAGTGTTATTGCTCAGAAATTACACTGATTGTTTAAACAAGTGGAAGTCATTTAAAGATCTACAATTGAATAAGGTTATACAGAAAACATCCAAGTCACAAGAATCAATCAACAATCCAATCTACTTGAAAAATGACTCATATCTTAAAATTTCGAGCAGTAAGGATACTCATCAAAACAGAGACACATGTGGGATGTATATTTACACCCAATTCACAACATATTTTCATAATGCAATCAATAATGTTTATTAGTATTATACAGTAATTTTTGCCTCCAAAGATCAGCACAACGCAAACATCGTTTGGGTGCATTCTGAAAATTAAAGGAATGATACTTAACTGTCTAGAGAGCGTCAGTTTTACATCTTTGTGGTTTGGGCGTGTGCTGCATCACGCCATTTAATTCACAAATAAATTGCATTGAGAAAGAAATCCCTGGCTTTGATATTGAAGATGTGCGACAGATTCCTAAATAAATTTGAACTAGCTGACCCTTGCCATCACAAACGAACCAAAGGAACACCTGTATATAAAAAGTTCCACATATTTATCTCTATTCGAAAACTCCAAAACCATTGTTTCTTGTCATTCAGTATTTACTCTCTGAAAATGTGGTTGAAATGTTTTTTATTTACCAAGATCTGTACATGAACCTCGTAGTGAGCGATAGCAGGAAAACCTGATGTCCATCTTAATTTAAAAACGTAATGTAACTTTAGAAATGTAATGTCGTTCAGTATTTATTCTCTAAGACGTGAAATGGAAGACATGAAATTCTGGGACATTAAATTATTTTTCGTTATTCACTGGGTTTAAAACGCATAAACATTCGCTAATCATTGCATTTAAAAACACTCTTCGAACTTAAGAAAACTCGCTATATAAGCTTCAGTATTCTCTATTCAAGAATGTTTCCTACGTGATATTTGGAATTATTATTTAGATCACATGATTTTCCCATTTTTTAATGATTAAAATGATAATGATTTATTGATCACTGTGTTTCTCGGCGCATCAACTGCTAGAGCAATTAGTCCCATAAGTGTTATTTATGTCGCATCGCGGAAGGTCGAGGTACTACTAGAACCTACTAGAACGTGAAATGTGTGTATTCGTGTGTGTGTGTGTGTGTGTGTGTGTGTGTATTCGTGCGCGTGCGTGCGTGTGAGTGTGTGTGTGTGTAATGTCAGAGGAGGAATTAAGAATGAGGAAGTAAAGATTGCGCGCGGTCCGTGGCCGGTTTGTCAAGGTACTGCTCCGGCATTCTCCTGGTATTGATCGGAGAAACCGGGGAAAATGCCGATCAGAGCAACCGGCCGCTGGGACTTTTGTATTTATTACCTCTGACTCATTCTGTAGTCCCTCGAAACAAGTTTACTTGAAACAAGCTCTCCTTATTTTTAGGACTCTAGTCGCACTTTCATGAACGTCGTGTCATTTATTTCGTAATTAATGTTCCAAAGTAAACTCTAAATTTAGGTTGTGGGACTAATTTGAAATGGCAGATAACGACCTCGGATGAGTGCCAGGTTGTGAGAAACGCTACGCTCTACGATATACCACTCCCTCCCATAATTTTTGTTTGAAAAATGTGTGCATTTATTTCACTTTTATCTACAAGATAACCTACCTACATCAAGCATTAACGTGTGTTGGAAGTATGCATGTTATTCGTCTTAAAATTGTTCTGTCAGAATTCGTAAAGTCATACGCAAAATGAAGTAGGGATAAGAGCGGTTATTGGACTATATGATGTAAATTTTCATACATTTTCGATAAGTTGATGGATATTTAGTTTTCCGTTAATGCTTTCCTAGTCGTTCACTTCATATGATATTTCCCAAAGTAATATATTGTTTCATATTAGTAATTTTGAAATTAGTTCGTTTCACTGAAACTGACGGTAACAAGTGTACACTCTAAACAAAGATGTTAGCTTTAAGGCCAATTTAAGATTTTACTGTTTTTATGTGATTGAAACTAGTAAACTGTGTGGTAGAGTAGAGTAAAAAATGGATGTAGCGTGTGCCGTGTGCCATACGTAACCTCGTTTAATGGATTCGAAGACGCAACACCTCTTTCAATGCTCTAAATGGTTCACTACCAAGTATCGGCATTTTGAATATCAACCATCCTCACAATTTTGCGAACTGTTATTTGTGTCTCCTTGATCTAGCATCACGTGCCAACCGCCATTTCGCCTGAAGGCTCCCGGAACTGACCATTTCCATGTCGGATGTCGTCCGCCCTCCGCTCATCACCCCCTTCACACCACTACAGTCACCACCATCTTCCCCACTTTTACTACCACAATTCCATTTCTACCATCTCTAGCAGCACCACTACCAATGCCAGTACCCTCATCACCATCCAATAACAACCAACTTCATCACCAACGTCAGAGCATCCAATGCTACCAATGCCATTAAATTCGTTGCTGCCGCTAACGCTTTGTATCACCGTTACATTTACCTCCGTCTTACACAAAACGTGCAAACCATCACTGCATCCGCCGCTGCAACCACCGTCGCCACCGCCACCGCCGTTGCAGCCACCGCCGCCGTCGTCGTTGCCGCGTCCTGTCATTATACCGCCGCCCGGATCGCGCCGCGCACAATTATATTTTCCCTGAATGGCTAATCATAACCCGGTGCATAATTTGCACATTACGCGGCTATAGGCTGCCGGCTTCTTAATGCGATTTTAACGACAGATGCATTACCCGCTCCCCTCTCTTCCTCGGGCGCTGCCGCCACGACTGCGCTGCACTCGAGGCGAACGCGAGAGGGAGCCCCGCTCTTCTCCCAACCCCGCCCCGCCCCGCTCCGCCTCTCCCCGCCCCGCACCCGTCACTCCCCCCCTGTCCCGCCCCTCCCCTCCCGCCCCGCGTCTTCCGGTTCCGTCGCGGTTATTGCTTCGTGGAAGGTCACACTGCTTGGCGCCTGGACGTTATTGAAATGCCATGCGAGGAACACATTACGTTAATGATGGATGTATACACAATGCGTGAAGGACTCCTACATCTTCGAGACGAGTCAAATAGAATCACATGCTTCACAAATCACGTATTGTACAAATGGAGATAATGCTTGCTAAACACATGTTGGGGTCAAATTTTCGAGATGTTCATTCTCTTTCAGATCATTTCTTATCTTTTTTCTTTGATTCACGAAGTGCGATTTAACCATTTCAGCGACACTACAATTAGACCTTCAGGTCAGAGCACTTGTGTCAAGAAATTCTACAAAACTTTTCTACTATTAAAATACGATATACAGTGTGCCGTATCTTACACTTCCGTGACACGCGATTTTTGCAAATGGCATTAAATTCGTAGAAAATTTAGAAACTCATCTTCTAAAGCTCATGTCGGAGGATGTGAGAAACATGAATCAAGAAATGCTCACAATCAGCAAAATCAATGCGCCATAAATGAGTTACAATTAAGAATCACGACAGATAATATTTTTACTACATGTTCTTTTACAATACTTACACACGATTTTTAACGATGATATGTAAATGCATTGATGAAGATTTGCTTTTACCACGAAACTTCTTACATACTGCCTTCAATTTCTGTTGAAAAACACTGAGTAATGTGTATTTTTCAATGAATAATCGACATCATATATTTTCTTACTTGGCAAGGGCTTCATCGTGAAAACGATAATCAAAATAAAATAACGTTTCAAAAAGTAAGTTCAATTATGTTGCGTATTAAGTAATATTTTCTTAGTAGCTTGAACTTACTAAATTCATCACTTTGATCTGTTTGCAGTATTTGGCATTTTTTTAATATTAGTTGTTGTTCTACATGTACGAAAGGTATTTTTTAAGTAACTTGACATAACGATAACACGTTTCCTACTGTGAGAAAGTATCATGCTTCATATTGCCTTCTCAAATCACCATCACACGCATGTAAGAAGAACAATCACATTAAAAAAAATAGGAGATTCGTGAACTCCAAACGGTTGTGCGAACGAAAAAACGAAATTTGTGCTAAGCGTTGGTAGGGTGTTGTAGTCCATTCGAAGCCGCGCAAGGCGGAGCAGGAATAAATATCCGGGTATCGTCGGTTATACTTCAGCGAATTCAAAACAATTTATTGGGGTCCCGCCCTTTTACACTTTAAATGATGGACCACCAGTCCGATTAAATGATGGCCACGAGACCCACCACCTATTGACCAAAGAACTGAAAGATTCGATAATTTTATTTCCATTTGAGCCAGTTTTAGATCCTATGAGACCCATTGGACTATTTTTTATGAGTGTGAGCAAAGAGCTGAAGGATACGTGTATTAATAACTGTACCATTGCGATCACATAACTCGAAAGGATGAAATGTAGAATCGTTACTATAGGAAATTTCAACATAAGCGCTATACGGAAAATCGAAATCCCCCGAAAGATTGTTTCATATCGTTCAGTATTTTTTCTCTAAGACTGATGAAATGAGGAAGGTTTGCAAAATCTGGAACAATAAACCAATATTTCCTGAGAACACTGTAAATTAATCTTGTTTCTGAAAATGTAATTGAAATGTTTTATAATATTAGCAAGATTTGGAAATGTATGTTATATAAGGCTAAAGAAGGAAATATTACTATCCACCTTAATTCAAAAACGTTATATAATTATTACAACTCAGTTTTTAATAAATGACACATCTTTGAAACGATTCATTCATTTCTCGTGTATATACTCACTAAACCTTTGCATTTTTAAACTCCATTTAAAAAACTTGCTTTCTTCGCTTCGCTAACAATAACCCTCCCACGCACACTCACACACAGGCTTGTTCCCGCATGACCAAGATCTTCTGAAGTAGGTCTATACACATCAAACGACGTAATGCAAAAATGACGGCGGATAAGCGTTCATTTTAATTTTACGATTTTATTAAAATTTAATGTTTATACTATAAAACCTGTTAATAACAAGTGATAACACATCTGGAGCCCTCTACTTTTCATTTGAAGCAAAAATCACAAAAGAGTAGAAAGTTTACTTCGGGAAATAGTAGTAGAGAGTAGATAGTATTTAAGAGTAGTAGAAATCTTAAATATCTTCCCAAAAAAACCCTTATAAAGATCCTCTCCTATATTATTTCAGTAGTATTGATGAATTTTGCGGCTCTCACAATAAACAAATCTTTATAAATAGTTTTTAAGAAAGAGAATTTCCAGGAGATGTGACGAATTGCACTTAAAGTTTAAAAATATGAATGATTTATTGAAAACACAAAATAGTAATGACACATGCAACCCGCAACACATGGGCAACATTATCGACATCTGTATAGCCATAAAACTCCAAAAACTAAGCGTTGTAGGGCCTTGCACTTTTGACCCCAAAGGCTTCAAAGAACGTAATTTATGGTGTGATCTCCACGGCGGTATCTGTGGTGTGATAATATAGTACATTTCAGTTAGTACAGTTAATTACAAGGAAACATTTAAAACAAGTGATGGAGGATAAAAGAATCTTGAAGAAAAATGTATATAATAGGCTTAATATGGAAAGGGTAGGGAAGAGGATGGGGAGCATAACCTGCCAGAGTTCTCACATGGGAACACTAGTCTTAAAGATAATGATAAGGTAAACCCGTACAATTATATCACACAGGGAAGTGCTTTAGAAACAACAGAAAAGTACTGTACATGTACTAAATGGAAAATAGCAAATCCTAAATATATTGTTACATACTCGTATTATTCCCTACCTATTTTTCAGGAATAATGAAATGAAAAAAGTTTACATCTTTCTGAACATGTAACTAAAACTATGTGTATGAAGACCTGAGCATGTACATTGTTGATATTACAGTGGCCTTCAGCAAGAAATCTTACTATCCACCTTAACTTAAAAATGTAATGTATCACATATGTAATTAGTAATTACTGAACATTAATAGACAAATGTGTGAAAAGATTGCTGGACATCTCGTTTATACACACTCGCTGATCTTCGCATTTAATAACATTCGTTACAAACATTAAGCAACCAACCGAATAAACAAATAACCGTAGGCAAGCGTCTATAGTATTAATTTCAAGATATTATTAAAAGTTAATGTTTATATTATAAAAGCGATCCGTAAGAAAATGTCATAATAAATCTAGGGGCAACTACTTTTCATTTAAGAAACTAAAGATGCTACAAAAGCACTTACTTTCTCGTATTATTTATAACTTACACGATTTTACAAAATTCTGGGTCTCACAGTATGAGTTTTTCTGTCGAAAAATTGCCGATTTCTAACGCAGCATGACAATACCACAATTAGTCAATATTTTCACTAAGAACATTATTCCGCAATTAGTCAATATTTTCATAATGATATGTATTTGTCGTGTATTTCTACGAATAGAAAATTATTGTTTTATGTTTTACTAATACAGGGAATTTTTAATATTCGTCTAACAAATACGTAACAAACCCGAGAGTTATTTTGCAAATCTTTTGATTTCAGTTTACGTTACCCACAAATTAAAGCGCAAACAATGAAAATCCCATTCGCCTAATACAGTTAGCAGATTCCACTCTTTTGGATATTCAGATCAAGTATTTTCCTATTTTCATTTTGTTACATGTTAAACGCAGTGGAAAAGAAGACACTATCAGTCGCGATTAAACCTCTTGCAGAAATTCGATATTCCCTGAGCAGCGCCACCGATCATGTCTGAACTCTAACAGCTGCATACAGGATGTCGCCAGACTTGTATATGCAGGAAGTTGTTCATGCAATTTGTATGAGCCATTGCATGACTTTTGCGTCGAGATTTCTTTATAAACATGTATGCCATGCAAGATGTGGTAAAGGTTTCCTTAAGACTTATGGAGTAAAAGCATTTTCCCATAGAAGTGAAGAATAGAAAACATCATTCCTCCTCGCTTGTTATACATTTCTTCTTCTCGTATAACTGGGTCGTTCTCAGATTGTTCACCTGTAACAGTGTTAAAATACTTCAAGCAGCATCCACAGTAACAATTGCAAGCTTCCAACTTTTATTGGCTATACAAAAGTTCGAAGCAACTGATAAAAATAATGAGTGACATCTCTACTATCATATCTGATATTTTTAAGGAAATATCGTTAGTTTTCTGAAAACATTTTCCCGCTGAATTCTCCACCAGTGATGTTTTGTGGTTTTTGAAACTCTTCCACGCAATTTATAACTTCCTCGAAACGTAAATTAGAACAAATACCATTACAACCAAAGAACAAAACTAATTGTGTGTTACGTAGACGGATTGCGCTAGTAAAAACGTCAATCAATTCTATTTTTTCATAATCATGCACACACAAATAAGAAAGAATATTGAAATCATCCAAAATTCTAGAAACTGAACCATAAATTCACGTTTTAGTTACAAATAGTTTAATAAAAAATGTAATTTCTCAATAACGATTCATCCCGAAAAAATATTAGAAATTTGATATCTTACAGCACACCACTTTTATATCTTTGCACTTGTTGCCCGCATGTGATTTAAGAAGATGAACTGAAGTTTATTACTGTAATAGTGTGGACTTATTCTTGAGTGTAGGTGAATGAAACAATCATTGAAATTGCCAACGTGCCGGCTTTATTTAAGCCTTCATCAGGGCATTCTGCGGATCTCTCAGACCTATCCACGATTCTCGTACCTCATCCACCCCACATTTTTATTCTTACACTTCTTGTCTTTCATTTCCCATGCATTCCTTCCACCACTCCATCTTGGAACTCAGACACCTTGGAAGTCAGGCGTGATAATGTGGAGGAGGAGTACAGGTGGGAATCAGTAGACACAGCAGGCAGAGAGTTGGCGGAGAAAAGACGGAGGGCAGAGATGGATAGCAGGTCGGAGAGCAGAGGGGAAGCAGGCGGAGAGCAGAAAGAGAGCAGGTGAAGAGCAGATGAGCAGGAAGAGAGCAGGCACAACGCAGGCGACGAGCAGGCAGGGAGCAGGGCGGAGAGCAGGACGGAGAGCAGGGCGGAGAGCAGGGCGGAGAGCAGGGCGGAGAGCAGGGCGGAGAGCAGGGCGGAGAGCAGGGCGGAGAGCAGGGCGGAGAGCAGGGCGGAGAGCAGGGCGGAGAGCAGGGCGGAGAGCAGGGCGGAGAGCAGGGCGGAGAGCAGGGCGGAGAGCAGGGCGGAGAGCAGGGCGGAGAGCAGGGCGGAGAGCAGGGCGGAGAGCAGGGCGGAGAGCAGGGCGGAGAGCAGGGCGGAGAGCAGGGCGGAGAGCAGGGCGGAGAGCAGGACGGAGAGCAGGGCGGAGAGCAGGGCGGAGAGCAGGGCGGAGAGCAGGGCGGAGAGCAGGGCGGAGAGCAGGGCGGAGAGCAGGGCGGAGAGCAGGGCGGAGAGCAGGGCGGAGAGCAGGGCGGAGAGCAGGGCGGAGAGCAGGGCGGAGAGCAGGGCGGAGAGCAGGGCGGAGAGCAGGGCGGAGAGCAGGGCGGAGAGCAGGGCGGAGAGCAGGGCGGAGAGCAGGGCGGAGAGCAGGGCGGAGAGCAGGGCGGAGAGCAGGGCGGAGAGCAGGGCGGAGAGCAGGGCGGAGAGCAGGGCGGAGAGCAGGGCGGAGAGCAGGGCGGAGAGCAGGGCGGAGAGCAGGGCGGAGAGCAGGGCGGAGAGCAGGGCGGAGAGCAGGGCGGAGAGCAGGGCGGAGAGCAGGGCGGAGAGCAGGGCGGAGAGCAGGGCGGAGAGCAGGGCGGAGAGCAGGGCGGAGAGCAGGGCGGAGAGCAGGGCGGAGAGCAGGGCGGAGAGCAGGGCGGAGAGCAGGGCGGAGAGCAGGGCGGAGAGCAGGGCGGAGAGCAGGGCGGAGAGCAGGGCGGAGAGCAGGGCGGAGAGCAGGGCGGAGAGCAGGGCGGAGAGCAGGGCGGAGAGCAGGGCGGAGAGCAGGGCGGAGAGCAGGGCGGAGAGCAGGGCGGAGAGCAGGGCGGAGAGCAGGGCGGAGAGCAGGGCGGAGAGCAGGGCGGAGAGCAGGGCGGAGAGCAGGGCGGAGAGCAGGGCGGAGAGCAGGGCGGAGAGCAGGGCGGAGAGCAGGGCGGAGAGCAGGGCGGAGAGCAGGGCGGAGAGCAGGGCGGAGAGCAGGGCGGAGAGCAGGGCGGAGAGCAGGGCGGAGAGCAGGGCGGAGAGCAGGGCGGAGAGCAGGGCGGAGAGCAGGGCGGAGAGCAGGGCGGAGAGCAGGGCGGAGAGCAGGGCGGAGAGCAGGGCGGAGAGCAGGGCGGAGAGCAGGGCGGAGAGCAGGGCGGAGAGCAGGGCGGAGAGCAGGGCGGAGAGCAGGGCGGAGAGCAGGGCGGAGAGCAGGGCGGAGAGCAGGGCGGAGAGCAGGGCGGAGAGCAGGGCGGAGAGCAGGGCGGAGAGCAGGGCGGAGAGCAGGGCGGAGAGCAGGACGGAGCGCAAGGCGACGCGAGGCGAGGCGTCCGCCGCGCGCGCGCGAGGAAGCGCTAAGCGTTTCTCCTTGGCAGCCGGCGCGATGCGACGCGATGCCGCGCGTTTCTCGAGAGCGCCGAGCGAATGCTAACCTAATGTCCCACCACGCGCCTCTCGCGCGAATACTGATTACCGCACTGCGCACTGGTTCGAAAGGGGTTAGAGCGGGCGCTTGACAACATTAATAGCAATTTACTACTAGCCTGCTCCAGCAAAAATGCGGCTGAACAAAACCACACAAATGGTTTTCAATTAGCCCAAGAACAACAAATGAAATAATTTCGCCTAACTCCGGAATATTTTAACTCCGGAATGTTTTAACAAAACCAGACTTAACGACTTCTGCAATAGCTTACTATATTGTGTACGGATACTCAGAACAACTTTTCTCTACACACCAAGAATATAAAAAAGGCTGTGTTTCATAACGCAACATATAAACGATAAATGTTTAATGGCATCTTCCTTGGAGCCTTGCTTTCACACGACGTCATCTGTGTCGTAAACGACGCACTGAGTATGAGGATTAAGACGGGATGTGCAGTATGACAATAAGTGGAATAACACAATAAACTATTTGCATGTTTAAGTAAAAATCGAACTGTTTTTGGATATCCGAGTTTGTTGGTATCTAACGAAACTATAGGCACACCTCAAATAGCCAGAAGTTGCCTAGTTTTCTTCGTATTTCTGCGCGCATAGGAAATCTGTAATACAAAAACAGTAAGGAGACGTGTACTTCATCATTGCTATTATTTATTGATTCCGAGCGAGTCAACTACTTCAATCATTAGTTTCGTAAGTGCAGAACGTATAATGTGCAGGAAAGTGACGGTGTTATGTGCCGGAAAGTGGCGGAACGTGAGATCCGACGCTCGCCACCACGCAGACTGGCGTGGTTTCCTCTCTTCCGAGCTCCACCTTAGTCGGGACGAGCTCTAAACTGACTACAAATACGCGTGATACTACTATAGTGCATATAAATGTTTGTATGTAGGTGTGGAAAGTGTATGTATGTGTGTGTGTGTGTGTGTGTGTGTGTGTGTGTGTGTGTGTGTGTGTTTATGTTAAGAGGTGGTAAGGAGGCGGAAAGAAATGGGGGATTGGGGAAGGGAAAGGAGATTAATTACTATATTAACCTTTTGACTGATGGATTAGTGACTCCGGACGTGTCAACTACTATGGTAAATAGCCCCGTAAGTGTGGAGTATGTTTCTATCGTGGGAGGTGGCGATGTTCTTCCTCCTCATGATGGCGAGATCCGGCACCTACTTACCTGTCAATGTGCGGGCTTTTTCCCCAACTAGGTACCTCCTGCCAGCGAGGTACCTTCCCAGCCGAAACAACCTCTAAGTTCCCGACAGGCCTCCCGGCAAGTGTGGTACTGTAGTGCATGTAAGTGTATGTGTGTGTAAGTAAGGGGTGAGGAGTCAGGTCCCGGTCAGAGGCACAGCAATGACACTAATTGATGCCCTGAACTACTTTAATCGGTATGTTTCGTCGTGAACATCTCCTCAGAAGAGCTATTGAAACGGAAGTATTATTCTGAAATCTAACACTGAGGTATTCTTAAAAACTGAATAAAGAATTTATTCTGAAATAAATTCATTTTGGAGAACGTTAACATATAATCCGGTGAATATTATGATGCACATTGCCCTCCTGAATACAACCCGCAAGAAAGTTATCGTCACAATGGATAATCACAGCAGAATAAATAGTTAAATAAATTGCGTTGGATGCCAATAACTTTAATGCATGGATACTATAAATCGTAAAGGTAAAGAGAAGAGATAAAGACCGTAAGTAAATAATGAGTAGTTCTGTCTGCTTCTTTATGCATCATTCAACTCATATTAACTCTAAAAGCAAACTTAACGTGTTCTAAAATTAGAACTCTGGTAAAAAAGAGGTAAATAAATACTTATAAGCTCTTCTCGCAACATATTTTGTTGCTAATATACATTAAACGGTAAACGATCTGTCTCCCGTCCTAAAAAATCATTCTTTTTTCAGTATTTATTTTCTCACATACTTTAAATTTCTATTCCACCTTTGCAACTGTTTATCAAATTACTAATTACTTGATATTATATGACACCACGGGTGTACCTTTTTGATCGATAATAAATTTAAATAAGAATAGTTCGTATTGACAAGGGTGTATTATAATGTTATCAATTCGATAAGAGGGTCTTAAAGAAAAATATATATTACAGGCTTAATATGGAAATGGAAAAATAAGAAAGAAGGTGGGATATTGCATGCGAAAGTTCTCCCACACGTACAATAGTTTTTAATTAAAACGAAACAAATATCCACTAACAACTTTTTTAAACACTCAAGACGCTAATATTTGAAACCACCTTATAGTAATTATGACAAACGGACACATTAATCTTTCCCTTTATTGTTATTCTTTCTATGTTTAAGTACCATTGTCTTATAGTATAAATATAAAATATGAAATATTTTGATTTCTTTCAAGTTTTGAAAGTCAGCAGATGTGTTGTTACAATTATTAACTCATCCAATCGACAATTGTAATCAATTTTTACTTTCCCGTATACGTACGTATACACGGAGTGATATACGTAGCCTAGGGAAAGTTATGTAATGCTGCGCGAAAAGATGGCCAAATTTCGGCGGAAAAAAATTTATTGCCCGGCCGTGATAACGAAAAAGTGGATAAAACCAGTTGCTAAATTAAGGGGAAAAAATCCTCTAACACGAGGTGTAGCCAGAAACCCCGTTTTTGTTGTCGCTTGATATCGAAAAACCAATTGAAAGGAAAACGTCCATCTGTCCGTCCGTCTGTGAACACTGCTAGCGCCTACACCGTACGTACGATTTCTTCCAAAATAGAAATTCCCCGGTCGATCTGGTTCTAGTCGAAGCTTTGAGATTTTGAAAAAGATTCTGCTAAATTTGGGGGTACTGTACATGAAGCCCCCGGACATTTTCAAAATTTTCTCAAAAACGGCTCCAAATTTTTTCTTTAAATTTTTTCCATGAATAGAGTAAAATACACTTGTTAACATGGCATAGGTCCAATTTTCATGGATTACTCTGAATTTTCGAAAATTGTAAAAGTTCGAATTTTTTCGGCGTCTTTCTTCAACCACAAAATTGAAGATAGACATTTTCCCTTCAAATAAAATGTGTTCTTCAAAGTGAGTTCTTTGTTTAAGGTCATGTACATTTTTTGAAAATGTTCGTATTTTTCGCGCAATATTGCGTGCAATATATGCAATTTAAAAAAAATACAAAAACGAGATTTCTTCAAAAACGGCTTCAATTTTTTTCTTTAAACTTTTGGTAGGGATAGTGCTAAAGGTACCTTATGAGATGACATAAACTCCATATCGCTCTATTCTATTTTTTTTAATTGCAAAAAATGTAATTTTTTGACTTGTCTCTCGCGTCGTTAATATTTACATTAACGGCAATTTGTTCACATTATTATATTTACGAGTACATGTTCTTTAAATAATGTCAGGTAAAGTTTCTTGAAAACACAACCGTTTTCTGTGAAAAGTAGCTCAAAATTCCGCCTTTTCAGAAACGCTCAAACGTCATTTTATCAAAAATAGTTTCAAATTTTTTGTTCAATTTTTTCGAACATATACTGTTAATTGCATTCTTTAATAAGACCTAAAGCTTATTTTGAGTTACTTTTTTGTTTTTTCAAAAATTATATAAATGTATTTTTTTTTAAAGATCTCTCACATATTTAATATGTACATTATTGGCAATTTGTAAAGATTATTATATTTGTGACAGTAAGTGCTTCAAATAACTTCAAATTAAGTATTTTGAAAACTCAAACATTTTCTGTGAAAAAGAGCTTCAAATTTCGCACTTTTAGTGGCGGCAAAATGCAATTTTCTTTAAAACGGCACATAATTTTTAAAAGAAAATTGCCATTTAGGATTAGTTTTTTGTGTTCTTTAATATTCTAAAATTAATATTTCCGTTCTACCAATAGCAAACCGAGAAATTAAGAAAATGACAAAAATAGTTGGTGCGGTGATAGATGGCAGCTGGCAAGAAAGAGTATGTGGCAATTCCAAATAGCTAGCGAAGACCCAAGGAAATAGATAACTAATACGGGAAAGTCTGTGCCATTTTGTAGCACCACTAGTTATACGAGTATTAATGACGTTTTAATTTGTTTAACTTTATGAATTATATTAAATGTATTAAATAAAAACGTGAAATGAATCCTCACTCTCTTACTTTTACTTACACACATTTACACTTCATGCACTACAATAGCGCACATGCCGGGAGACCAGTCGGGAGATTACAGTTTGTCCCGGTTGGGGCGGTGCCCCGCTGGTGGGAGATACCGGTTGGGCAGAAAACTTCGCAAACAGATGGTTAGGTCGGCGCCGGATCTCGCCACCTCCGCCAGCTATCTTCGGCGATAAAACATGCACTACACTTACAGGAACAGTGACCTTAGCCGTTAACGCGCCCGGTATCACTAATCAATCAATTAAAAAGCGAAAAAACGGAAACTATTTTACTTTACTAAAAGACCGAGTGGAATTGGCGTCACACCAAAAGTTTTCCTCCTCTTAGTGTCATTACTCCACAAGTACTTAGATTTTTTGAAAAATGCAAGACATCATTTAAAGATCTACACAGAATGAAATTATCCAGCAAACATCCAAGCCGCAAGAATCAATTTCGTTGAAAAAGGCTTGGAAATTTGGAATTTATCTTAAAATTTACAACAGCACGGATGCACGACGAAAATTAGATATGTGTGTTATGTGGTCGCAGAAAAAGTTAGAACAGTTCTACATATTCACTAACCGGAAAATTGAAGACCACCAAAACATTGTTTCATGTCGTTCAGTAACAACTCTTGAAAACGAATGATTCGGATGAGCGTAACAAATTCTGGAAAAATACAATCACTATTCATTGTGAACACTGAGTTGAATATGTTTCTCAAAATGTATATGAAATGTTTTGTATTTACCAAGATTCGTACATGCATGTAGCATGGAACTATGGCAAAGAAATCCTGCTGTCTTTTATACTTGAAAACGTAATTCACCACGTGTAAATATAAACAAATGATTTTTTTTTGTGAAATTACTCATGTGTCAGACAATTATTGGACATTGCATACATACAACGGTTGATGCATTAGACATGGCAACATTTTTTGTGAGAATACGAGCACGGGTGGGGAGTGTGTAATATACACATGAAAGGACAAGGTATGAACTAAGTGCGTGGACATTTCACGACTCACTAATATTCTGTTTCTCATATTTATTAAGCCACATGAAATGACAATATTGGTTTCATGTACCATAGCATTTTAGCACATAAGAGTTCACAACATTCAAAAAACATAACAAACACGTTCTAAAGGTCTGATTAGGCAGATGCTGGATTCCCGCACGTGCCACATTGGTCCGCAGTCACAAGTCACGCGCGTTGCCAGTTACTGGGTGCTACGTCCTTGCACAAACTCCTGCTCAACTACCCGATAGTAGAATCCAGTATGGAAGTGAATTATTTCTAAGCGCTTCCACCAATTCCCTGTGACATTCTCGGGTATTTCTCCCACGGAGAACGGCTATCTTGTGTGCGAGTTGTGCTTGAAACGGGTTACATTCATCTCGCATGGCGGCAGACACCTGATTTCATATTGCTTTCTGTGTTAATAGAGCAACGTTCACAGAGCCAACACTTGTTGTGAACACACATTAGTAAAGCATTTCTTTCAAGCACCAAATAATGTTGTGTGATTCGATAATTTTTATTTTAGAAAAAAATAGTTCCCATGCCTTCTGCCCCAACCCTCGTATACACTCACTATTCTTCGCATTTAAAAGCAGTCTTCGAACTTCACAAAACACGCTGTTCTCACTTCGTTAATAATAATCTTGGACTCACACATCTTCTCGAAGAGAAAACATCGAATGCTCTTTGAACAATTGATTACAACTGACACAATGAATTCATGAACAAATGACGGCAGATAGGCGTTTATTCCAATAATTTCACGATATTATTCATATTTAGTGTTTATTCTACAAAATAGTTTCTTAAGAGAAAATAAAAATATGTTTAGGGCACACTACTTTTCATTTAAACTGAAAAACACGAAATTTTATTGAGTGGAAAGATCAAATTTCTTCCTAAACGAAAATTGTGTGATGTAAATATAAATAGTTTTGCAATTTTCTAAATGTCAGAAGATTGAAAATAAGATTTCTAGAAAAAATCAGCCATTTTCCAGAAAAGTTTGAAAATATCTTAGGGGCTTTCGGTATAGTACCCCCCAAAATTTTAAAATCTTAATGATCTCCGCAACAGCACTTTATTTTACTCCTGATGTATTTATCAAGTTTCAGCTAAAATAGTTTTAAATCTGACAGTTAAGCGAAGATTTGTTAACATTATTACATTAATGAGTACATGTACTTTAAATAATTTCAATTAAAGTTTCTTGAGAATCCAACCGTTTTAGTGTGAAAAACTAGCCAAAAATTCCACATTTTCAGAAACGCTCCAACGCCATTTTCTCAAAAATGACTCCAAATTTTTTTCTTCAAACTTTTCGAATAGATAGTGCTAATTACACTCTTTAATATGATGTAAAGTGTAATTTGGGGGTATTTTTGGTTATTGCAAAATTTACACAAATGTAATGTTTTTGAAAGATCTCTCACACCGTTAATATGCACATTTCCAGCAACTTTTAAACCCTATTTTATTTGTAAGTTAAAGTGCTTCGAATGACTTCAAATGAAGGTTTTTGAAAACTCAAAAATTTTCTGTGAAAAAGAGCTTCAAATTTCGCACTTTTAGTAGCGCTTAAACGCCATTTTCTTAAAAACAGCTCCAATTTTTTTAAAAGAAAATTGCCATTTAGCAGGAAGTTTTACTGTTCTTTAATATTAAAAAATTAATATTTCTGTTCTACCATTATGAAACCGAAAAATTAAGAAAATGTCAAAAAATATACTTTGAGTGCTGATTGGTGGCACCTAGCACGAGTTTGTGGCAATTCCGAATAGCTAGCCGAGACCCAAGGAAATAGAAAATTAATACAGGAAAGTCTGTGTAATTCTGCATCACCACTAGTTTGCTTTTATGCGCTTACGAATTCCATTAAGTCAATTACAAATATTTCTTTAATCATGTCGTGACATCTCGTCAATGGTACTTCCCTTTATTGCACTTAAAGTGCTCATGAATGTTGGTGACGCAAACGCTATGTCGAGTTTTTATTTTATTGTTTGCTTGTATATGTGCATGACGATTACGCTTTTTACGCTACGTGGCATAGTATTCGAGAAATATCGAAGTACCCAACGTACACTGCCACATAAAAGTTTTGATGCTTTCGTTTCCTTTTGTGGGAGTATATTTTTAGTAACTTCCCTTTTGTTATCGCATTGTAATTTATTTATCTATGTGCCATTGAGGTCCACTATCTTGAACTAAGTATGGAGGAGTACTGTAGAGTATCGTTCAGTACGGATAATGTGTTATGAATTGCGCTGATATCATTCTCTATTATAAGTTTTAAGTGAGTCATTAAAGTGAGTCCAATTGTTTGACCTTGGAGAAGCTTTTGTTTCTTCTGAAAGATAAGCTATTCACAATTTGTTCGACGCTAGACATATTCTTGATGATAATTGTAATGTACTCCAACATTGTCGAAGTATGTGATTGGATGGAATATCTCTAAATATTTGCTTTTGTTTATTATTTCAGTTTATTTCGTCGAGAGAACTATATATAAGTGATATTATTTTATCTCTTAAATTAGAGGAGAAAATGAGGGATGACAGGAAAGTACAGATCTGAGTACAGGATGACATTGAAAATCTCTCTTTAATATCTCATATACACACACTCTGTTGGGGTATGTTAATAAATACAATTAAAGTACTTTTTAATGATTTAGCATGCTTGTTTGTCATTTTCTTTCAATCTTTGTGCTTTGCTTTATATCAATCATGTCGTATTTACATTTATAACTGTACAACTCGTTTCACTGAAAAGAAAGAATAGAAGCCGATTAGCGAACATTTTTAATCTAACAAAACACGTATCTACGTGTTCCCAATTGACAATCGGGGAGAAAAGACAGCTTTCTTAGACGAAGAGAGTTGTGAGTTTGTGTATTAAAATGATTTAAATTTCCTTTATTTTTATCAACATACATTTTTTTAAAAGATTAAGACGAACAAGCTATTTTAGAAATTTCCCATGATTCTTCAGTCCTTTATTTCCCTCCACATACACTTAACAAGCTGTAATTTACTACGAACTGCAATTTTACTAAACGTTTATGAAAGGTCTAGTCCGAATTTCAGTTATATTCAGATCCGAAGTTTTAAATGATAATTAGCGATTATTTTTTAACTAGTGCCCAACCACATATTAATGTTCGTAGTAATAACGTGATATACGAAATTCACATTGTGCAAATTTGAATTATTAAATTACCTATTACATACGCTTTAATACGTTACCGTTTCGCTCGTTTTTAATTTTCCAATAAAATTCCTTAAAACTCTGTAACTTCACGATAATTTGCCTGTTAAGTAGGCATTCCTTCAAACAGATTTGTTCACGGGTTGCATAATCGGAAAGCACGTGAATCCCTTCAAACATACCTGGGAGACAGGGCGATTAGATCAGACGATTACTGGATATTTTACGGCCGATATCTTTAATTCATGTGAATCGTAGGATAAAATTCTTGGTAAGGGTTGTCCAAATGAAGAATTATAGATTGGAACGGATACCCACATGATTAACATGCGCATTTTATACATTTCCTTTTGAGAGTTTTTTTATTTTATTTCATTCTTCTATTAAAAACGTCAAGTTAGCCTCTTTCTTTAAATTTGTATACATCTATTATTGATCAATAATATTATTGTTCATTCTCAGATTGATGGATATGAAGATTCTCTTACAAAGCTGCTTTAATGTAACATGTAATCCTATATTTTATACTTCAATGAAATATTCTTTACGCTTATATTAATGTAACATAACGTAATAAAATAAGCATTTATACGAATATTATGTATACAAGTAAATAGTCCCATCACTCTATGGTTTCTGAGACCCGATTCTGTGGACAAAACGTAATTTTTCAACTTTCATAAATTAACTCTGTACTCTATAATGTGAAGTAAACATATAAAAGTTAATTTCTTTGGACCTATTTTGGTGATTGGTACGCGCGTTTTGGCCAGGCACGCTTGCGAAGTCGGTGCATGCCCGTTCGGTCTCCGCGCCGAAGTGCGAGCCGCCTAGCCAAGTGAAGTTTTAGTGTGCTGTCTTTGCATGTTTATTCTGTTTTATTTGAAATTGGTCATCCTCCATGGTTATCCTCCATGAATGTATTCTTCATAACAATTAGTTTTAATGCTCAATTCAATTCACAGTTCTTAAAAATCGCCACATACTGTGAATACATTGCTGTGAATTTTAGTGCTACTGATGATAACTTCAAAATGTGAATTGACTTTTAAAATATCGACGGTGTTTGACAGGCTTGGGGCACAGCTTATTCCTTTACTGGGTTATTGTTAATAATGTTCCAACAATTTCCAGCTGCAACAAAGTGCAACTCTCGACAAATTATTGTTGTTTTTTTTTAACCTGCATCATTTCAGAAGTGAAGACTTATTAATAGGGAGCGGATTTCTATGATTTTACATGTTTTTGTCCGTTGCTTCTGGTCATAGCTAAGTAAACTTTCTTGACATTTGGTTCGAATATGATGCTACATAGATTAATATGTTAATGCTTATTTGTGCATATTCGGCCAGTCTTTCCTGTTGGTGCATATTCGTGTAATTATCGGCATTTTGCATATTTCATTAAAAAAGAAACTTATCTATTACACGTTTCAACTTTTCAAAGAATCTTATGTATTCGTTGATTTGAAAGAGCCAGTCACAGTTTACGTTTTTGCGTTTTTGCTGTAGATAATGCAATACTTGTGAAAATGTAGGATATTTCTTGCAAACATATTTTTTAAACCAGTCAGAAGAAATTCAACAGAACATACAATGTAAAGTGAATATTTACGTCAATTATCTCTCTCGCGAAGTAGAGTAGACTATATTACGTTTGCACAAAAATTTTCATTCCAAGGAAATTTTCATTTCATTCCAAAAATTTTATTAAGAAAGGTTTATAGAAGAAATTAATTTTTGTTAACTTTAAGAGCATGTTGAAGGGCATATTTCAGAAGCATATTTTTAAAAGCATATTTCAAGAGTTTTTAGGGCATAAAAATCCTCTCCCTACTTGTTAGATTTGTGGCGTACACTTCGTGATAGAGATGAAAAGATTACGCCAATAAACGACTATGTAATTGAGAATAATAAAACAAATTCATTCAATGAATAGAAAAGTTGGTAAAAATTTTACCATTTACACCAAAAATTTTAAAAAGGTGGAATGAAGATAAATGTTGAGAATAATTTTTTTCAAAATGAAGTTATTTTGGCTCAACGCTGTCTTAATCGTTAAGATAAGATCTATGCCATTTTCTCCTCATCTGGTCAACATCGTCTTCTGTTTTGCAAAAAATCAAATAGGACAAAATGCGAGAACCTTTCCAGTGATCACACGGAAGGAGTCTGGTTTAATTGTGCAAGCGGCAAGTATTGCAGTACAATATGAAAGTAAGCGAGAAAACACTAGTTTTAAATTAATATAGACTATGAACAGATCAAAAAAGTAAGGAGACACTGTGTTTCAAGAGAAAAAAATTGTACACATTTGAAGTGCTGGAGCTTGTTTTATAAAACAATTTAAGTATTCATCAATATTTGAATATAAAAGTAATTTACTTTAGACAATAATTTAAGAAAGTAACCGTATTTGAAACACAAACACAGGCTAGTATCTATCCAGAGCACAAGAAGATTTGAAATTGTAAATGTGTTTGTAAATAAGCTACGTAGAGACCATTACTACTACAAGCGACGTAGTTACGAAACTTCCTTTAAAAAATATTTTGAAACACATATCGAAACGAATAGTGTTTCTACAACAAACCATTCAGCATGTTGACTGTATGCTAAATGTTAGCAATATTAATGTAGAAATTACTCGTAAGCATACCTTTGAAGGCATTTTGGACTTATCAACGTACACGCAAAATTTCGATATTTATGGCAATCATTCAAATGCGTCATTTGACAGCCACTCTCATGCCACTCCGTTTGCAGACAAATGATGATGTCATTTCAAAATATAGGATTGCCATTAGGTTATTTTGGAGAAAATAGTTCATGAGTAAGAAATAAAGTATAAAATATAATCCATAGCATCGGACAAGAAAAAGTGACAGGCAGAATAATTTGAAACACATTTTCAATAAAGCAATCGACGCTTCAGTTACCGTGATTTCTAGCATTAATGTAGAAAATAGGATTAGACGACAAAACAAATTAAATAATCGTGAAATCTGAAATAATAACTACGCTGACAAAGAACAAAGAAAATGCGGATGGTGCAGAGAAGTAGTAGTAGTAGAAGATGTAAAAGAAGAAGTAAATAAGTGCAGAGATGGAAAAGGTGATTTGAAGAATGATACAAGTATTTTGAAAGACAGATTAATTCCAGCGGATTATTGGATGCAGGATAATTAGATAGTGAATAGTAGGAGTTAGGCTGGCGTGTTTTAATTCAACTTTTTAGTTAAAGAATATAAATCTTTTGTGAATTTTTAACTTTTTCTACAGAATTATGTGTGGTTTTGTTGTTTTAATGGGTAAGCATTAATACTTAAAACATTCTTCACAATTTGAAGTTACTAATTTTGACCACAAAAATGGGTCTCGGAAACCATTGTGCATCGTCTTGAAGCTTACACTGATTTATCATCACATCATGAAACATCTGCTGCGAGCAGATGCGAGCCAACATTTAATGACTGCCTTAATAATTCACCATAATTATATAGTCTTGGCTTCGATTTCGTTAACTTTCTTTAAAAAATTTCGTTGTTTGCGCGTGTCTTTGATTCCAATTAGAATCGAAACTCGAGCTACCTTACACCACTCCACTGTAACTCTACTGGCAGGAATAGCTGTCCGATTGTACATCCGCGGAGGTGAATGAATTCTTGTGACGGAAGCTACGGCCACGCCAACAACAAAGAACAAAAATTGTGGCGTCGGTTTGAGGGCATCGCATGAGACTAAGTGTCGCAATGCAAGCGGAGACGATAGTGAAAATGATGACTAAAGCAAGAAGACACAGCCAGTCAGGTGTGTAGGTTCAAGGTGACATAGCATGTGAAAATGGTGTCACCTGCGTCAGTCTTCGAGGGCTTGGTGAAGGAACTGTTGGTGATACAGCAGCGGCGAAAGCAGCAGCAAAGGCGGCC
Organism: Acheta domesticus; assembly: GCA_031308135.1. Taxonomy (NCBI): domain Eukaryota; kingdom Metazoa; phylum Arthropoda; class Insecta; order Orthoptera; family Gryllidae; genus Acheta; species Acheta domesticus. The sequence continues at coordinate 172,352,719 of JAHLJT010000631.1, read as the reverse complement.
ATGGCGGCCAAGCCGGGACTCGACCGTAAGGCCGCCGCTGCCGCTCGCCTTATGCCCGATCGTATCTCGCCCGTTGCGGCATCCGCCGCCCGTTGCGTCAGCACTGCCGTCGCCGTCGCCGCCGCTGCACACGGCCGAGCTTGTCTCCTTCACCGGGAGGATCTGCCGCCCCGCCGCCGCCGCCGCTGCCGCCTCGCGGTCGCCGCCCGCTTGATCCGCGCCTAGGCTCTGACCCGGATCGAGCCGTGCTGCCGCCGTCGCCCTCGTTGTCGTCTCCGACGTCGTCCATGCCGCCGCCGCCGCCGCGCCGTCGCCGCAGCCGACACCGCCGCCGCCGTGAGAGCACGGTTTTGTCTTCTGTAACGGTTAACTCGAGCGACGCCGCACAGCAGCCCTGCCGGGACCTGAAGGACGGCTGCTTTGCTACCGCTGCTACTGCTGCTCGGGCGACGGTGAGGGCGGCGACGGTGGCGACGACGACGACACACCTCTAGTCTTGGACCGACGAACGCGCGTTTTCCCATCCGCCTGCACGCGCTGTGCCCACTGTCACCGCCGCTGCCGCTGCCGCCGCCACCGCCTTGCTACCGCTCGCCGACGATAATTTAGAGAGAAGTACGACTCCCCTCCTCCGGTGCGCGCACCGCTACGCTGCAACTCCTCCGCCGCCGCCGTCCCGACCCGCCGCCACGCCGCGCTGCGCCGCGCCTCGCGGTACAGTCACGTCTGATGGCGCGCCGCGCCGAGCCGTAGCGGCTTCGTGCCGCCGTCGCCGTCATCGCAGCCACGATCATCTTACACCCATATAGACACCATCACTACCACCATACTGCTGCTACCACTTCTAATACTGCTACTACTACTGCCACTACTAGTAGTCTACTGTTACTAGACTACCTACTACTAATAGTAGGCTACTTCTAGTAATCTATTGCTATTACGACTACTAGTCTATTAACACTACTACTTCTATTACCACTAGCACCACCACCTCCACATAACCATTACCATCACTTCTTCCGTCATCGCTACCATAATCTTCACTGTCATTCCCATCATTGCCACCACAACCATTTCTAGCATCGTCACCTCCATTGCCACTGCCACTGCCACCGCCGCCGCCGCCGCCTCGTGGCTTCTGGGTCAGCGTGCTGGTCGCCAGCGGCGCGCGTGCGGCCTCGCGCCGGCTGTTCGGGCGGACGGTCGCGAACCCAGGCCACTGACGTCCCGCCCAGTCCCGCCCCGCCCCACTCCATCCCTCGCTCCACCCCGCCCCGCTCTATCCCTCGCCCCGCCCCTCTCCGCCCCCTTACCATCAGTCGCATCTTCAACCCCACCCTACACCAACCCCATCCTGCCCCGCCTCGCCTCGCCTCGATACATCTCGTCTCCCTTACCCCGCCACGCCGTGCCCTGTCCCTCTTCAAGCCCTCGCCCGTCCCGCTCGCTTTTCCCACACGGACTTGTGGCTCTGAGCTCTCATATTATTTAGCTCTCTTCGTTTGGAAACATCTCAAAATGTTAGTAGGAGGGGCAAAATTTGTTTACAACACTTCGAATTGAAATAAAAAGAAAATTATCCTTATGAGAGCGGTTGCTTTGTCCTTAAAAATACAAACTAAATCGTTGGATGATACGCTTACATATTGTCAATTATAATCCATAGTTTAGAAGCTATACATATGTCTCAAATATCAAACTTAATTTTGTAGACTTTTTATGCATTAAACACATTTACATTGTACAAAAGTATAATTTCCTATAACTTAAAGAACTATTTTTTTTTGTTTAGAGTATTAATAATTACGCAAGGGTAAGTCAATAAGTATCTGCACCAGTAATCGTCGTATTGTAATCGTCTGTAGGTTGACTTACACCTTTGGGCACTTACCAATCCTTAAGATGCCATCGTTGACTTTGCTCATGGCACATTTCAGCGTTATCACCTAATGTTAGCTTGAGTTGTTGCGATGTAAATATGTTTGCACCACTCAACGTTTGCACGCAAAAAAGAAAGACTCATTTATTTTTATCTGAATGTGTAACAAAACATTAAATTCTTAATTCTTTCAGCACAATATAGGCACAATATGTTTTTCTTGGCAAAGTGTTAGCCAGTGGATTGAACCATTCGAAAGCTGTCAAACAAACGTAGGAAGAGAAAAGAGCAATAAGTCCAGCTTCATCCACTAGTGACCGCAAGTCCATGTCCTGATTCTGAATAACCGATGAGTGACTATTGATAAAGTGGCTAACCTTAAGCGCGTTTGTCAGGTTCTGGATAAAAGAACGCCGAGATAGATTGTCGAAAGACATTCTTTTGTTACAAGAGAAAGTTCATCCACATACTGCTGCCCAAGTTCTTCAAAATCTCTATTTCGGGGTGTCAGAGCATCCATAAATCTGTTCGGGTCGTGTCATATCTAATAACTATCTTTTTCGTCCACTTAAAAATGTTTTAGAGTGCCAAAAGGTCCAAGATTTACCTCCGAAGTACAAGTGACTTAACATTGCATGTTTGACTTGCTGATTAATCGAAAATCCTTTTTTCTCAGGATATCGGAAACCTGGTGCTATGTTTGACCAAGCTTGGTGTTTAAGCATTGAAAAGCATAGTAGTTATGATTCAAAATGGTCTGGTTATAAATTTCGTTCTGTTATTGTAATCAATTATAAATTTTGGGTGGAGATCCTTATTGGCTTTTTCTCGGCCTTCGAAACCGGACCTTTCGCGTTATTCTAGATAATTGGTTCTCAAACTTTTGTATACGTATCCTCTGGGACGCTAGGACGACACAAAAGTCAGTTACGGAAAAATCATTGTCTATAAGAAAATTATCTAATAATGTGCGTCTCTTCGCGACTACTAATGAATCATTGTGCTATTAAAACTTATACGCATATATTATCTAGTAATATGAAAGGTATATAAATATAATGCACCTTCAGTAATCTGTAATTACAGCCGACATCGTTTTTCCTGCGTTTTGGTATTCTTTAATAAGTCCGAACTCAACAGAAAGGTAATACCAACGCATTTACAGTTTCAAACGTTTCGCCAATGTCAATTGCCTAGAAATAAAAACAGGACAAGGGTACTCTCATTCGCAGAGCGGACTCACATCTTAATTTTCCCAAACTACCAGCCGTTTAGCGGGGCAGCGTATATTATGCAGTTTAGCAGGCAGAGAGGCGATGCGGGCAGCCGAACTCCCGGGCGACGCATCGGATTAAATTGAAGCACGCGCCACTGGGGACAGCGCGGCGCGCCGGCGGGTGCGAGGTCGGCATGGCAGGGATGGCGGCGGGGACGTCATGGCGGAGGTTGCGGCGGGGAGGGCATGGGGAGGCGGCAGCGAGTGCGGTGACGGCTTGGTGGGGATAGCGGTGGGGACGGCATGGAAGGAGTGGCGGCAGGGGCGGCGAGGACATAGCAGGGATGGCGGGGGGGGGCAGCGATAAAATGGTGGGGGTGACGACGGGCGCGGGGACGGCGTGGCGGGGACATCACGGACGGGATAGCGGCAAGGGTGGCAGGGCATGGCAGAGATGGCCGCGAGGGCAGGGATGGCATGGTGGGAGTGGCGGTGAGGACGGCATGGAAGGCGTGGTGGCAGGGGCGGCGAGGACATGACAGAGATGGCGGCGGGGGCGGGTGCAGTGGTGGGGGTGACGACGGGCGCGGGGACTGCATGGCGGGGGTGGCGGTGGGCGCGGATATTGGCATGGCGTGGATGACAGCGGGGTCGGCGTGGCGAGGACATAACGGAGGGGGTAGCGGTGGGGGTGGCATGGCACGGCAGAGATGGCCGCGGGGGCAGAGACGGCATGGTGGGGGTGGCGGCGGGGTTGGCATGGAGGGGGGTGGCGGCGGGCGCGGGGTCGCCATGGCGTTGGAGGCGGCGGGGCGGCATGGCGGGGGTGGCGGGAGACGCGCACCTGTGGGGCTCGGAGGCAGCGCGACGCAGCGAACCGCTCGTCCGGCGAGGGTTTTCCGGGAAAGCGCTAAAAATACCAGGAGCGTTTCCCAGGCACCGGGACCGGGAGCATATTCATAAGGATGTCGTGGAGGCCAATTTAGATATTCCGTCGTAAATATTGTTACTTTCTTATGGATACGTTACTCAAGAAAAAGGATTGTTAGAGAAAATGTTAATATATAGTTACTTATGAAGGATAATAAACATAAATATAGGTTGTAGAGAAATTTACGTCTAGGCATTTCTGGATTATTTCTAACTAGCGGACCCGTCGATGCTTCCTTATTTCAGTGTATTACAAATTACTGGTCCCGTGACCCTTAATCACGTTTAACGCTACGCTGTGCAAAAATCCAAATAGATGAAAGACTTTCTAGCAAGTATGAATTTGTTCTGTGTCCTGGTTTGGACATGGCAGTCAGGTATCCTTATTAAAACCTTCTCTCTCAAATTTGGACCTGCGTTCGCCATGACACTGTCTTGGAGAAATTTGATTTACTTTCTCGAGATTCAAGTAATCATTCCGGCTGATATTTCACATTTCCAGGGGCAGAATACTTGTTTGCAGCGAAGACGCGCTTAATCGTTGACTGTGCGGCGGGTTGCGTGGAGTTCAGAGGCGCCTGAATCGTCATAAACGAATAAGTCATCATCAACAGCGCCCGCCATATCCGATTTATTTCAAAACAATCTTTAAACACTCCCATTACAAATACGAAAATTGTGTGAACATATCTGTGAAATCGGTTGAGTATTTTTTGCGTCTATGTGTGATATACATACGTGCATTCCCTTTTATTTTTATATAGATTCATGTAGTTTTTTTTTAATTGCGCACAACGTAGATTCACACGAAATAGCAGATATGAAGGTGTGTTTAACGGTAATCATATTTACTGATAAAATGCTTTCTACACTTTTCAAGTTCTTTAGAATTCATTCAAATCAATGTAGGTATCACCATCACAAAAAAAGAAAATTAGACCATATTATAAAAATGATTCGTAAATTCTATTGTGCTATCCAGCTGATGTACATTTCATTAGAAATCATCCTCAGAATGCAAGTGCGATCTCTGACAGGAAAGCTGAACTCGGCGTCTTTCTCAGAGGTGGCGGGTCGAGCGGCCGGGATTACCTGGCCACACCCCACCGTTTCTCACGGTAACTTCGATATCGCATTCGATTTTGTTCGCCTTCGCGGGATGAAACATTTCCTGGAATTGGCCGCCCCCACCTCTCACTGCCTCTGGGCAATGCAACCTCTCTCTGCTAGCCGCCCAAGGAAATCGGGAGTTGGTTTACGTGGAACCAGACCATCGCAAAACCGACCTGCTAAGGCCTGTTTTAGCCAAGGATGGCAATGATAAATCGATAATTTAAACATGTGTAGAATATTTCAAGAAATTGATATATTTATAACCGTGTTTTGGATATCTATATTTAACTTATGTCACGTCAGAAACAATTTCTCTGTACGTGAACACCTCCCAACATTTTGGTTTAACTTTATATCAATGTTTATTTATTTATTATATTTATTTAATTATATTTATTTAATTAAAGTAATGCAATGGCATTTTGTATACCTTACTCAATGTTAATTTAATCCTAAAAAACTGTTAAAATTGCAGAGCATTTTGCGCTAATACACGAAATAGAAAATATTTAATTATACGAGCGGCCTCTTTCTTGAAGCCTTGCTGTCGCATGTCAGCTGTGTCGTAAGCAATGATGCACTGAGTATAAGAATTTAGTCTGTGCGCGCTGAATGAGAATAGACCAAATAACACATTCAAATATGTGCTTTCTTCGGTCAAAATTGATACAGTTTCATTGTTTCTGCGTTTTCTCGAGATCCTGGTTATCTGACAAAATCATACGTAGACACTCCTCTCTTCGTCGGAGGATGCATTGTTTTCTTTGAATTTCTACGCGCATTGGAAAGAAGTAAAAAATATGTTTTTGTATTTTCTCGAGTTTCTTGGAATCTGCGTAAATCGTAAACACTTCTCACATGGCTGGAGGTTGCACAATTTTCTTTCCGTTTCTGCACGCTTTGGAAATTAGTAATATAGATATCTATACAGGTATTCAAATCGGTACATCAAAAATTTGGAGTCACTTTTGAGAAAATTTCAAAAATGTTGAAGTACCCCTCCCCCCGAAAAAAACAACAACATAATATCCGTTTCGAACTCGCAGGACCTCTAATTCCTTAAGATTGATTGAGGAATATGAGTTTTGGAGAACATGGGCTAAGCAGTTTTGGTGTTAGTGTAGACTACGGACAGATGTACAGACAGGCGGACAGAGTTGGTAAATAGACTAGCAGGCCGACAGATAGACGTTTTGCTGCCATTCGATTTTTCTATGTCAAAGACTCTGAAACCATGGATTCTAACTCAACAGCGCGTTAGAGGCAGTAATTTACTTGTTATAGGAACAAGATGTACTCACTTTTTCGTTACTAGAGTCCGGCGATAAGAATTTTTCTGACGAAAGATCGCCGTTTTGCGGCGCACGATTACAATATTTTCTCTCACGGCGTAAAGCAAGAAAGTAAAAATGAAGTAGTGAATTAAGTGTAGTGTATGAAGTAAAAATGTGTGAGAAATTTTGGCATCAGATGATTCAAAGGGTAATGAATAAATCGATGATATATAGAAATTAATACAAGTGTAAGAAACAAGATCGAATATTTCATAAACTTTGCGATATATACACACAGACTAATGTGAGAATAAAAAGTTTTGGGGTTTACGAACCACCAAAACTGTATTTTGAATCTATATGAGAAAGTAATATACTACGATCAAAAACTAGAGGTGTTCCAATAGCAAATACTTTCTCGTAATGTTATAATGTTATGGTTATGGGTCCGTCCATAAATTACGTAACGCAAATTTCGAGTATTTTCAATACCCCCTCTCCCCCTTGTAACGCACTTCGTTATCTCTATGTAACGCAGTGTAACGCAGCCTCAGACACCTCCCCCCTTTAGCGTTACTTAATTTATGGATGACCCCTATGTAAATTATGACACAATTTCTGCCTTTCTTACACGTCAGATATCAGTTTATCTTATGGATAAATGAAGCGAGAAAAATATATTTTATTCAAAAGATTAAATGAAAATATATTTCTGGCTTTGAATTCAGTGTATTAAGGTTTTCAGTGTATTTACAAACATATCAGATAAGTACTTTATTCTTAAAATACTACATAAGCAGTAAGCGAGAAAGCAGAAAAAAGTTAATAAATACGAATAATACGATCCACCGGCGGCAGCGGCTTTCGCTACAGGGCGCTGCTGCCAGCGCGGAGTTGTTAAAGCAACATTAGACATACAATTGCATATACATTTCACAACGCATTTACACTGATAGCGCTGGTAAGCAAATGCAAATAATTCGAAAAATATGTAACAGTAATTATTAAATACTGTAGTATTGTAATATAGTCCAAATCTACACGTTTTAATACGAATTACACGTTTCTAAATGTATACAACCGGGTCAGAACTAACGCAAGGGTAAACAATCGAACTAAATGACAGTATCTGTGATCTTTATCAACAAGTAAATGTAATCGATCAATTCAATCGATCAGTGTATCGAAAGAAACACCTCCACACTTTCAGCAAGTGAACAATAGACTATTCAAGAATTACTAGACTTCCTCTGAGTAGACTTGTCATGTAACGTTGATAAAAATGTGTATACTCGTAGCAGCCAATGTGTAAATAATAATTATTATTGCTTTTTGATAGATATTATTTCATTTTTTCGTTAAATCTTTTTTACAATTCAGTTCAATTGAACATTTATTTCTATTAACATTCGCTATACTTTTCGCCCACTTTGCGTTTTGAAGAAACAAGATTGCATGGGCCATTAGAAGGTTTATGCTTGATCATTGTTGTGCTAGCACTGTTCTGAGACACACACGCCCACGCGGTGTCCACAGTGGGCGCGCGGGTTGATGGCGGGAGAAGGGATTCCCCCACGCGCTCAGCGACGGCGGCAACGAATCTGGGCTAATTCCCTCCCGGCCCGCCGCAAGTCGCCGCCGCAGCCGTCGCCGCCGGCCGCCGCCGTCGCCGCCTGCGCCGCCGAGGGCGGGAGAGGGGCAGGGGCAGAGCGGTGGTGGCGGCGGCGGCGGCGGCGGCAGACTACAGTGCGCCCCCGGCGCCGGCCAATCGATAGTGCACGGAGCAATCGCCGCCGCCATCGCCATCCGTTGCGAGCGGCCCCGGGATTTCTTCCGTGAAAGTGGAACGTCACAACGTGGCCGTTCTCAAATTTAGCCTCTGTGCTCTCCCGCGCTGCGGCCCGCTGCCCCCACCCGTCCTCACCTCCCGCTGCCCGTCGCCGCCGCCGCCGCCTCCTGCCGCTGTTGCAGCCGCGCGCCTTCCTCCGCCGCCTTCCGATGGCTCTGAGCCGCTGCAGCAGCCGCCGCCGCCGCTGCCGCCGCCGCCGCCGCCATCGTCTGGACGTATCGGTCACTGACTCCCGCAGGGAAAAGACTCTCCGAACAAAGAAAAGTAGCCAATTTGAGCGGCGTTCGGGTCGTCAGCGGGGGGCGAGAGGAGGAGGCGGGCGGCTGCAGCCCGGTGTCGCTGCTGCAGCGAGCAGCGGCTGCGGGTCGTCGTCGGCGGCGGCGGCGGCGGCGGCGGCGGCCGGACCTTGGACGAGCGCAGTCGCTACCCGAGGGAAGGTCATCGCTCGGGCGGGAGGTCAGTCGCCCGGCCCGGGGCCGCGCCAGCGCCCCACGTGGCTGCAGCGGCTGCCCGGCCGGCCGGCTCCGCTCAGGTGATCAACCGTCCCGCTATTTTTTTCTACCTTCACCCTTTTGGATATCGTTTTTATAAGATGCAACGTTTTTTTTTGCGTCTGCAGCACGCGACCCGCATCACTACCGTGGCGTTTGAAAGAGTGGGAAAAGACACTCGGACAAGCAATGTAACAATGGAATGGTCAGAGAAAATGGTGGCCGATGGGATGCGCCATACTGCATTATGGTCACGAATGATTTATCCAGTGACAGTGATATCCACCTCCATAATTCTCTGTAACGTTTTTGATATTTACCTTCCGTTGCTCTCCGAATACTGTGCATCATGTCTGAGAGTGATGAATGGCATGAATACAGTGGATGAAACTGTAATTGCGGTCACGAGTTCAGGGCTTGCGCATGGCAAAAAGCTGGTTGAATTTCAAATGAAGTATCCAAGAAATTTATATTCACTCTGGTAGCTGCGTCTTTCCTGTGTTCAGGTCACTTCGTGAGGACAGTTGTCTATTCTTCAGGAATATTCGGAATAAATGTTTTTATTTTTCTTAGAATTATGTAGTCTAAATGAGTATAAATTAACCTGTTTTGTGACAAAGAAACTTCTTTTGTTCATTGTTTACTACTTATCACGAGTTCATGGCGGAACAGTAATATTCATTGTTGGTGTTCGGTCACCATTGTTAAGTGATTATTGAAGAGTAATAGCGTGTTCTTGTACTGTGGTTAATAAAATAACATCTCCAAATAGTGTATTTTATTTACATACATATTTATTTATGTCGATAATGTAAAAACTATCCTAATCGAAATGTCATCTTGTTGCCATGTGATACATCTGTGCTGCTTGAAACAGTTTAGCAATAGTTGGATATTTCTGTACTATTGTGTTTCCCATGGTCCCCGCAAGGAGCGCGAATGTGCCCATTGCCAGTGTAGCCAACACGCCGCCATGCAGCACACTGTTCGCTCAACTGCCTTCTTGTCGAAATTTGTTCTGATATGTCTGATATTAATTCGTTACAGTATCATGTGTTTGCAGTTTCAGTTAGCGGTTTTTAGTGCTTTTACATTGAATTAGCCCTGAGAGAAAGTCATTTCATTCACAGCAAGATATGTGACACATTTGGCTCGACATTTCGCGTTCAATACCACGCAGCCACTAGTTCATGTACAATTCTATCGTTTTGGAATGAAAGTTCCTTTTCTTATGTTCGCAACTACCGATATAAACAAATTCAGTTTCCATCCTGTGCTTCGAAATTGTTTACTTAAACTCGTAATGTATAGTAATATATTATATAATTGGCTGTGAATTTTTGGGCGAGAAACGCTTCGGTAGTTTCATATGTTCATCAATTGTGGGATGAAAATTTAGTCTAGATGGCAGTGACTGCTGCTTAGGAATGACAGTTATCGGCAGGTTATCGGATATTTGTTTGACAGGCTGTAGCAGAGGTCTGTGCTAATTTATTAGAAGTGCATCTTGCAGTTGTGCATATCTGCTGATTTTATAATTAATGTGTGATTCGAAGTGTCTTTGTTTACGCTGTGAATATATTTCAAGAACAGAATTGAGAACGTGCAATGAGTGTAGTTTGAAGTGTAGTTGCTTTCGTTAGCCTTAAGCCTATGATCGGCATTTATTATTCAAAAGAGTTGTATATTTTATACAACTTTATTAACGGTGCTGTTTCTTGACCCATGGTGATATGCAAGTGAGAATCCGTCTTTGCTCAGGGGATGAACTTTGGATAACATGCAAGAATTCATAGTCTTTTAATAGTAAATGTGATAAAAGGCAGAACGGTTAAAAATATGCATTCTATTTGGTAAGTTCATCTTCTTGCTTTATGAAGAATGTAGGCAGAGTTCAGTATTGTAGGATGGTATTATGTCAAAACTATCTTTTAGATTTCTTAACTACCTCAAATTTTATATAAACACAGGATATTATTTCTATATTATATCTATTCCATCTAGGTGAAATTGGTTTTTGTAATATTTCATGTAACTAATTGTGAAATTTGTTGCCATGTTATATGCAATGTGATACATTTGAAATGATGAGTAAATGACTGTCAGATAGTTCAAATGTTTGCTAAACTTAAATATGGCATTGAAAAATCTTCTCTCACATACAAGGGCCTTCTGCCCGCTTTCTTACAAAATGCCTGGTGTACTTTCAGGTTGACATCAGTGTTGAAGCGAAGCGTGTGTTGCAAAGGACGCTCGAACAGATGAGGTGAGCACATCTCTTCTTTATGCAACCACTCGCCAAGTGCTTTCTTTGCCAAATAACTTATTTTGCTTCTTCAGTTTTGCACAGTTTGTCATACAATTTTTTCAATCTGTTATGTGCTGTTCTGAATTTCTGAATGGCAACAAATTAAGTTCATTTGTTTATTTTTCATTATTGAAGAATTTAAAAGCATCCTCAAATGAGGGGGGGATCTTATTATAATTTTCAGAAAAAGTTCCGGTTTCTGCTCATTCATCTTGTTAGTAAATTGTATAGTCTTGAAATTCTGATATAACACTTATTTATTTAATCAGATCTCCATATATTTTTACTGTAGCATTTACATAGCATTTTACTGTGCATGAAATCAGTAGACTTTTCTAGAATGCAGTGTCGTAATAGTCACTTGAAGTAGACCTAGAAAATTTGCACCATTTGTGTGTAGATCACTGGAATTGGTTTTGTTTTTTGCAGTGCATTAATGATCTTTCAGAATAATAAAATATTATTTCTGAGTTGATGATATTAGTTAGGCATAGTGGAATCTTCCTAGAATTTGTTGGGATGAAGATTAAATAATTATTTATTATTGAGATTTAGTGAATTACATGAAATTGTTCAACTTGTATAGCTGTGCACTGTTCACTAAGTTGCTTGGTGTTGTGAATGTAATTGATTTACTGCATCACCATTTACAACATTGTGATAAGTTCTCAGTGCTCAGTTTGTGGTTTTAAATAACATTTAAAATTCCACTTCAAACTTACTGTGCTTCTGGAAGTATACTAGTTTGTAATTGGGTTCTTGTATAAGATGGTATGACATCGCCACTGTATTGATGGAACTTCTGTTGGTTGTCTTGATGGTTGGTTCGGGGAGTGGGTCTGTGTGTGTTTGCATTTCTGGTGTTTATTTTCATTAGTCTTGCAAGGTGGAGAAGCTATTAATAAGACAGAGATGTCTTTGATTTCCAATCTTTATATGCCAATTAAGTAGTGATGCATAACTAATTTTCAATCTGAACACCGTAATTATTTTGATAATCATTGTGACACATTTGTATGTTTACAGATCCTTTCATGTTCAATAAGAATACTTTTTATTTATTTATTTTTTTAATAGGTGAAAATTTGACTGTCAAGCTGTTTGCTGTCACATTTGTCTAGGAAATTGTTAATAAAAAGAATAGTCTGTATTTGACATTGATGCACTATTTTTGGTTTATCCATATTTCCTCACAATCACAGACAGTAATTTATTAGTGAAATGAAAGTATAAAATTATAACATGTAATAAAGATATGCATGATATCTTACTCTTTATAAATCTACTTGTGCACTGTGGTTTTCTTGGTTTCATTATGCATGGCTTGAATGCAATTGGTTTCTTAACTGTGGAAATATTTTAGTAGAAGCATTATTCAAATGTTTTTCGTTTAATACACTTGATAAGAATGAATTTGGCTATTATAATAATACTTCTTTCTTGCTCTATATATATTCCAGTATATTTGTATTCATGATTTGAGTACTGCCTTACAGTATGGTTAATTGGTTTTCATCATACTTCACTCATTTTAATGAACTTATAAGAACTTTAAAGAGTTTTTATAGACATTCTGGTCTTTAATTATTTTAAATTATTTAAACAATGTCTCCATCTATACTCCAAGCAGTACGCTGCATTAGTTATTCAAATCTGACATCAGAATGTTCTGATTATTGCAAGAAATTTCTAATAAAAATATTGAGAATGTATTAATTTAACATTTTTTTAAACCTCAGTTTGGAATTCAGTTACAGTTGGACTATTTTAAATGCTCTTCTATTATTTTGTCCATGGAGAAAGAAAGTCCTATGTAATGTGACCATCGGTTTCTTTGTTGCAGTGCCGGGGCTGGCCATCCTGGTGTTGGTCGTGGCCGTGGTGCTGGCCACTCTGGGCCTGGTTACGTGCGTCGTGAGCCATTACCGAGCTGGTGGCGGAGGTCTGGGGGGCCGCGCTCGCTCGTGGCACAGTGAGCATCCACCCCCGGGCCCCGCCCCAACGGCACCCGTAAGTGCTCCCTTGCTCTTCCTTCTTGAATCACCCAACACAATTGTTGAAGACTTTTAAACATCAGTTATACTATTACAATACATTATTTTATTCTACTACACATTCTAATACGTTATTTCTTTCTTCAGAAGCATGAGTCACTGAACCATGCAATCAAGAGTGTAACAAGCTACCTTACCTTGTAATCCCCCCTGCTCTTAACTTATAATTCCTTCACCATTTTCATAGTAGTAAAACAGAGTGATATTCTCTCTGCAAAATAGTCTGAAAACAGAATTGAAATTGAAGTGAAACACTTCTTTTTACTTAGAGTACAGCCTTCCCTCCTCTCTCAGAAGGCAAATCACATGTCGTTCAGTAATGTGCTCTTCTGAAGAGCACTAATTTAGAATGTTACAACACAATAGTAATTTAGAATGTTTCACACACATTACTGCTTTAACAACTGCTGATATGCACAGTCTTCAGTTTAATTGGTACATTTCCATTCAGTTGGAAACTACAGAACTACAATGGAATAAGATTTTATTGTTCAGTATACTTTAGCTGTTTCATTATCCAGAAAATACATATTTTTGGTCCTGTCTCAAGTGTATTTCCTTAATGGATATTGCTAACAAATTAACTTCGTCCAAATAAGGATACAGGTAAGTATGCTGAAATATTTACGAATTAAGATATGTATTGAAGTCATCACCTGCTTAGAACTTAATAAACTATGACAATGATTGTCAATTTCACAGATCATTATTAGTTTTTAAATTTTAGTCTTCTTGTATTTCTTTACTTCATTATGGGATAGATGTACATTTTTAGAGTTCACTACTTTCTTCTCAAATCTCCTGTAATTGTGAACTTGTCAGTTGTATATTAAATGTTACACAATGTGTTGAATGAACTGATTGATAGATTGATTTGATCTTTAGTTTGTTTTAAAAAGTTGTCTGTGATAATTGCTTCTTGTATTCAGGTGCTATGAACTTTGTTTCATCATTCATATATATATAGCAGGCAAATGTGTACAAATGTTACAGACTCCTCCCCTCCATTTTAAATCAGTGCTGCATAAGCAAGTCAGTCCTTAAATGGGTAACAGATGGTCAGAAAACATTAATCAGTTTAATTATGTAAAATTTAGCACTCCACTGCTGAGTTCCGGTAGTTTGAGAATGTAGTTTCCTATGCATGTTCCCATCACATGTTAAACACTGTCAAGATTTGTCACAGTAATTCCATGCAATCTCTCTGGACTCTTTTTTCTCGCATTTAGAGGTAGGCTTACAAGAAAGTGGTATGATGCTCACTTTCCAAACACATTTGTCAATGTAAAACATCTTTGTACAATTTATTGGTGGAGTAATAATATCCAGAGTGATTTTCTGGAAAACTGGACAAAGTCTTAATTGATCCAGAAAAGCTGAGGAATTTGTAGAAATTTTTTTAGATATTATTCCTTGAAAAAATAGTACTCGCTTTCTTTTGGCCAATTCTTATTTCTTAAACCAGTATTGCTAATTCTTTTCACAGGGAGATTTAGAGAGCTGACAAATTAGTAATAGACATCAAAGCCTTATTTTTATTCAATAAAGAGTGAAATACTCTTCATCTCCTGGCGGAGAAAAATAAAATAAGGCACAGGAAAAACAAGAAAATTGGGGAAATTTGTTCCTAGAGGAGTTGTCACCCTGAATAATAGGCGATTGTATTGTCTTCTACATAATCTCCAAGTGAAAGTGAAGCAAGAGCACCCAGGGCAGTCAAATAATGAAACATAATTAAATAGAAACTGTTCTTAATTTCAGTAAATTTAGTGTCAAGAGAGCCTTTATGGAAATGATAAGGAATGAAATGTTCAAAGTCTGAACTTTCTAATTAAATATTATTTCTTGTCATTCAGCAGTTAGTGAGTTAGCAAAAGTTGGTTTAATTCATATGATTCCAGCTCTGTAAATGTATGTGTCAAAAAGTAAATATTAGAAAAAAGTAAACCGCAAAAGAAAATTCTAAATAATTATTTCCTTCACCTTTTAGAGAGTTCTCCTTTCCCATTGTTTTGCAGTCAGGAAAGAGTAGAAAACGTTAGCAATAGGAAGATTTACCATTCTGGTATGAAATTTTTTCTATTCCATTTCTTATATTCTTTCTATTCCAATTCTATTTCAAGATACTTTACTACAAGTTTTTCTAAAATTTACAAATTGTATGTGGTTTCTCATGATTGATCAAGTATTATAAGTTAACCATATTTACCTTAAAAATAAGTTCACCCTGAGTATAAGATGATCCCCTGATAGCAGAGGCCTTTTTTAAATCTTAACTAATTATTTTTGTTTAGTCAAAATAAAATCTAAATTCTAATTGACTAGAAAATTGTTTTGATGAAAATGTTAAAACTTATTGTCTGAGCTATCACTATATTCTTATTCATTAAAATCATCATGTTTTTTGTTACTGCCCTCATCCTCTTCACACATCATTGTTTTTGGCCCTCCCGCCACATTGCGATGTGTTTTTCCTCTGACTTTTTAGGCTCTTCTGAAAGTATTGCACATTGAATTTGTATTCTTAGTCTTTCATCTGACGTCTTCTAAGAACATTTCTTTCTGTTTCACCAGATTATCTTTCTGTCCCATTGTTCGTGGCCTCTGATTCTTTAACAGAGAACCCTTTAAATCTCGGTATCTCCACTTCGCGGGTAACATGAGAGGTAGCGACAAGTTTCGGAAATTTTTGCCGATTTTTTATTGTCGTTTCCTCTGTGTTTGGATGTAGAATGCCTACTTGCGTCAAACCGAGAGCTTGCGTGGCGTTGTCGATCACATCATGAAACAAACTTTCGGAAACTATTTTTATTCGTTTTCAAGTTTCATTTCATTGCCATTCGTTTTAAGATTTTAACTTTAATACCGGCCCATTCAAAAATATCGATCTAGATCGCCCGGCAAAAATCGCATTGGATGTAGAGAATATGTCCGCATATAATTATTTTATACGCCTGATTATACACGCGGACGTATTCTGTACGTCCATCGCGATTTTTGCCGGGCGATCCAGACTGATATTTTTGAATGGGCCGATACTAAAATATCAGGCGTATAATTTTTATACGCCTGGTATTATCGCCTTCGAAGCTTATTGTTACATCAACTTTTACGAGTTTCGAGACTCAGAAAGACAATGTCAAAACAAATTCTAGCGGACTAGGCTTACTCTACAAATACAAAGTGGCCCCGTATTTTTCGAATGAATTACATGGGGAAAAACTTGTTTTTGCTACTACACTTGTGACCTGTAGTTTGTTATCTTCAAAATTTAGAAATAATCAGTAACGTACAGGTATCTTAAAATTTATTTACTCCTTGCTGATGATATAATGTGTGAGATTTTTGTGTGTTGCTTACATGAATTGAAGAACAACATTTTGTGGCCATTGGGTACTAATAGGTGGATTTTTATTAACAGAAAAATATTCCTAAACAAATGTTTTCATTCTTTCTTCTTAGAAAACAATTATATGAAAATATAAGTCAATATTAATGTTAATATTAAATGTAATGTTATATATAAATTTGTATTAAAACTAGCAAAATAAGAAAGAAGAAATTTCTGTCACAAGAATTGCTAGTATACTATTTTAATTTCAATTTTTCCTAGGGGATTAATCTCCTGAAATTTGTATCTGTAAGACATTTTTAGTGGTTTCTGGCAATATTCCTCAAGAAGGTCATTATTTTCAACATCAGCCTCGGAGAAGAATTACTTTTCTAAAATTTTAGCTGCTTAAGTATTAATACTGATTTTCATGATGTGAGTTCCTTCCTTTCATGACAGAATTAATCATTGATAAATTGCAAAGTTGTTTCTCATCAACAGCCATTTGTCACTCTTGTCTGCTGCCCTAGTTTAATATTAAAATGTGTGTGATTTTTCTGTAATGAAATAATGTTTATTTCATCTTTTGCCACATTTTGTTTCAAAATTATATATTTGCATTCATGATAAGACAACATCTTAAAAATTAATTAGTGTGAAATGCTCATTTTGCTCATGCCCAAAACAAAAGATATGCAGAGTGACAAATAGGTATCAGTAGAAACGCACTCTATACACCAGTTATTTTTCTTCCACTTCAATAATACAATGGCTAGTGACATTAGACACTAATTAATTCAAATACTTGTTTAAGTTTTATGAGCTGCATACTTGACTATTGTACTCTCTTGCCTTTTAAAATGTGTTCAGTTATATTTATATCTGTTGAACAGAAATTTCTGTTCTTTTATATATTAAATTTAAAGTCAATTCAAGACTTGATTTTTGATTTTACATACACAGATGCTGGCCCTGCAGCCTGGAATGGAAAGGCTGAGCCACGAGATGAGGGACCGCCAGGTGCGCCTGCACTCCGTCAGTACTGACTTGGAGCTGGACCTGCCACCTAACATCGCTCTGCCTGATGGAGAAGAGATCCCTTATGGTAGTTCCACAAGGCTGCAGATCCGTGATCCTGAGCAGGTGTGTTGTCTCAGTATATTAAGTGGTTGTGAGTAAGTGGTAGTTCTATTGAGAATATCCAAGAAAATTATTATTTCATTTCAGTAAGAATAGTTGGTTTCCTGTTTTTCCCCATTTTTCATGTTTTATATAGAGAAATTTAAAAATGATGTTACCTGTTGATGCTAGTTTGTCAAAATTAGACATCCTATATTTCATGAGGCCATAAAAATTAAGTGGAAATGTTATATTGATTTCATTCTTGTTATGATACACTAGTTAAGCAAATATAACACAATTAAAGTGATTTTTTGGGAATATTTGCTGTGTCAAATTTCCTTGTACTCACACAACTGACATGATTTTGAATTTTATGAGATCATTCAAATCTAGAAATGTTGTCATTAGAAATACCATCAGATACTGCCTCTACATAACATGCTGTTGAATCTGTCTGTTTCAAAACTCTAATCTTTGTCACAAGTCCTAGTACTTTTAAAGCATTGTGAGGATAAGATAGTCTTTCTCTTCTTTTTCACATTTCTCTTGAAGACTTAAATGTTCGTAGAAGCTTAAAAAATGGTTGTTCCAAGTTCTTTGCCAGACTAAAGATAGGGTATATTATATTGGTTCAAGACATAGTATTACACTCTGACTTACCATTTGTCTTGCTACATTGGACTCAAAAATTGTCCAAACAATTGTAACATGCTAATTATGGAGTCCTTTAGTTGAACTATTGAGGATTTATGGTAGCATCATCATGAAGCGCAATCAGTTTTTTCACAAAACATTTCTCTCTCCATAGTAATATTATAATTTGCAATCTTCCACATGATGCTCTTTTGCCTTGCTAATACAGTTCTTAAGAAATAATCTATTTTTTCATGTGCAAAAACTTGATTGTATGTGGGAATTTGAAAATTGTGTTTTGGAAGTTAAATCACTGTTGTTAGAAAATAAAATAAACACTGTAATTGTCTACATATTACTAAATAGATTTAATGTCAATCTATTTTTCGATTCATATAAGTTACTGAATGACTAAGAACAGTCTAATCCATGTAAATTTTGGTTTGCAAAATCAGTTGGTTTGCATCATTTGAAGAAGACAGTGTGTGAATTGATGAATTAAGTTTCAAATCAACAAACAAAAAAACTCCATTTTGTTCTTGGTCAACTGGAAATTGAAACCTTCTGTTAAGTTTTGGAGTTGCCACAAAAGTTCCTATGTAAATTCCATTTTAAAAATTGTTCAAATGACGAGGAAATTAATTTATCAAATGAATGTTTGTACATGATTTGGCTGCATTTACTGGCTCAAAAAAATTCCAAGAAAACTAAAAGTGTTACGTTTTGTGCAAGCTTGATTGTTTTTTGTTTGCATTGTTGGAATACTTAAACTACATTTATAAAGAATTAACTTGCTGCATATATTGGTAGAGTTGGCAGGAATACCAAGTTGTGATATGAACAAGATACAGAGAATAATACCAACTTATGGAAACTGAAATTGTTTAAAGTTTAAGATATTTGTACACTTTACACTAACTCATTGCATTTAATGAGTAAGCAGTCTTCACATTGCTCATGACTCTTTATGTTCAATGATTCAAACCATTAGGGAATGTTCATGTGCATAGCTCATATATAATTAAAACTCGCATGTTTGTGCTCTAAAATATTCAAATTGTAGTTGCTTAATATGGTTAAAAAGATATTTTATTTGTGGATGTGTTTTAGGTCAAACACTTCTGAAAATTTTTAAGCCTAAGAATCCATGGTTCATGGAAAGCAAAATACTGAAATAAATTTAGAGAAAAATTATATTATGTAATGTTTACATTTGAAAATCGAATTGTATATCATATTTTACGTAGTATTGGAAATTTTGTAAAATATGGAGACTGATGCCGTTTTTATCTAAATTTGTTGTTCTTCTTTAAGCATTGGGCTGTAGATCCATTTGGCTGTAAACTCATTGGTCCTTCCATCTTGTTTTCGGTCATCCAAGAGATCGATATCCTTTTGGGTGATATTGTGAGACTTCTTTTAAAGTTCTGGAATTATTCATTCTTTGTATCTGGTTTGCCCATGCACTCCTGCATTCTTTTATTTTTTCATTAAAATTAATTCCCTAAATTGTGTGCATCCTCATTTTTTACTCTGTGTTCTCTCGTAAGTCCCAATATTAATCTCAAAAATCTCATTTCAGAAGTCTGAATTCTACTGCGGAATTTGTTATTCAGTACTCACATTTCACTTCCGTAGAGACCAGTTGGCACGCCTATGGTTTTATAAAATTTTAGGAGTGTCTTTCCTTGCTTAATTTTTTAGGATTCTTTTAATCATATCACATTTATGATTAAAACACTCATTTTCCTTTTTTCATCAACTTCCCCTGTGTATGAAATGTCACAACCTAGAATCTTAAAAATGTGGAATTGTTCAATGATTTTATCGTTTACTTCCAGTTTAAGTCTCAAAGGAAAGCTGCCTTGAAAAGCTGCTATTGTTATTGAAACAGAGCTCTCTGTAATCTGTTATCAGTTTCTGCAATAAGTACCTGATCATCAGCCAATATTAAAGTTTTAAAAAATTGCAATCTTTTAAGTTGTCCGTAATTTCTAAAAAATTCAGACACTGTTTCCATTCTCTAATACTGTTGTCTAAATGGAGACACATTTAAACAACAGTATAAGATAAAATATGTAACAATTATAAGATGGCTGACAAACTACACCCTTTATTAATCATCTCTTGTAAGGTCTCTCCATTATATTTCTTTATGGTAATTTGTGTACCAATATATATGTTCTTAATAACTTCAATAATGTGTTGGTGAATTCCTCTCCTGTCCTTTATGCTCCAGAGCTTGTTCCATAAAACATTATCGAATGCCTTGCTGTAACCTATAAACCCTGAACATGTTGGAAGATAATATTCCCTCCTGTTTTCTATTATTTGCTTTAGAGAGTATGCATTATCTGTACATGATCTTCCTTTGCGAAAACCTGTTTGCTCTTCAAGGAGTATGTAATCTATTATGCTTCTTAATCCTTTAGCAATTATTTTTGCGACAATCTTGTGAGAAGCATTTAGCAGGCTTGTTCTCCTGTAGTTAGAAAATACTATTCATGAGCCTCTTGAATATTGGGACAATCAAGGCTGTTCTCCAGCTTTCAGGAATTTTGCTTTGTTACCAGCAGAAAATTGATATGTCTAGAAGTCTATGTTTTGCTGCTTTTGGTAGATACTAATTTAAATTTCGTATATACAGTACAACCCTACTTTTACATTCCTGGATTTTATGTTTTCTCGCAGTTTACACCGATTTTTTTCCAGTTCAATTTTCTTATGTTCATAATGTTAAATTCCTGCTTTTACACTTTTGAAATAAAATTTTTCCCATCATTTACGCTTTTTGAAGCCATCATGGATCTCTGAACACCATTTTACTATGACATTTTTGTTTTCTGCTGCAATGTTCTCTCTTGCAATGCAATTTATCTCATCAGCAATAAATTTGAATCTGGCTTGGAGTTCATTCACTGTGAAAAGAGGTCTCTTCGCTCGTTCATTCACTCTAGTACAGTTGTAGTGTAGTGTGCACCTCACTGTAGTATCAAAGTCGAGCATAGTAACAAGTTGGATATTGTAGTTTTGTGCTTTTAAGAAAGTTTTAATTTTAATACTATTAATTTTGCCCAGTAATGGATTTAGAAAGAGAGAATGAGTCTTTCTATTCAAGAAAAATCCAAAATTTTAGAGCAAGTTGAAGTCCATAAAGGATCACATGTTGCACTAGCTAAAAAGCTGGAGATATTGACATCCACTCTTAACACGATAGTAAGAAACAAGGTCTCTATTATTCAAAATGTAAATGAAAATGGACATTTTTGCATGAAGAGGAAATATGCCTGCTATTCAGTGTGTAGAGCTGGAGGAAATTCTGAAGAACTGGTTCCAGACAGCATGTACTTGAAACATCCCTGTGAGTGGTGTGTTGTTATGTGAAAAAGCCCTGTACGTGGCCTGTAAGCTTTCCATTGAGAACTTCTCTGTGTGTAATGTGAATATTGTAATGATTCAAAAAGCATTACAATATTGTTTATAAGATTCTGTGTGGAAATGGCAATGCCATGCCAGAAGAATGTGTTCAGGAATGGCAAGAGGGGAAAGTGAAGGACCTCGTGAAGGAGTATTCACCCAAGGACATTCTCAGCATTGATGAAACTGGACTATTTTTTTGTGTTCTTCTGAACAAAACTTTCACATTTAAAGGTGAGAGTAGCCATGGAGGCAAAAACAGTAAACATAGACTTGCTGTAATGTTGGGAGTGAATGCTGAAAAGCTTTGCCTATTTGTAGCCCAATACGGAAGCCCAAGAAACCTCGATGCTTCAAGAATGTGAAAACATTGCCCACAAAATACGAGGCTAATAAAAAAGCTTGGATGACTTCTGACCTTTTTGAGAGGCACTCTTGATGCGAAGATGGGAGCACAAAACAAAAGAATTCTTTTATTTGTTGATTAGTGCTTTGCTCATCCAAAGCAAATCAACTTTGAGAAATATTAGAATTGAATTCTTGCCAGCAAATTGCACAAGCAAGTTACAGCCAATAGATTTAGAAGTAAACCTTGCTTTCAAGACTTACTACAGAGAAAATGTGCAGAAATTATTAGGTTTTATGGAGTCTGGAAAGGACACAATGACATTCAAAATATCCATCCTGAATGCACTGCATTATATTGCAAAGGCACAGAAAGATGTGAGTCAGTCCACCATAAGCAGCAGCTTCAGAAAAGCTGGCTTCTTCCGAACCCATGAGGTAGAAGTAAGTCGAAGAAGAAGATTAGTACATGGGAGAAGATATTTCTTCATGGGAGAAATTGAAAATAGATTATGAAGTTAAAGACTTCCCCCATTTTGACAATGAACTTGCAACTGTAGTGTCAGTAGAAAGTTTGATCAATTCATTTCAGAAAGAGACAGTGATAGTGATTTTGGTGATGATGTCAGTGATGATGATAGTAGTTTGTCTACTTGTGCAGTAGTAGTTCCTGCAATAAACACAAACAAAAACAAAAAACAAAAAAAAAAACGAATTCTGCAGAAGAAGGCAAAAGTCATCCATATTTGATTTTTTTTAAAAACCCTAGAATTTTTGTTTTTGATGTAATATACATTATTTAATATTTAATATAAGTGGATTGTAAATTTTCAGTATTTTATTACATGTGCAAAAGGGTTTTCTCTCTGTCCCGTGATTTACACTATTTTTTGTGGTCCCGTGACAAGTGTAAAAGAGGAGTTCTACTGTATAATATACTGTTTTACAAAAGTGTTTTACAATGATCTTCCATGGATGAAATAATGTCAACAACATCACATCCCACAATGATTTTTCAATTTCATGTTACGACTGTTTCATATATTAACCCTTTTGTGGGTGCTGTGCTTCTTGTATCATATCATTGCATAAGTGTAACATATCATTGCATAATTATACTGTATTGGATTGAACATCATACTATGCATTTTAGTTTTATTATATGCTTAGCATTACAATTTAATAATTACTATACGGGACTACAAAGAAATTCTTTTATATACTAGAGGAAGTTATTTCTTTGCATGTGATGATGGTATGAGTAGGGAACTTTCTGAAGTAGATAAGTGTCCATTGTGGGTAAATTTGATTTCATTTGTGTAGTCAGATACAAAAATTGTTAGGTTAAATAGTTTCTTGCACTAATATCTGGAGCATTTAATTGATGATACAACAGCACATACGTTCTTGTATTATTGGTAACAGTTAGGTAATATAATTATATTACTTTTTATCAGACTAACCCTTCAGATGTAAGAAAAATGGGGACATTACATTAAATATCTAATTTAGAATAAAATTTCATTAAAAAAAAGTGTCTAATGTTGTAATTGTTAAGAAAATGCCAACAAATAATTTAAATTTGAAAATTCAGAGGAATAAGTAAAATTTAGACCAAAGCTATACAATGGTACGTTTCAGGGGGAGGGGGAGGGAATAGAGCTATTTTTGAGAAAATCTGAGGCTTCATATAAAGTACCTCCAAAAATAAAAGTATCCATTTCAAATGGCTCCAACAATAGCCAAAACAATCAGGGAATATAAAGTTTGATGAAAATCCTGTAAATTTTGATGGCACTAGGATTGTTCAGACAGACAAACAGAGATTAGCCCATTGAGTCCTACTGGTGTGTAAACGCAACATTTTTTCTATCTCATTTTCTTCAATTGTTTATTTAAATATCATATTGTTTTAAACATTTTCAAACAAATATATAGTTTTGGTTATAACAAAAAATGTTGTATTAAAAATCTATCATTTAACAAATAATTACAGAATTTTTGAATATGTTGCGTGTCACTACTTTTCAGATGTATTTTTTTATTATTTCACAAAAAATATTTAAATCAATATTTTTTAATAAATGCTTTACTTTTATGACATATTTATTTCAATAAATGGACTGAACCCTCCACAAAAAGAAGAAGCACATGTAACGACAAAAACATACAGAAAATTAAAGTACATACTAGCAAGTAAAGCACAGATACAAAACAATACAAAAACCCAGATACAATACAAATTACAGCTTGTACAAGCCCCTAATAAAGACAAAAGCTTTCAGATACAAATTACAAAACTTAGAGCACATAAGCTCATAAGAAATTTATATACAAATACAAAATAAAATTGATGCATCTAAAACAACAGGACGTGAAAATGTTCAATTAAAATTTCCTTTTGTGCTTATTTCATAATGTTACACGTAATGTTGCGGGAACACATCTTTGGGAACATGCTGGAGCGCCTCGTGTGAGGCTAAATTGTTCTTAGAGAAACTGGCGGTTTGTGCTGATCTTCATTTCTCCTGTCTCAAATCCGTCATTATTATCCACAGTTCTTTTTTGAACTAGAAGCTGATAACATTGTCTGTACAACTCGATTAGTCAAATTACATTTAATGTGCACAGTTTTATAAATGTATCAGAAATGTTATTAAACAACTGTAGAAATCTAATCTCTTTCGGAAGATTTGGATACTGAAAAACAAGAAAATAGAGATGTGAATGTTGTAATAATTCCTCCGCGAGTCGTGAAGTTACCGGCTAGCACAGCATTTCGGGTGATATTTAGTGTGACTATTTCACGAATAAACACATTGCATGATTTGAAAGGATAATTTAAATCACAGGAATTACAGAAAAGGGAAATATTACTCTATTTACAACCGAAAAATGAAAAACTTTCATTAAGCTCCGACTTATCACCACCTTCTGGAATAACTTATAATCAAGTTACATTTGAATAACAGTTTAATGCAGAAAATGATTTCAAATATGTTTCAATTTTATGGTAATAAAACTTCAAAAAACAATTATAACAAGGCTACTTAAAAGAACATTTATTAAGAGCACAATCATTAAAGTTGTAGGAAGTTGTTTTCCAAGTCTTGGCCTTCCGCGGAAGTATTTGAAATGGAAGATGTACAAGATGAGTTAGCAGCGGAATTCGTCGATTTCGAATGGATTGAACACACGTGTGCACCCATTAAAGTATTTTCCTGAATAATTTTTGATGTAGCGTTCCACATTGTTTTGATAGCATATTCTTTGTACTCATCACGATTAATCTTCATATATTAATTACCTAAAATATGTGTAAATTCCTCATTTGTAGTTTGTGCTGTCCATTTGTATTTTCTTTCTTCACAAAATTCTTGAAATTGCTTCTACACGATTTCTCTGTTCCTTTCGCTGTTTTTCGGCACTGAATGTTTAATAATAAATTCTATTTCTGAGTTTTAAACATGACCAAAACGACACATTTTAAAATTATATTGATACACACAAGCTATTTTGGAGCTAAAATAATTGCTACCGTTATCTTAAAAAGGTAAACAAAGTTTTTACAGCGATAAAAAAGGTAAACGAACCGATGGCAATAAACATCTGGGATTGGTTTAATTTGAATATATCCTTGCTTAGCATTGGCTACTTACGACGCGGACAGACATGAGTGAAATAGTCACATATATATTTTAAATGTTTTTTTATATTCTTGAGGTAATTGAGTTTTATTTCTTTCAAAATGATATTCAAGAAAGTATATGTAAAATTTATATCATTTTTTGTAAACTAAGATGGAATGAGGATGAGACTTCATTCCAATACTTCTTGTGTGTTCCCAAAGTAGTGCAAATCCAACATTAGTTTTTTCATATTTCTGATAAAAGTAAAATTTTAAAAACCACTTACATGTGTTTTCTAATATGAAATTGAAACGAAAAGTATAAATAAAACCTAATTTGATAATTATTTCTGTATGTGGGAACTAATGGGTTAAAAAAACAACACGTTTTTGCTATCAGGGAGCTCCAAAAATTGTTTCAGTCAAAATGTTGGAATAGACTTTGTTGCAGAATTACATAACATTCTCTGTATTAGTTATGAGAAGGTGTAAAACAAGTTAACTCATGGTTAATAAGATTTATTGTTGTAACCTAGTATTAACCTGTAAAGGATTGTTAACCATTTGAATAAAATAAAGATTTCAATATATTCATTATGCCAAAATGTTTGTGTGCTTTAAAAAAACTTCAATTTATATCTACAACAACACTGATTGTGAAATCAGTGTTGCTTTCATCACAAAAATATATTTGTACATTATTGTCATTGTCATTGTCATTGTCATCAAACACCAGTATATTGTTCAACTTGAATATGCCAGGAATTTTACTAGTCATTTGACCTTCATTCTTTGTCTATAAAGCATTTAAATAATTAAATTTCATCTGCAGATACAACCACGTTTCACAGAAACAAAACATAAATGACCTAATAAAACATCTGAGTTTGTGGTCTGCTTGCAAATTATTTATTCATGTCAGTAGTGAATGAATTAATTTTGAAATACTGATTTTTAATGAATTGCAGAAAGATACTAATCATTTCAACATTACCAATATTATCCCTTTGAAATACTCCAAGAGGTAAATAAAGCTTTAGAACATGTTGCAAGTAATAGATTGCTAATAGTGGATTAGAAGGCAGAATATTAGTGGTTTTTCGGAAGACATTTGAGAGTTAATTTCATCATTTTTCCATGAAATTGATTTGAACTTAATTAATTCAATCTCTTGAGCTCTGCTTTGTTTCCTATCAAAAATATGAAATAACTTCTAAGAAATGTGAGATCCATTTCAGTTGTTATGTCACCAAAAGAATTTTGTCTGAAATTGCACATAAAATAATATAAAAATTAATACTTATCAATAAATATGTGAAATAAAAACACTAAAAGGAAGAGCGAAAACATGTCCATCTTATGGTAAGAAGAAAAGAAAGAAAGAAGAAGAAAAAACATAAACAAACAAACAGGCAGTGGAATATAATCAACTTTCTAAGAGAAGTTTGGGAAATCAGGAAGGAATAGGAAGATTGAAACAGGTCCCAGATATAATCATGGTAAGACAAATGAAGATCACACAAACAGTATTATCAGCAGTTCCAAATCAGTTTTGGAGTATGCTGAAGCTTAACCATTTCTTTGGGAGTGAAATTCAGTGGAGAGTAGTTATTTTAATCAATCTTCAATCTAATCCCTTTAGCCTTTTATTGAAGCTTTTATGCCTTAGCCAGGGGCTTGGCATCATAAGATCTCAGGGTTCCCAGACAGTCACCCAACCAGGAACCTGTGAAGTCTTGAATTGCTTAACTTCCGGGACTTCATGGACTGCAGTTAAGGAATTTGGCTAGCAATGCATGAGGGGTTTAAAAAAAATACTTTGTCTTTAAATTTTTTTTAAATTCAAAGGGTACTAACTCATCAATGGCTTTCTATCATTAAATTGTGTTCTTTACTATACTTACAACAGGTTTTGAAAAACACATACTTAAATCTCAATACTTAGGCTTCTGGCCTAGCTACTAGTCTATTTGATGGCATGCAAATTTAAACCAATGAAGTTTTGCGAAACCTATCAAAATTCCCATGATTATCCCATATTATAAGAAAACTACTAGTATTTGGAAATAGTGTGTATGAAACTATTAAGGAGCAATGAATGAAGAATAGATAAATGGTCCCACAATGACAGATTTTGTGAGAAATAATTTGACATACTACACAAACACTAAAGCTACAAAAAACAATGCCTAATGCCAAAGTGTTTTGTATTTAAGAATGCCATAGTCTATTAATGCAATTAAAAATCTTAGTGAAGTGAATTTTTTCTGATGTGTGTTTGGTGTATTTTGTTTTATTTTACTTTTATTTTGTCATCGACAGTAGAATATCTGGCTTACCAGTACCCAGTAGAAAATTTTCTTCAAAACTTGAATGTTTCTCTCTATTCAAATGATCTGAAGTAACATTTGTAATACAACAGCTTTCTCATGTGATAACCATTTCTCTTATAACCTATGACCTACTCACCTCTTATAACCTACTCACTGTATCACCACAAATCATTCTATAATCATTCATGCAAAGCATATTAGTTAATAGTTGAAACAGGAAGCACCTACCTAGTGGCAAAACGTGGCAGTTTTGCCAATCAGCACTGGACTGCCCAGCACCTTTCTGAATTAAAGAAGAAGAAAAAAGAAATGTAGTTAGCCTCCCCTCTTGTTGTAGGTTATGACTGCCTGTGATAATGTAGTTAATGGGGATATATGGTTAGCATACATAGTAGCTTTGGTATGTGAGATGGAGAGGCATGTTAGTTTTGGCAGTAATCACGAGACTTGCCCAGTGTCTTTTTGCAGCAATGCACACTGGATCCAACTGCCAAAAACCTAGGCAAAATATGAAGGATTGATATCATTTGCTTGAAAAAGTGTTTTTCAAAAATGTTGTAGTATATCAGTTTTATGTTCTTAATCAACAATATCTGGCACCCTTGCATACACATTTTCATGCAAATCAAGCCAAAGCTTTGTATTTGGGCTAGGGTTTTGGCAGTTGAACCAGTGTGCTTTGCTGCAGAAAGACAATGGGCTGGTCTAGTGACGACTGCCAAAACTTATCATGCCTCTGCAACTAACATTTCTAAAACGTTATGGAAGCTAACTATATATCCTCATTAACTACATTTCTTTCTTTCTTCCTTTTGTTCATTATAAATAACTTATTTTAATAGAAAAAATAATAGAATATACATACAAAAAATAAAAAATTAATAGAAAAACAAACGTAGGAGAGTGAAATAAGTTTAATGATACAAATAATAAATATAATTGGTTTTACATTGAACCTTGTACACGATTACCAGATTGTTTGGAGAACCTTTTCTCCTTGTTGTGTATCAATTCCCCAAATTATCTGCTTAAAAAGGGAAAAATCATGAATTGATCGTAATTACAGAAACAAAATGTTTTATTAGTAGGACTACAGGTCTCCTTTCAAAATTTTCATCTGGCCCCCTGCTGGCCACTCTATGCACATTCATTTACAATATTATATAAATTATTATAATATGATAACTACTTAATGTGTTAACTACATTATTGCTACGCTGCGGAATTGCATTAGCTATCTTTTTGCTGTTTATTAAATGCAAGCTGATACTTTAATGCTGTAAAGTATGACCTTTTTTCTCACATTTAATTTCAACATAACTGAATGTATTGTACAATTTGTTTTAATCGCCATGCATAACACATGTAGGACACATGTAGGGCGTTTAAGACAAAAATCTGTGTATTCAATATTGTTCTTTTACAATGTACCTTTTTGCAATTTACAAAAATAATGTATTAGCAAAAAGTGGAGCCGGCACCAATTTTTTATGCCATCCTTTGATACATACGAGCAGAAAATTTTAAGAAACAATTTGGAGCATTTTTTGAGTAAAAAAATAGTTTAAAAATTCGAAGTAAACCATAACCACAAGCAATTTTGCTTGTTTCATAATATGAAATACCTGCACTGGCAGTAAAATGGAATGCAGATTTATTGATAGTTGTTAGATTTCTCTTAACCTGTAGGATAAAAACAAAAAAACTTAGTTTTTTAAATTTTCGATTAAAGATAAATTCATTTTGATTAATAAATATGAGAATAGGCAACATATAGGCATTTAAACCAAAATAGGCATTTATAGAGACTATAAAATTCGCATATAATACTCCTAATAACTCAAAATGAATAAGAAACCTAAAATATTGGGTTTTTCATTGAAGGAAAAAAAATAGGCTAATAGGCAAAAACCTGCAGCTTAATTATTACTATTAGGTATTTATAGTTTTCTACAAACAAAATTGATTGTATTCTTTCTTATACCTCTTCTAATTTCTAAGATGAAGTAGCTAGCCTTGAGCTAATGCAGTGAATGTGACAATTTAGGCGTAATTTGGTAATTTTTATGCTAATAATTAAAATGTAAATCTTATATGTGCCAAAGTGGTCTTTGTACAGTTTCTGTCTGTTAAGTTGCTTTAATCTGAAAATACTAGTTTTGAATATTCTTAGATGTTTTTATTTGTAGAAAATTGGTCAGTCTCGACAAACACTTGTTTCAGAGACCCTGTCTGTTATAGAATGCACAAAAATTTTAGTGAATGTAAAGTAATAAAAGGCACATTAATAGAAAACATGTTTACGAATTTTACATGCTCTACTGTTATTTTAATGTAGACCACTTTAGCTTCAGGCCAGTCAATTTCTATTAAAACTTTTGGAAGCTGAATTTTCCTGCTTTTGATTTGATTTCATTTGATTGGTAAACTGGCAAGTAAAATATAACTAAAAACTTTCAAATCATAATTTTATTGCATATTTTATTAGAACATCATCACATTACTAATTTCTTTAACGAAATACACAAAACGAAGATAGATTTCTCAAACAGTGTTGTAAATACACCTTTGAATGTTTTCCTATTCCCTGTCAGATGAGTTGTCGTCATTCCATGCTTCCTCAGAGAGATCTTGAAGAACTTGAAATAAATATCTTTTTTATTGTTGATCATGATATCAATTTCATGAAATTACAAAAAAGATGAGTAATATTTGTACAAGTTCAAATTGTGTTTCACCGCGAGACAAGTTATTTTGTTTTTGTAAAATTGTTGTTAATACTAGACGTACTTTCTATTGAAATAGAGAATTTTAAAATCAGTGAAGATGCACACAAAGAAAAAAAAAAGATCAGCTAGTGACATAAAAGAATACATAAAAAAAATTGATTAGATCATAGATGGTCAAGCCAGAAAGGGCAAGTATTAGCATTACCAGCTTATCAGAATTCCAGGAAAGAGAAGCTAAGACTTGCAGACTGGCTTACTTTGTACACCATGTGATCACTAATACCCAATTTACATGCTTACTTTTGACAAACATATTTTGGATTATTAGGGAATATGTGCACGTGCAGATTCCTGAATCCCAGAATAGAAGACATACTGTGTGTGCATGCATTCACAAACATTGGAATCCTTTGTTAAAAGGAAGCATGTATATCGGGCCTTGTGGGATAAATATGAAGTCTGAGGGTTTTGATACTGCTGGTAATTGTTTGATGGTCATACATTGTGAAGCCAGATAGTAATATTAAATTAAGTAAGAATATAATATGTTTGAAATAAAATGTGTTAAGAGACACAGGCAGAAGTATTATTGCTAATTTTTGGCCTTTGTTCCTATGCCACCTTAAGCAGAAGTATCTCACTTGTAATGTTGTAATGTGAAACTTCCCCTCCTTGTATCATAAATTACTTTTGTACCCCCCAAATGACAGTTGAAAATGAGTTCGCGTATTTTGCAGCACCAAAATTAATTCCTGAGAATGTATAATTAAGTATCCTGAATATGAGCTA
Source organism: Acheta domesticus (assembly GCA_031308135.1). Taxonomy (NCBI): domain Eukaryota; kingdom Metazoa; phylum Arthropoda; class Insecta; order Orthoptera; family Gryllidae; genus Acheta; species Acheta domesticus. Next base: position 172,321,278 of record JAHLJT010000631.1, on the reverse strand, counting down.
AATAAGTTCCTTTTCTGAGTATTAGTCTAGAATCAGTAATTTTGAATAAATGATTATTGTAGGTGTCAGTACAGTTAGTTTGTTCTCTTCCATTATGGGGACTTGGGCCTAATTTTTTCCAGTTGTTTTACAATTTTGCCTGCTGCAGAAGCTGTGAGAAAGTGTGTGAAGGACCTATGTACTCTCATTAAACACTAGAAGATAATGTGGTAGCCTTTTGGATATACTCTGACATTTTCTTTTAGTAGGCAAGGCTGCTGTACATAATACATGGCATTGTTGAAACTGTGTAAACAGATTTATTGTTAAAGTTATTTGACTTTTCAAGGGCAAAATCATAAAGTGAAGTTTGCTTATAATTCAAGATTGTAGTGCTTGTGATATTTCTCTTTTTGAAACAATTACAATAAGCTGTATTTTGACCAATGCTTTATTTTATTTTCTGATTTCTTTTATCTGATTATTTAAAAATGTAAGTGTCATTTCAAAGAGAACTTGCATTAAAAAAATTAATGTGCTAACGATAATTAAAGTTAACAGAAAGACATTAAGTAATTGCTTGTAACAAACTTGAAAATATTTGTAGTAATTTGTAAATAAAAATTTGTTAGGATAACGAGTTCATGTTTGAAGATGAAGTGGTTCTCAAATTCATATCCTTACCCTGGATGCAAAAGCAAAATTTTTAAATGAAAACTTCAAATATGTTTATTAATATCTTCATTAAAAAAATAACTCTGAGGAAGATGCTCTGAAGGAAAATAGAATATCATGGATTATATAAATATATCAGAGGATTTAATTTTGCCTGGCATATGCAAATTATCCCTGAGGATAGTCATAAGTCTACTGCCTTCAGCAGGTTAGTTTGAACTCTTGATTTTGGAAGCCAGTGTGCTTGCAATCGCCAAGCCTTTGGGGCCAGTGAATATTGGTGCATTTTTAATCATTTAATCATGATATAAGTACCAAGAATACTCTGTCTATGCAGAATTTATCAACCTAGAAATCTCCTTTGCTTACAAGATGAAAATAATGTGATTTAATGTGAAATGGTAATCCTTTCTGCCAAGTGGATATTGCAGAGAGATACAGCCAAGGAAAGCAAAAATGAACTGAACTGAACATGAAACTTTCATCCTACAAATAATAAAAAGTACCTTAACTTCTAACAATTCACTCTAAACATTATTGTGCATATCTTAGCATTATTTAAAGAAACTACCGGATAATTATTAATGTACTAATGTTGTTATGTCTCCATAATTGTTTTAGGATGAAATTGCATTGTTTACAGAAACATAAAACTTAGTGTCCTTTGAAACTAATTTTTAGGGGCTGCCTTCTGGAACTTGTGTCAATGCTTTTTTCATCTGACTATTAGTAATTTAAAAAATTATCTTTTTACTAAGAAAATACCAAGAAAATGTGTTCCTGCCTTGGTTAAAGCTCTTTAATAGTGTATATGTGATGTGAATCCCCAGAAACTTGCTTTTTAATTTTTCATCATAATCAATTGGATACCATTTCGCATTCAAACTTCGTAGCATGTAAAAAGGTTTAACAGTGATTATTTTTCTTGAGAAAAAATAATAGAAAGCTTACCTCTGATAATAAAATATACTCAAGGGTGTATGAGGGAGATTCTAACTTCAACTTAAATGTTCATGGTAACCCAAGTATTGTTTTGTTGATCAACGACATCGAATCGATCAACGAAAGATTTATGGAAAATCAAAGAAATATTTTCTTAGAAATTAGTGTCCTCCCATTTGTTTTACATACCTATACACTACTTATATAGAGAAAGAATTGTAGGTCTGCAGTGAAATGTCATTATTTCAATGAAAATGAAGATTTTTCATACTCCTGGATGTAGGAAATTACTTTCTTGTAAAAGTAGTGTAGTCAGAATTCACATTTTGTGGATCCAAAACGTGGTTTCTGACTTTATCCGACTGTAAACAACCCCAGTATTTAAATTGAAGACAGATTTTTAACCAAAATTGATATTTTTGGGTAGGTCTGACCTTTGTTGCAGCCCTTCGAATTTGAAACGGATATTTTAATTTCAGGGGTTACTTTATATGAAGTCCCTTCAACATTTTTAAATCTGACAGTCTCTAAAATGACTCCTAGTTTTTTCATTAAAGTTTTGCGCAAAGAAAGCAGTGTATGTTTATAAAAATGTCTCAGTCCAGTTTGCATTAAAACATCTGAATTTTTGAAAATTGTAAAAGTTTTTAAACTTTGCTAGCCTCTCCATTAACTACATTTTGAAGATAAAATTTTGGTCTTGATGAAATCTCTTCCTCAAAATTAGATCTTATATTATTATCATGTATAATGTTTTTTTCAAAATATTAGTATTTTTCACGTCCTTTTGGGTGAAAAAGTCAACTCCTTTATAGTGAACTTCTGGGGACTAACATTTTTGCTTCATTAAATCAAAGGTTCATTACATTCAAAAATCCCAAAATATAATAAAGTTTTCAACAGAGATTTGTTTTATTTCGGAGGTTCAGTAAAATATCCTAATGCTGTGAATCCAAAATTTCAATATACTTGTTTTCTTTCATCGTGATTCTGCATTGTCCACTCTCTTTAAATATCTTAACCCCTTTTGGACTAACCACTGTTGGAGTACTTTCTTCATTTTTATATCTGCTTGGTAATCACACTCCTTTTCTTCTGTACTGAAAAACTCTTTTACTACGTTCATAATGGATTTTGTTAGTTTTTAACTTGTGGTCCTTATTGATGAAATCTTCATGGTGGACAATTGTTATTTAAGAGCTGAAGCAATTTTCCTCGGTGGCACAGTTACCTGAATTGCTTTCATTTCCCATAAATATTATAAAATCAATTAGCACAGCTCTCTATATGCAAACCCTTAAGGTTATAAGGCACTGAGAGATTTTTTTCCCAGTGTGTTATATTTTTTGGATTCACTATACTCATATCTAAATGCAATATAACCAGAGTAGAGAGTAGTAACAGGTTTTTAAAAGAATATTTTCAATAAACAAGATGTTTTTGAAATTGGCTTCAACATTTTTTCTTTAAATGTTTTGCTCAAATAGAGCAAAGTTAGTCATTTATTTGGAATTGTCTAACTACTACACAAACTTACTTTTGTCCAATGCTTTCTTTAGAGTCAGTTCTTTTCATCATTGATTATCTTAATTGCATCCTTGAAAACTGCTTATTAAAAGAGTATATTCTTGGATAAAATGTACACAAATTGCCAAGTCATACAAAATTGCCGAAAACAATCATTTAGATCACAGAATTATGAAAACGTGCACAAAATTCACTTCTCCCCACAGCTCGTCACACGCAGTTTTTAACTGTTTTTGACGTAAATAAATAAATTTAAAAAAAAATTTTCAGCCGAAACATTCATATAGTGCGTCCCTTACATCGAAAGTTGAATAATTTGTGTTCCTGTATGTAGTAAATTGCTTCTTCTAAAACGTTTTTGTAGACAGAATAATTTTGTATAGCACTAGTTACTAAACTTGGCAAAATATTATTGTACATAATGCAGAGTAAAATTGAACTTGGTACGGACCGACGGACAGACCGACCGAGTGACGGACGGAGAGACCGACCGACGTTTTCCCGCCAATCAATTTTTATGTATCAAGGATCCACAAAACGTGGATTCTGACTAGACAATGTATAATAGTAAGGAAAGAAATTTACTATATCCACTTTTTGTCACCACGACTAGGCGATAGGAGCTATTCTGTCGAAAATTCGCCCATTTTTCCCCGCAGCATTACAATACTTTCTCTACCGAGAAAGTAAAAAGGAATAGTTAAACTAGGGTTCACTGGCCATTTTGGTAAACATTTAATCCATCCTTATACCGAACTTATACTAGTAGTAACTGTATCCGTAAGAAGCGGGATATAACGACGTTATACCAAGCTTTTATTAATAAGGCTGTAAAGAGTTTGTTCAAAAATTTCCTGCTCACTATTACAATACTTTCTCTGCATATGAAGTAAGGCGAGAAAGTAAATATTTTTCCAACGATGTAAATTTTGTTAATTCCACGCTACGAAAAGTGAATTATAATAAATGGATATAAGGGAGAAAAGTGTTACACATTTTATGTAGTTGAACGCTTCAATCAGAACTTTCGGGCCTCCCTGCGTTTGTCCGTCACTCGCGGGTCAACTTTCCCCGGTATTGGGGAAAATAAGGTGTTACTTTTCGCGTTCTGCTGGCGAGGAACTGATATGTTTTCCGCATTTTTTGGAGAACTGACAGAATTATTGAAAATCGTGGTTTGGATGTTTTATAGCAAGTAACTCGGGAGGGCTTTGATGTGGGGGCGAGTTTTAAGCCACTAGGTAAACAGTAGGTAGTTTTTGCACAACATGGAAGCTCCCTAGCGCATATCTTTTGAGCGTCTGCTCAGCAGTGGCGTAGCGTCAGGGGACGCTGAGATGCTGAGCATCCCCGTATATAAGAACCTTAAATACTGTATTGATAATCTTACAAGTGGTCTGTTGAGCGAAACACGTTTTGTATTAATTTAAAATTGATTTCCTATGATTGAATTCGGCGGGCTGTTGAAGCTGGCCTCTGATTGCTTGGAAGCTAAAATACTTCAGCGTCTGCCGCCAGATTGCGACGAGCAATGACGCATGCGCAAATGGCGAGGTCCCCCTCTCCCCTCTTCACCCCTGGCCCAGAGAAACCCGACTGCTTTACGCTAGCGTCTACTGCGGAAAGAAGCTCGTTTGTGCACGAGAGCGCAGCACACTTCAGGCGTTCAGTAAATTATCTTTCTCTCTCTCACTCGGGATTCCCGCTTGGTCATGGGTACAAACTGTAGAAATAGTGCCTGACTACTATTTCTTAATTAATATCCAAGAAATTGTATTATCTCTTAAATAGATTACATATTATTTAAGACTGCAATGTATAAATTAACAAATGGTCTTATTGCCATTCGCGTATAAGAATTAAAGCTGAGCCATTGTATAATTTGCTTTCGAGACATCGGCAGCCCTGACTGCTGTGAGGATTTTGTGGGAAGCGCCTACACCGTCGTAAGCAATCGAGATCGTGGAAGTAGTCCCAGTGTATCTGCCTTGTGTTGCGTTCGCCTGTTAGACGAAGTAGTTGATAGTGACATTTTGTGTGTTATTGTTGAGCATCCCCAAACGTGTGAGTCACGCTACGCCACTGCTGCTCAGACGGACAGTCGAACTCATGTTAATTAGGCAGTAGGGAGATTAAGTTGACAAAATTGCGTACAGCAATCGACAGCAATGTCGATGTTATGTATTTGAGCAGATGCTCAAAAGAGGCGCGAAACTCGAGCTGCGCATGCGAAGTTAGATATTCCTGTCTATTGCGGGCGACTTACATCGCTCGCTAATCTATCACTCGGTCATGGTATATCGAATTTCTTCCATTCTGTAGTGGCCATGTGTACTGGAAACTATATTCTCATGCTGCAACATATTGGTGGCAAAAATCTTCAAATACAAATATATGTTTATTCGATGTTCTATTTAATTAATACGGTGGTCCCTCGTCAACCTGGACGAGTTTTAGAAAAAAAGTTGCCAAGCATAGTAAATGAAGATTTGTTATATAGATAAATTGCTAATCTCAGTAGGTATATTTCTCGAATACATTTGCTAGTGGTCGAGGTCATCTCCCACTAAGCCCTTCGCCTCCAGCGTCGGGCCGCTCGAAGAGGGGAAAGGGGGGGGGAGGAAGTGGCCCTGGCCGTTCCCTGGACGTTCTCATGTCAGACTAGTTTGTACCGATGTATATTGTGTACAGTATAAATAAATATTACCACGTGTTTTTAGGGGAAAATGTGACGATAACCAATTTTTGAACTTCATTAAAAATGTTTGATAGTTCCATGTTCTTTTTTTATCGTTTATTCCTCATTCTTTTATTTTGTCCCTCATTCTCTGAACCAGGATTTTCGTTAACTCAGATCGGCCCCGGTCCCAGTTGATACGGGTAAACGAGGACCTACTGCATTACATATTTATGTAATAATATAATTATACACAGGATCCGATTAACGAAAGGGGGCCCTCTAGGAAGTAAGCTATGTTTAAACATCTCAAGAAAAAGATTTGTATAAAATGTTCGAACTTCCTATCTAACGCAGTTGATTGCGTTTCCTATTTACAAGAGATATAAAATGATATCGCCAAAGGTATTATTTCAAATTACATTTTCGTGGAATATCGCTGCAAGATTCGATAATATAAATTCTGTTCAATTGATTTAATTTTTGAGACTGAATTTATATTAGTGTGACGAGCAACACCAGTCTGATCCGTTTTTAGCACTGTCACAAGTTATGTTAAACATTTTCTTTTACTATATTTTTCAGGTAATGTTTTTTCAGCTTTTGTGGGACCCCTGGCTTCAGCCCTAATTTTCCATTCACTGATTATACAGATCATGCAGTGGTACACGGGCAGCTCTGGTTGAATAAATGCGAAATATGGAAGATTCGACATTATGGGAACTTGGTACACTCTATCGCCACAGTTCGGAACTTCTTTCATTTCGACCTAAACGGTATGAAAAAACTCTACGTTTCAAACGATATTGGTCTAGAGGTCGCTGTATGAAACAATCAGCAAAACGCCCGCGGTAACTTATTCAATTCCTCTCGACAAATTGAACCTATTGGCCCTACTTTTAACCGGATCTTAAGAGTTCTAGGAGGAGGAGGACGACGAAAGAAAGGGAAAAAAAAAAATAATAAAAACTGGTTTTGGAGGGGTTTACAGTGGTGAAAAGTTGTGAATTACTATACCGCTTTTCCGGCGTAACTTAAATCCTTAATAGAAATGATTTATAAAATTGACGACGGTTAACTGAATAAGTAAGGAAAAATACATTTTTAGAAAGTTATATAAATACTTCATGTAACTCGCTGTACTCGAGGATAAATGGGCCAGGCAGCTTTCTTAACCTTAAAATTTATTTTTATTGTGAATATGCATAGCACGAGTAAAAATGATAAACGTAGTACCTGCCGCCGGTGCCGTGCCAAGGTAGTTTTACATGGTATACATTGAGAAAAGTGTTTCACTTAACGGTTTCATCAAAGCGTCATTTGAATCAATTTTCTACGTTACACGTTGACATTTATTGTTGCAAAACACAAGATAGTGTGTTGTGTAGATTCATTTTGCTTTCTGCTCCATTTTCTTTTAAGATGAAGTGTACTTTTCTCGTTAGAAAAGTCGATATCTTGTAACACCCAGGTGTTACTAGCGAGGCGTATAAATGAGCATGACGTTTTCAGGAGAGCGAGATCTACCAGAAGTGCATCCGGCCGCCGCCCAACCGTACGGTGTTCGACGGCGAGTCGCCGCCGCCCTACCGCTCCAGCTCGGCCGGGCTGCTGGCGCTGGGCGCGGGGGCGGGGGCGAGCGATTGGTCCAGCGGCAGCGGCAGCAGCGGACCGCACGTGGTGCGTTGCCACAGCCTCTCCAGCAGCAGCAGTAGCAGCGCCAGCACCAGCAGCACTGGCAGCAGCACCAACAGCAGCACCAGCAGCAGCAGCGGTGGCGGCGGCGTCGGGGGCGGCGGCTGCGGGCCCGTGGGCGCGGCAGTGGGGGCGGCTGCGGCGGCGGCACGCCTTCTGCCTCGCGGCGCGCCCGCGCCCTTGCCCGCGCCTGCGCCCGCGCCCGCGCCTGCGCCCGCCTCCGGCGCCGCCGCCCTCGCTGCCGCCACCGCTGTCCCCGCGCCGATCGCCGCTTCCGCCCCCGCTCCCGCCCCCGCCGTCATCGTCCCCTCCGCCGCATCGCGCACCCGTCGCCTCTCCGCCTTCTCGGATCCCCCGGGCGGGGGCGGCGCCCTCGCCAATCTCACCATGGTGCCCTGCCGGACGGAAGGCGAGCGACAGTCGTCGCCCCCGCCGTCCTGCACAACCCCCTGCGCCTGCCAGCACCCGCCGCCTCCGCCGCCGCCGCCACACCTCCACCCGCCGCCGCATCATCACCATCATCATCACCACCACCACCATCACCACCACCACCAGCCGCCGCACGGCGCCAAGCCCGTGCCGTCGGGAGGCGCGGGCGCGGGGCCCGCCTGACCGGGCCGTCGCCGCCCGCCCCGATAGTGATAACCAGTCTTTCAGCAGTATCTCTCGGTCCTCACTGTCTTAGAGAGTGAGCGACTGTAGGTGTTGAACGAAATCCTGAGGCAAGGTGTAGGAAGACGAGTGTTGCAATAAAGAATGGTCCATAGGTTGCAAACGAAAGGACTTTTCGTGAATAAACACAGCCTTGCACTTGGGACAGTCCAAGCTTGAAAAGTGCTTGCAAAAAGTGTGATATCAGTCAACCATTTCTTCTAAAGAAAAAAACATTTTGATATCTACCTTAGTCTCTTCCAAGAAGAGCTGCGGGGAGAAAGTGTGATATTGATTGGTGGATTGTGTGATCTTGCATGAATGGGCTATTTGACTCTAAATCTGTGTTTTTCATAAAGATGTAGCAAATTATTTGCGATCTCAAAAGTATAACTTTTCACACTATGGAAATGTATGTACAAGACAGATGGACATGAACCTAAATTTTGTGTAGTAGCTGCATTTTGAAGATATACTGGGAATGCATTCATTTGTGATAATAATATAGAATTCATGGGCTGGTTGACTCACACATACACACATTCAATACACCATATGAATTGACATCAGCATGTCATTATTTTCCTTTTATTACATTTTCCTGCAGATGATCAATTAAATTGGTGTTCTCTTTATTTATGTATCTGCCCAACAATCAGATATTGTTATTCATTGTAGCAATTGGAGTCCAGGGGAATAGGTAAACAACCAGCCAAATACAAAAAGGCACAGATTTTCTGTTGCCAAATTTTACTGATATGTATCTTGCCAATTCAGTTGTAAGTGTGCAATGCATTACCCTAAGGGATAAATAGTTGTTGAAATGTACATTTAAAATGAAGGAATATCGTTTCATTTGAAGTCTTTAAGTTTTATATTTAGTTGTACTAATCTGATGCCTTGTGGTGATGTAATTCATGTGTATATATACTTGGGGGCTCAACGATTCGAGCTACCATGCTGTGATAATTTCTTTTTCTTTTCTTTTGGCTTAAAAGTCAAACTTGAAGGTCTGTTGCTAAGCACAAATACCCTCGGACCCCCACAGTGTCCCTGTCAATTGCTCCCTGGGCCTGAGTTTCCATAGCCGAGTAGCAGCACTGTGGTAAGTAGAGTGTACACATTGGCTGTGGCTAGCACTCCGAGCCTTGTTCACACCCTTGAACTGTGAGACAAGCTTCTGCTTTTTATTAGGGATGTTCTGCTACAATTGAAACTAACCTTTCCTGTATTTAATTTTGGGATGTGATATCCATGTCAGCGAATAAATAATTTGTGTATAATGTCACTGATGCTAAGATGCCAAACTTCACAGAGTATTATTGTCGTAATTAGCATTGTATTTAAAATTTACTATGTAGGTGCTGATAAGCTTTAACTTTCAGTGTATTTTCTTAAGTTATTTGAAAACCTTCCATGTTTGGTTTTCAGAACAGCTTAGTAAGGGGCTCATGTATTACCGAATTTTCTTGATGGGTGTAAGCTTCAATAGCACATAGGAAGGCGACGTGTCAGTGTTAGGAATATCAAGTTACAGATGTCAAAGGTTCTCCATTAACGAGCAGAGCCAATCAACGTATCACTGTTGTGGGTTAAAATGAACCATCTTGCATCAACTGTAACTTGTGTATCTTTCCCAACTGTTGAAATAAATGCAGATGTATTTTTGTAACTTACAGGCCATTGTGGTAGGTGTTTTTAGTACCCATTCCTAAGTAGTTAAACTGAAATGAAATTGCTGCTTTGCAGTTTATTCCAAGTCCATCCTTTTCTTATCCTTGTATATACTCGGAAACGTCACAACTTCAGTTGTTGGTCTCCTATCTCTGTTGCACACAATTATTTTTGGGGGGGTGGGGTGCTAAGGGTTTGTAAAATCACTTAACGAAAGCGTAAACCCAATGGCATTGAAGATATGTAAATGTGATTCTCGTTGAGCACAATACAGGGGATGAAAATAATAATGGTGATTTCTTGTCCCTTGGAAGGTTAGAGCAAATGTGTGGAAACCAATGTTCTGTGTATCAATGGTTCTGCATATTTTCTGGAAATTCCATTAGTTTCCTAAATTCTAATTCATCTCGACCATCCTATAGTTAAAAGAGTATTGTATATTAGTGTACATTATTTCATAAATTTCCAGAAAGAAGTGTAAAATGTATTAATTGGATATGCAGGAAGGATAGGATTTTTTAAATACAGTTGGTAAAAGCAGGTACATAGTTGAATGCAATAAGCTATTGATATGAACCCCATTGAGATTTATTATTGCAAAGGTGTGCTAGAGGTGGCAATTCACTTACAAAAAAATTACTTCTGGATATGTGGAGTGGGTTAAGATTGCAGAAAGGAGACCATGCTTATGTCGTCACTTTTGGGAGGATTCAAAAATGGACAACACAAAGGGGAAGTTTTTCTTTGTAACTTACATGCATGAATGATTCTCTTGACTCCGTGTCGTGAAATGTGATCCCAGTACATAACACATAATTTCCCCTTTTATTTACCAGACTCCTAAAGGACGCACAATTCAGTTTTCAAAAATGACAGAAATTATTACAAAGTTTGTGTGGAAGTATATCATTCACTAAGACTGACAGTTTATAAGAAACCAACACAAAACCCATTAACGTTCTATTGAATAGGGAATCGTCCCTCCCAGTCCAGCATCGAGATTTATCTAAAAATATAGCTTTTATTACGGCGCACAATATATTTTGCTCGTTTACGAGGATATTGTTTTGAAACCAAAGTTGTTGAAACTTAAATGTATCTATTCAGGATTGTGAACAGAAACTTGAATTGTTTGAAAAAGAACGAATAGACGATATTCTGTGAAGAGTAGAGCGATAAAGCTTCTTGAAACTCAGGGTATACTCGTATCGCTTAGCGCGTCGAGAGTGGACGTCGATCGGAAGCTTGTGTGAAGTATAATTACACGTGTCTATAGTATATTGTTGTGTACATTTTTGTACCAACATGACATCAAATTCCTCAGGTAAGTGATTCACGAACTTTTGTGTGAATTTAACGTTTTATAAGTACATAATTTATTTTCTAAAATGTTAGAGGAAAAAAACCGCTTAATACTTTTTAAAATAACCGTTTATACTTGGGGTTTTTATTTCTTGGCGGATGGGGGTCTTGTCTTCACGATGGAATATCTCATGGTATTTCGCGTCGTTCTCAGCCGTGCCGCTAGGAGACGCATGATCTCCAGCACTGCTCGATAGGGTCGCGATCATTCGACTCCTAGTGGCAAGACCGAGAACGACGTGCCGAAATACCATCGTGAAGACAAGACCCTACGTGTCAAGAAATAAAAACCCACGTATATAACTTATACGGAATTGATTTGAGTAGAACAAAATCGTTAGGCCTACACTTTGTAACATTACAGATCTTTTATATAATATAGAGAATTTATCTACCTTTACATTGACAGTAATTTTAATGAGTGCAGGCGGCTCACATTTTTTTCTCGTTAGGTATGCCGCTGGGAGGGACGCGACTTATATTGTATGAAATTCTTTATTGCGAAAGTCTTGCATTTCCCGAGCGAATACAACAGGTTTGAGGAAGGTTAGTGTATATTTCTTTTCATTAAGAATACAAAATATTCCAGAAGAGTTAAATCAAATAAATAACCAATAAAATCAATTTCTTTTCTATTAATAATATCGTTGGAACGCAAGCGGATGACATGTGGAAACTTTTTTGATGCTCAATAACGATTGGTTAAGAGAAGAAATGACTTTTCTTCCACAACACAAAAGTAACAAAATCCATAAGTCATAAAGCACAACGAGAATTTGGTACATTAAGCGGTAGGAAAAAGAGAAGGCGCACAAAAAACTTAGTCGAGAGCTATAGCCCCCGTTTGTGTCTGCAACACAAACAGTTTTTACAAAACAAGGCAAACGAAATGTGGCTCAAGTTATAAAAAAGGCTACGATTTCAAGTCTTCGTTCTTTGAGAACAATTATGCGCTTGAACTTGTCAAAAAAAAAATCCAGAGGAAGCATTGGCATTAATTATTATAGATGCAAAATTTGAGCAAGTCACAATATATTCGATTAAGAAAAAGTGCGAAAGAGAGAAATTGTGAGATATGTTCGGCCTACAACAATGTGTTATAAGTAAAACAGCAGTGCTACCCCAAATGTATAGTTACTTCGGAGACAAAAGCATAATACAGAATTCGCGCAATACTCGCAAAAATAGTAGACAAAGAAAATGGAAGACCTCCTTCATGCGCTCTTGGTATAATCTCATCCACTTATATCTATTATCAGAAATTTACCTGAAACAAGAATAAATAAATTGCCACAGAAAGTCATCAATATATTGAAAGTGCCTTCACATTCCCCAGAATTGCCAGGAGTTCACCAGGATTCAGAAGACTCATCCCAGGACCAAAATGAGGATATTGAAGATTCTTCAGAGAGCGATTTTGAAGTATAAGCCATGTGAGTAAGTGGTTATCTTTTATTTTCTTTTGTAATTTATTTTCTTTTGTTTTCTACATTATATGTAACTTTTAACATCAAACATTTTATTACACTGATTACACTTACACTTATTAGACAGTATTACTCTTATTAAATAGTATTACACTTATTAGACAGTATTACACTTATTAGATATTATATTACATTAGATGGTATTATAGATCAGAATATATTAGATGGTACTAAACGTCTATTATTATTTGGTCGCAATAATAGCGTTAAAACGAATATAGTATCTTATATAAATTACTCAACAGTATATATATATATGAGTGTTAAAATATTCAAAACCATATACATTTAACAATGCAAGTGTTATTTAGTGGATTTCAATTCCAAAAGATCAATGTCCCCGTAAATGTTCAAATTGGACCAGAGTGCGGCGTAGGGACCAGGGACACGCCCAACCCGCAACACACATCGATACTGTACACTTTATCATCATTCATATCACAGAAAAGTTACTTAGCCTTACAACTATGTTTTCGAGTACCTGAAAATATACAAGTTATGTTTCATGCTATTTACAAAATTAACCCTTTTTGGGCGTTCTTTTAATTTTTGGAAGGCTACCTCACTCAGCACTGGTTGCCAGACAAGCGGTAAGTTGAGTTTCAGTGCGAAGCTATTTTCACTTTTAAAATAATGGTTTAAAAATACCCATTTTTTGGAAATTAAATTTTTAGCAAACAAGTTTTTGGAATTTGCTGTTACGTTTTGGGGTTTCCGCTCTTCTAGGCAACTTTTCATAGCTTTTTGTTCCATTCCCTAAGGGGCCCATTGCATTCGGCCTCGCATTTTAAAGTTTATAAAATGATTTCGTCTCGAAGGAAAAACAACTCGATTAATTTTTGTGAATTTCCACGTTCTGGAACATTCGGGAATATACAGAGTACATACGGGATACATAAAGGGTAGAACCGGGAAAAACGCATTCTATTATCGATCGTTCTCGCCGGCTTTGCTTTCGCAGTCTCGGAGCCAGAGGCGTACCTAGGTATTCAGGCGCCCATGGCAAGCAAAGAATTTGCGCCCCTGTCAGGATACAGCAAATTAGGGTTGTTATTTGTTTCAGTGGGTAAACTTTAAATAGCACCCCTTGCGAGTGGCGCCCATGGCACGTGCCATGGCTGCCATACCGTAGATACGCCTCTGCTCGGAGCCGCGGAGGTTGCGCGCGCGCTCCTTATCTGCTGTTGGAATCTATACGTTGGTCTCCCTCAAGAATCGGAAGTGTCGCTCCATTCTCGCCAGTATCGGCCGATTTCCGCGGTCTCGGCAGTAGTGGCCGCTGCCAGACCCTCGGCACAGGCTCGTCGGCTCGGCCGTTCGACGTAACTACAGGATCTAAAGTCACCGCGCGTCGTGATCGCAAAACTCTTTTCAATTAATTGTAATTAATTATAATCGCTAGAAATACAATTTCAAATAAACTGTTAATTGGTTGAGAAGTAACAATCAATAGATTAATTGCAAATGATTTTAGAGTCAAAACAAAACAATACAAATTAAAAGTAAAAAAATAATGTGAAAAGTAATTTAAAGTCAACTTTTTATCTATATCAGTAAATAGAATAAAAATCAAATAAAAATAATTTTCATCAATTCTTTCTACATTGTGAATTATTGCACAATATTGAAATCAAGCTTATAAATTGGAATCTCTAATAATCTAAAAGGACCTGCAGTTTATTTTCGAGTAAGCAAAGAAAATACTACACAAGGCAAAAAGTTTACATTCCAGAATTACATATGAAAGCAAAAAAAATACGCGTAGGAAAAATAATTTATTTCATACCGATTGTAATTCCATTTAAGTTTCTTACAAATTCGAATGTAAGGCGTATTTATTTAAACACAATTAACATTTCCTATTAATTTCATCATTACGTAATGAAAACGAATATGTTAAACAAAATTGCAATGGATACTGTTGCGGTGGTGTGCGGCGAGTTGAATCGCGCGCCGCACCGCCAGCACTCGGCGGCAACTCGGAGAGCTACGGACCGTGACAAGACCCGGCAAAAGAAGAAGAGGCAGCCGGTCAGCGAAGCCCCGGAGTGGAAGCGAGGCTACGCCGCTGGGAAGAATAAAAGCAGGCCCCGCCGCCGAGCGGATTGTCAGTTTTCTAGTGGAGTTCTCGGTGTGAAATAGAGTGATTAAGCGGCAAAGTGATATTTTGGACCCGGCAATGGTGTTTTGGACTTTCTTACGGATTATTAGTGAAACGGCTTTATATTGTGTTCATCTTCTGGAAAACGGTAACCTGGCTATGTTTATGGATTAATTCTTTGGTTACCGGATTTGTTAAACTTGCACTGATATCTAATTTGCTAAATAAAAACTGTGTCTACAAAATCTGTGTTTTCCTGGACATAACAGATACTGTTCTTCCCTGCGTGAAAACGTCTTTTCTTCACTGGGCACAATTTATTGTGAAACAGTTGATGTAAGCCGTCATGGCTTCTGAATTGGGGCCAAACAACAGTGCCCACTGCAAATCAGCCTATTCAACTCCTTGCCCTTCGCCACACACAGGTAGATTTTTCAATAATTCGATATACATTAATTATCATATGCGTAATGCGTACACACTATGTAAAGTGAGGGGAAATTAATAAATTTATAACATTCTTGGACAATAGAATAATGTGTAATATTATAGTTTAGTATAAGCCTAGAAATTACAAAAATAAATGTTTTATTTATCTTCATTTCCACCACTGGCATACGAAAGATAACTATCACGTAATTCAATGAACAGAGCCTCCCTTCCATTTCTCTTACCTTCCTGGAAGAACATCTGGGACGGTGAGATATCAACGTCGGAAGTCGGGGTTATCGACTTGCCCCCTGAGACGCGACTAATGTTTGCATTGGGAATCTGAGCCCAATGCGTACCCATCACCCACCGGTCACCTATGGCACTTCGCGTCTTTTCTATGGGTAATGAATTGAGAGGAAAGCGAGCTTTTGGTATCTAAATATACAGAATGTCAAATTCAAAAAAAATGACATCCTCCAGAACCAGACAAAAAATAGAGGTTCGATGCCGAACGACTGGGGTTAGTGAAAGTTGAAATGATTTAAACATACATTTTTAGCCAAGACTAACAGAAAATAGAAATGAATTTCAAGAAAAATCTTAGAAAGTTAAATTTGTCTTAAAATACATTTTCGTGAAAACAGACGAAATAAATATTCGTCAGTATAATTATTTTTCATTATTTTTGTTCATAAGCATATCTACAAAAACTATAGATGCCGCTAAATTACTTATACATTGATCAACGTACAAATTTGGCAAACCGCAAAAATATTTGCCTTATTCAAGAGGACATGCAGCCTGACTGCCTGGAGTTTGAGCGATAACCGGTAGCGAGAGCTCCAGTGATGCCTCCCATTCGACGCGGTCGGCGGACCCCGATAACAGGTCAAGTTTCGATATCGTTCGTTCTCGATAATGGCAGTTACAGAACTGGCATTCTCGGACACTTCAGTATCGGCGCGCCTAGTATCACCGCTCAGAACGAACGGAACTGAGGGCGATTTTGTCCTGCGCTAATGAAGGGAGTCTGAGAGGGTACGGAACATGCCGTGAACATGCGAGGCAACATGCGGGGAACAGACAGAGAAACAGGGGGGGAGCTCTAAACCGGTAATGTTTTTGGAGATTTAGCTCTTCTGTGTACCCCCACGCAACAGCATCTATGGGTGGTCAAGAACGAGAAGAGACTGAAAATTACGTAAAATTGAATTGACGCATCAATAGGTCCGTATTTTCCCTTTTAAAATAAATTATTACGAAATTAAAATAATAATTATTATATTAATATTTATTACGAAGTTAAAATAATTATTTACGAAAATTGGAATGTTCGTAGATCGTCGTTCTACGAACGTCGATCTACGATCTACGAACGTCGTTCTACGATCGTCTTTTACAATAGTCACGAGTCCTCTAAATGGGTCTTTAAGGACGAAGCCGGAAGGTTAACTGCGAGGCGGAGAGATAGCGACGCCGAGTAGAGAACAGGTAGAAGACAAGTCACATACAATGTTTTGTGTTATTTCCAGTGGCGTAGCGTGACTCAAGGCAGAACGAACGCAACACAAGGCAGATACACTGGGACTACTTCCACGATCTCGATTGCTTACGACGGTGTAGGCGCTTCCCACAAAATCCTCACAGCAGTCAGGGCTGCCGATGAATTGAAAGCAAATTATACAATGGCTCAGCTTTAATTCTTATACGCGAATGGCAATAAGACCATTTGTTAATTTATACATTGCAGACTTAAATAATATGTAATCTATTTAAGAGATAATACAATTTCTTGGATATTAATTAAGAAATAGTAGTCAGGCACTATTTCTACAGTTTGTACCCATGACCAAGCGGGGACTCCCGAGTGAGAGAGAGAAAGATAATTTACTGAACGCATGAAGTGTGCTGCGCTCTCGTGCACAAACGAGCTTCTTTCCGCAGTAGACGCTAGCGTAAAGCAGTCGGGTTTCTCTGGGCCAGGGGTGAAGAGGGGAGAGGGGAACCTCGCCATCTGCGCATGCGTCATTGCTCGTCGCAATCTGGCGGCAGACGCTGAAGTATTTTAACTTCCAAGCAATCAGAGGCCAGCTTCAACAGCCCGCCGAATTCAATCATAGGAAATCAATTTAAAATTAATACAAAACGTGTTTCACTCAACAGACCACTTGTAAGATTATCAATACAGTATTTAAGGTTCTTATATACGGGGATGCTCAGCTTCTCAGCGTCCCCTGACGCTACGCCACTGGTTATTTCTAATTTATAGTTTATTAAAAATAAACTTTTATCACTCTCATGAGTTAAGAAAATATGTCATTACTCTCGATTTTCTCTAGCAAGGGTTGGTTGTACTGGATACTTTGTGAAACAGTTGAATGCTTTTTCTGGTAATGCAAGCTGATTGAGAAAAAAATCCGGGAATTTCGAAGTATCAACAAATATTTTCGTGCCAATGATATTCTGGAAAAAGCAAATGATGCAAAATATAGTTTGGTGCCTTCTAAATCTGTAACCACTTATGAAAAAGATAATGATTTATTTTGTGGTTGACGAACGAAAAGGGTAGGCGGGGCATTAACGAAGAGATCATGCTAGAATTTTGAACGAACGATCAAAAATATTAAAATCAACTAGTCTCTAGTCATACTTTAGTATGCTGAAAAAATGTATAAAAGTATATGAGAAGACTGGGTATCCACATAAGTTATTCATACCCTTTAATTTGAAATAATAGTAAATATTGAAGACTAATTATTTAAAATTTATTTGAAAATACTATTATAAAGTTATTGAACATTTGAAGAAAAAATCTAAGCTAATTACAAGCCTAAAAAATTAGAAGAGCAAGTAACGAAGTTCTTTCAAGAGGCTGGCTATCACATATTCCTGCTTTTGAAGGTCATTCTTGTTTTTTGGAGTACTTGGTGCTTGCCGGGGATAAGAACTTGCAGACTTGACTGTGAACAATATACAAGAGAAAGAAACATACTGGCGGGTACGTATTCCTCTGAAAATTGTTTACATTTATTCCCAAAAATTGTGTTTCGTGTCAAAGTCATATTTGTCTCAAAATTTACGAGCACTTATAAAATTTAAACCCGAAAGTCCGCTAAAATATTTTTAATAGACTCGAGCATTTTAATGGCCGTTGCAATGGACGCGTTCTTAAAGCGTTGTGTAGATGTTGGTTGCTGGGGGGAGGCTAAGTGCATGTTTACCAATGTAAATAACAAAAAGTACTTTACAGCAAGTAAAGGTTCTATTCTTTTACTTCACTACAAATACTGGAGTATTTCGAATTTTTACTTAAAAAATAATCAGCTCGACCTTTTGTATTACATTTAATCATAAGCCAATCAACTGTAAAATTAAGTGATTTGGCAAGACAATTTTCGTATAGCCCGTTAATTACCAAAGAATTATTTAGCCATTCGCTCTATATACAGAAAATTTACACACCAAACTACAAAACACTGCAACTATTCGTTCCCTACTTATTTAACTAGTGGTGCTACAGAATGGCACAAACTTTCCCGTATTAGTTTTCAACTTCCTTGGTGCTGGGCTAGCTATTCGGAATTACCAGCTGCCGTCTATCGGCGCCCCAAGTGCATATTTTTTTACATTTTCTTAATTTTTAGGTTTTCTAAAACGGAAATAATAATAATATTAAAATAAAAAAGAACAGTAAAACCTCCTTCTAAATAGTAATTTTATTTGAAAAATTTGAAGCCGTTTTTAAAAAAATGACGTTTAAGCGCTACTAAAAATGCGAAATTTGAAGCTCTTTTTCACAGAAAACTTTTTTGAGTTTTCGAAAAACTACATTTGATTTCATTTGAAGCACTTACACTCACAAATACAATAGTGTTTACAGATTGCTGGAAATGTGCATATTAAAGATGTGAGAGATCTTTCAAAAAAAAATTATTTATGTAACTTTAGCAAAAACAAAAATACCCCAAAAATTGAACATTACATTATATTAAAGAGTGGACTTAGCACTATCCGTTACAAACGTTTGAAAAAAAAATTGGAGCCATTTACGAGAAAATGGCGATTGAGCGTTTCTGAAAATGTGGAATTTTGAGCTAGTTTCCACAGAAAAGGATTGAGTTCTCTAGAAACTTTACTTGACATTATTTACAGCAAATGCATTGCCGGGTATTAAAAAACAGTAATATTAAAGAACAGTAAAACCTCGTCCTAAGTGTTAATTTTCTTTGAAAAATTTGGAGCCGTTTAAAAAAATGACGTTTAAGCACTACTAAAAATGTTTGAAGCTCTTTTTCGCAGAAAACTTTTGAGTTTTCGAAAAACATTTGAAGTTATTTAAAGCACATACACTCACAGATACAATAGTGTTTACAAAATGCTGGTAATGTGCGTATTAAAGGAGTGAGAGACCTTTCGAAAAAATTACATTTGTGTAATTTTTGCAAAAAATTATCAAATCGAACTTTACGTTATATTAAAGAGTGCAATTAGCACTATCCGTTCCAAGAGTTTGAAGAAAAAAATTGGAGCCATTTATGAGAAAATGGCGATTGAGCGTTTCTGAAAATGCGGAATTTTGAGCTAGTTTTCACAGAAAACGGTTGAGTTTTCGAGAAACACATTATTAAAACACATGTACTCATTAATATACAAACGTGAAAAAATGTAAACATTAACGACGAGAGACTTTCACAATTTTCGAAAATTCAGAGTTATCCGTGAAAATCGGACATGTGCCATGTTAATAAGTGTATTTTACTCTATTCATACAAGAAATTTAAAGAAAAAATTTGGAGCCGTTTTTGAGAAAAGTTTGAAAATCCCCGGGGGGCTTTATTTAAAGTACCTCCAAATTTTGAAGAATCTTTTTCAAAATCTCAAAGCTTCGACTAGAATCAGATCGACCGGGGAATATCCATTTTGGAAGAAATCGTACGTATGGTTTAGGCGCTAGCAGTGTTCACAGACGGACGGACGGACAGACGGACGTTTTCCTTTCAATTGGTTTTTCGGTATCAAGGACCTAGAAAACAGGGTTTCTGGCTACACCACGTGTTAGGGAATTTTTTTTTAAATTTAGCAACTGGCACTTATTCGTTTTCACGGCCCGTCAATTAATTTTTTTCCGCCGAAAATTGGCCATTTTTTCGCGCAGCAATACATAACTTTCCCTATACTACGTATATCACTCTGTGTATACGTACGTATACGGGAAAGTAAAAACAGTTCTTTATACTAATGGTGCTACAGAATGGCACAGACTTTCCCTTATTAGTTTTCTATTACCTTTGTTCTGGGCTAGCTATTTGAAATCTCCACATATCACATACTCTTGCCAGCTGCCATCTATCGCCGCTAGTACATTTTTTGGCATTTTCTTAATTTTTCGGTTTACTAATGGCAGAACGGAATTATTCTAGAATATTAAAAAACACAAAAACCTCATCGTAAACGGCAATGTTCTTTTAAAAATTTGTAGCTGTTTTTAAGAAAATGGCATTTAAGCACAACTAAAAATGAGAAATTTGAAGTTCTTTTTCACAAAAAATTTTGAATTTTTGAAAACCTTCTATTGAATTCATTTGAAGCACTTACGCTCACAAATATAATGTATACAAATTCTTGGTAATGTACATATTAAAGATGTGAGAGATATTTTAAAAATATTACATTTGTGTAATTTTGAAAGAAAAAAAGTACCCCAAAATTAACTTTACGTCATACTAAAGAGTGCAATTAGCGCTATCTATTCCAAAAGTTTGAAGACATTTTTTTAACCATTTATGAGAAAATGGCGTTGTAGCGTTTCTGAAAATGCGGAATTTTTAGCTAGTTTTCACAGAAAACGGTTGAGTTTTGAGAAACTTTACTTGACTTTATTAAAACACATGTACTCATTAATATCAACGTAAAAAAGTCATGTAAAATCAATGTAATCAATGTAATCAACGTAAAAAACGTCACGTCATCAACGACGTGAGACACAAATCAAAAAAATTATATTTTTGCAATTTCTGAAAAAAAAAAAGAATAGAGGAATATGGCGTTTATGTCATCTCATAGAGTACATTTAGCACCATCCCTACCAAAAGTTTAAAGAAAACATTTGGAGCAATTTTTGAGAAAATCTTGTTTGTGTATTTTTTTTAATTGCACATATTTTACCCAATATGTGCAGTTTATCCAAAACCACTAAAATTTTCAAAAAAATGTACATGACTTGAAAGAAATAACTCATTATGAGGAACAAATTTTATTCGAAGGAAAAATCTGTTTCTTCAATTTTGTACGTTAAGGAAGACGCCGAATAAAATTCAAACTTTGGCAAATTTCGAAAATTCAGTGTTTACCTTGAAAATCGGGCCTGCGCCACCTTAATAGGTGTATATTACTCTATTCTTACAAACAATTTAAAGAAAAAATTTGGAGCCGTTTTTGAGAAAATTTCGAAAATATCCGGGAGGGCTATATGTAAAGTACCCCCAAAAATTAATGAATGTTTTTCAAAATCTCAGAGCTTTGACTCAGGCCAGTTTGACTGGAGTTTCTTGAATTTGGAAAAAATCGAATGCATAGTTTAAGCGCTAGTGTTGTTCATATACACCGGACAAACTGACGGACGACGCGTTTTGCGACGTTTTGCTTTCAATTGGTTTTTCGGTATCAAAGACAAAACAGGGATTCTGGCAACACCATGTGTTAGGGGAGTTTTCTTTCTTGATTTAGCAATTGGTTTTATCCACTTTTTCGTAGGCAGGACCCGGCAATAATTTTTTTTCTGCGGAAAATTCGCCATTTTTTTCTCGCAGCATTACATAACTTTCCTTATGCTACGTATATTTCTCCGTATATACGTACGTATACGGGGAAGTAAAAAGGTAATATTTAATAGTTTTTAAGTTATGAGCTGTTGGGCTATTTCAACGATTTTCGAAATTGCAAATTCGAATTTCTCACCCTTGTTTTGAAGAATTGTTCAGGAGTTATATAATCATTAGTTAGTTATTTAGCAGTTATTTAATTTGTTTATTAGTAATAGAATTAGTTGCACATCAGCAGTTATTGAAGATAATTTTTTACGCGGCATTGCCATTCAATTCGACATGCCAGTCGGAGAAGTTAGTCCGGGACTTTCATTTTTGAACGGCGTCATGGATGCTCTGGCGGATCGAGGGGGCCCATGCCCCCTCCCAAAAGGCCTAAAGTTTTCGTTTACCTTCCTTAATTTGGCAAAGTTGATTTAAATATTGTTCGACTTATGTAATTATTTCAACAATAATATTGTATATTGTCATATCTACAATACATAAATAATATACAATATAATAACAAATATTTGTATTTATTATGTAACAAAAATCTACGATGACTCCCTCCAAAATGATCGGCTGGATCCGCCCCTGCATGGATGGGATAGCGTTAGGTAAGGAGACCTTTTTTAGTGAACGGTAATGTTACAATGTAGATGGTAGATTCAACTTTATTAAAGTCGGGAAGCATATACGTATAAGGAATTCAAAATTTGTTTTTCATAAGATGAACATTTCGTAATGCCACTGTGGGTTCGTACTTAATGCATTCTTAAAGCGATATATTGGATATCCTTCAGTTCTTTATGCTAATTTACACAAATTAATCTTGCTTGTTTATATAGTGCAATATTGTAACAGATGAGATTTATACATGTTTGTTTCTTTTCTAGATGTAAGAAAGTGCTACTATCCCTATCGAAATAATTGCAGTTACGCGTCGCAGGTGCTTCGTTCGTTTGGACTTTTTCAAGTGATGGCAGAAATTGCAATATTATAATATGTAGCCGGTCCCAATAATGCGAGAAAGTATGTGCTGGTGTATCACCTCTAGGAATATGTGTGTGAGTATGAGTTTGTGTGTTTGTGTTTTTAACTTGTTGGTTAATATCTAGTGATACTAAAAGGAAACGTTTCGATGCACGCATTCGTACTAATTAATTTCAGCTTGTTTTCGACGTACCACACTTGCCGTAAAGGTTATTTCATCATTAATCTCGAAACAAAATACTGTAGACTGCACATAAAAATGTTATTCAGGACTACCAATGGTTTCATATCTATCCCTTGAGAAAAAAAAACAATAAAATCAGAGGAACAACAGATGCTCTTCGTGATTCTCCTTTATGGTGGAACCGCTACGTTGGGCATGTCGGGAGATTTCACCACTGCTCCACTGCACTATCTTGAACAAACTGCCATGAATTCTATCTCGAGCAAGCGCTTGGGTAATTTTTGGAAACAGACGTTTACACTACTTGCTGGACGGAGTGCAAGTAAAGTTGCAAATGCTGTCCGTGGCAGCAAATAAACTGGCCAGGACATTTGCACTTGCAAATTCGTTTGCGCAAGGGAATTGCTGAGCAATTTCTTGCCAGCATAACAAGAATGAATTCCTGATTAAAAATGTCAATACACCTACTACAATTTTCATTCAAATATCATATTGTTCATCTGAAAAAGGTGACAGGCAGATAATTAGATCAAGAATCGTTATCGTCGGGTATCATATTTTATTTTATTTCAATATTTAATAAAATACAAAATAAAAATTTTGCCGTTTTCCGGTGCACTATTACAATACTTACTCTTCCTACGAATTAAAGGCGAGAAAGTAAAAATATTATTTCTGGACACTTTGCTGCACCACCGCCAGAAGCTCATGCATCACTGTCCAGACTGCCCAAAGGAGTGGGAAAAAAGAAATTGTCACCTACAGGTGATAAAGAGGTACTGTAACCACATATTATTGGTCGTTTAAAATACATTTTACCTTTTCAATAAAATAAAAAAAATGTGCCACCCGTTCCTTTCGTTTACTAAAACATAGGTTTCTTCCACGCTGCCTTTTAAATTCATTGCGATTTATTTCTTACTAAAATGTTTCTCATTCATTTAATTATAGTATATTATTTATGGCTTTTATTATCCGTTATTGATTTCAACAGCGGGATTCAGCACTTCCTTAAATTCATTTTATAGTTTCCTTGCATAGGCGCTTATGTTCTCTATTCTAATTAACAGTTTGCAAGTATCATTGTATCATTTTAACAATAAGTGTTTGTGTGGTCAAGTGATCAATAAGTGTTTTTAAAATTAGCAATGACTCCTTCATTCGACTGGTGATTTAGTCGTGCTGGCACTACGAGGAGAAATGATGAACTGTGAGCAGATATGCGCGTTTTTTCAAAACGGCGCAGCGTGCTGGTTTCTAGGAAAATCTTTGCCGTTTAGATGAAACTAAACATTAAATGTAATTTATTTCAATAGAAGTTTATATAGAGATATGTCACTTTACGAGTGAGAGAAACGGAAAAGTCCAGAGCGAAAATAACGAAGAAAAGACATATGAATAATAATTATCTTTGAATTTAAAAAATTCTATATCACCTTTAAAGAGACATACCATTTACTTACATAGAAAACTAAACTAATCGAAAAACCACCAGGAAATTGACCGTAGATGGAGATGGTACGAACGTCCGACACCCAGCGGGGTTAAGGACGTTCTTGCGCCTATTTAATAGGCAACCCATCGCTCTTCAAAACTATACGGACAGCATTCCTAACCACCAAACGATAGTGCACGGGAACTACATTGCCTACAATATTAGTTGTGTACATTTTTTTTTACATTTTTCAATTTTTCAGTTTCCTAATTGTAGAACCTA
The DNA here is from genome assembly GCA_031308135.1 of Acheta domesticus. Classification (NCBI taxonomy): domain Eukaryota; kingdom Metazoa; phylum Arthropoda; class Insecta; order Orthoptera; family Gryllidae; genus Acheta; species Acheta domesticus. Next base: position 172,296,376 of record JAHLJT010000631.1, on the reverse strand, counting down.
AATATTACTTTAAAAATATTAAAGAAGAGTAAAGCCTCGTCCTAAATGACAATTTTCATTGAAAAAATTTGAGCCGTTTTTAAGAAAATGGTGTTTAAGCGTTACTGTAAATGTGAAATTTGAAGCCTTTTTTCACAGAAAACTATTGATTTTTTTGGAACACTTAATGAGAATTCTTTTGAAGCACATTAACTCACAAATACAATAGTGTTTACAATTTGCTGGAAATATGCATATTCACGATGTGAGAGCTTTCAGAAAAAATTCGTTTGTGTAATTTTTGAAAAAAAAAAAACAACAACAAGAGAATACATCAAAATTAACTCTACGTCATCTTAAACAATACAATAAGCACTATCCGTACGAAGAGTTTGAAAAAAAAAATTGGAGCCATTTATGAGAAAGAGGGGTTTGAGCATTTCTGAAAATGCGGAATTTTGAGCTTGTTTTTACAGAAAACGGTTGAGTTTTTCACATACTTTTTCCGCAGGATCAATTTTCTGTAGCATTTCTGTAACATAACTTTTTCTACACTGCGTTTGTAACTCCGTGTATACGGGAAAGGTAGAATGTACTTTGGACGGCGATAGATGGCAGGTGATTGGGGATAGGGCTAGACCAAAAAGCTAGGCCATACCAAGAATTTAGGAAATCGAATGGTACGAGAAAATCTGTGCATCATTGTGTAGTAACACTAGTTTTCTTTCATGTATATTTATATAAATAATTTCAAAAATAAAAATACAACCAAAATGGAAGAGAAGAATAAATAAAACCACCCAAAAAAATCAGGCAGTTTATAAAACTTACCTTCTACAAGATGAAAGCATTAAACATCTATATCAAACTAGATTGCAAAAAATAAATTTAGAAGAAGAAATGGATTGAAGATATGGAATGACGAAACAGCAAATGCAGTGACAGAAAAACAAGAAGCATATTTAAAGATGCTACAGAATAGAACAGAAATTAATGTTAACGATTACAAACTGAAAAGTAATAAGGTTAAAACACTAAGTAGTAAACTTAAAAAAGAATCGTGGGAGAGATTAATAAGTAATATAGAAGAAGACATTCATGGACGGCAAGAAATGGCTTACAAATTAATGAAATTCTTAAACAAGGAGAAAAGAGAAACTGCCAATATAAATGTTATCCAAGAACACAAATGGAAAGAACATTATACAACGCTGTGGTACAATCAAGATGTAAATGTTGTCAACACAGCAGGAAATGTCATGGTACAGGAAAATGCTAGAGGAGTAGATTTAATCAAAGTATACGAACTACAGGGGGCACTGCAATCATTTAACAATAGAAAAGCTCCAGGACTAGATAACATAAATCTAGAACTAATAAAATATGGTGGTTTATTCTTAAAACTCAGATACCTTCATCTCATAAACTTGTGCTGGCAGAAAAAAGATATACCGGATGATTGGAGAAAATCAAAAATAATATCACTCTTCAAAAAAAGCAAGAAACAATTGTAATAATTATAGGGGAATTAGTCTTTTAAACGTAGGATAAAAATATATTCTAAAATTCGTAACAACAGATTAAAAACTTAAGCAGATGCCCTTCTATCAGAGGATCAGTGTGGATTCCGGAAAGGCAGATCATGCACTGATAATGTATTCATTTTAAAACAAATTTTAGAGAAAAGAATTTAATTACAGGACATGTATAGCTTTTGTTGACTACGAAAAAGCATTTGACAGAATAAACAGGAACCAACTATGGACAATATTAGAAAATGAAGGGTACCCCAACCTTTTAATAGAAATACTTAAAAGTCTGTATAGGAACACAACAATTACCATAGACCTGGGACACAAGCTCTCTGAAGAGATTTTAGTGAACCAAGGAGTACTCCAAGGCTGCAGCTTATCGCCAACCCTATTTTAATATATACATAGATAACATGATTAAAAACTGGAAAACAAAAATAAAACCTAGAATAAGATTTGGCCATGATAAATACATTAATACTCTGCTGTTTGATGACGACCAAATAATCTTACAAGAAAACGAAGATGACCTTCAGAAATGAAAACCCTCTTAAATGAAATATGTAAAGAATATAATTTTTTTCTTAGAAATTTTTTTTAAATATCGTCAAAGAAAACTAAAGTTATGGCCTGGCATGGGAAATATCCTCTCAGAATTAAAATAGCTCTTGAAGGAAACCCTGTGGAACAAGTTTCAAACTTTTTATACCTTGGTTGTGAAATATCTTTTAGCGATGACGACGATGTGAAACGAAAGCTTCATAGATTTCAATTTATGTGCGGAACAATAAGACGAACACTAAGGAATATGGTAAAAGAAGAAACTATAATGAAATTTTACAAAACAATGGCGGTACCAGTAATCATGTATGGTAGTGAGACATGGGTAACAAAGAATAGCTATGTAAACGCAATACAAAGTTCCGAAATGAGGTTCTTAAGAGCTGTTAATCAAACCACTTTACTAGATAAAATCAGGAACCAAGACATTAGAAATCAACTTAAAATATATTCTCACTTAATGAAAAAATAATAGAAAGTAAAATAAAGTGGAAAGAGCATCTGCTGAGGATGGAAGACAACCGCCATCCAGAGCAGGCTTTACTCTACACAGTGATCCAGGAAAGAGATCCAGGAAGGCCAAGAAAGCGATGACGTGAACATTGAGGTCGGAACAGGCAATTTGCCTAATCCATGAAGAGGAAGTAAGTAAGTATGTATATTTATGTATATATGAAGTAATATACGTAGTATAAGGAAAGTTATGTAATGCTAGGTAAAATAGATTTCAAGATTTCAACGGAAAAATGCGTTTTGGGGTTCCCTGATACCGAAAAAGTTATTTTTTATAACGTTCGTCCATCTGTTCATTCCACCGTTGAGATATTTTCCAAAATGAATATTCCATGGTCGATCTGGCACGACTTGAAGTTCTTTTTGCGATTTTGAATAACCTTCTTTAGTTTTGGGGGTACTTTACATGAAACTTTTCCCAAAAATGGTTTGAAATTTCTTCTGTAACCTTTTTGAAAGAATAGAGGTAAATACACTTATAAAGATGAATAGATCAATTTTTCACTGTTAACTCTGAAATTTTGAAAATTGCGAAAGTTTGATATATTTTCGTTGTCTTCCTACAACTACAAAATAAGAAGCTGAAGTTTTTCCTTCAAATGAAATTTGTACTCCAAGAGTAATTGTTTCATTAAAGAAATGTATATTGCTTCGAGCAATTTAGTAGTTTTCGCGTAATATTGAGTGAAATATGTGCTATATTAAAAATATGTACTGTTAACGTCATTTTGCTCTATTTGTTTGTTTCTTCAAAAATTACACAATCGTAATTTTTCTGAATTATCTCTCACATCGTTAATATTTGCATTATTGGCGATATATATACATTATTGGATTTACGACTACATGTGCTTCAAATTATTTTTGATTAAGTTTCTCGAAAACTAAAAAGTTTTCTGTGAAAATGAGTTCAAAATTCCGCACTTTCAGAAATGATCAAAAGTTATTTTTTCAAAAACGGCTCCAAATTGTATTTCAAAGTTTTGGTAGCGATGGAGCTAAATACACTTTTTAAGACGACACAAAAGTCATTTTGCTGTATTTTTTTTTCAAAAAGTGCGCAAATGCATTTTTTTAAATATCTCTCAGGTCGTTAATATGCACATTTCCAGTGATTTGTATGTATCATTGTATTTGTGAGTGGATGTGCTTCAAATGACTTCCAATGGCATTTTTCCAAACTCAATTTTTTCTGTAAAAAGAGCTTCAAATTTCGCATTTGCACTAACACTTATACATTTTTTTAATAACGACTCTTAATTTTTCAAGAAAATTTCCTTATGGGACGAGGTTTTACACTTCTTTAATATTCTTAAAGTTATATTTCTATTCTACGGTTAGGAATCCGAAAACTTCAAATCAGAGAGAAAATTTCAAAATGAGTAATGTAGGGCGGCGATAGATGGCAGCTGATGAGATGATGAAGCAAACCTGAAAATCTAACCCAGATCAAAGAAATCAGAAAACTAGTACGAGTTGTGTAGTTCTGTAGCACCATTAGTTTAATGAAAATATCTACTCCTCCGGCCGCAGTTCGACAAAGCTTTTTGGATCTCCATGTCAGGTAAATTAAACTTATCTTTAGACATAAGGAGCTTGTGATGAAAGGAATGTCTGTATTATAGTTATTTTAAAAATATTTTATATAATTGATTTTTGGTATGATTTAGTTTATTTTCCAGTTTAGGAGACTGAGAGAAGTTAATTTATTATAAGTAATATCACAGCACTTCGAGTGATATTTAGTGTGACTATTTCACAAATAAACACATTATATGAATCGAATGGATAATTTAAATTACAGGAATTACGAAAAATAGAAATATTACTCAAAATTGCTACCGGAAGGTGTGAAAATTTCATGCAGCTCCGAGTTAGCACTGCCTCTTGGAATAACTTTTAATCAAGTAACATTTGAATAACAACTTAATGTAGAAAATGATTTCAAATATGTTTCGATTTTATGGTAATAAAACGTTCAAAAAACAATTATAACAAAGCTTAAAAGAACATTTATTTAAAAAACAATTGTTAAACTTGTAGGCAGTTGAGATTTCCAAGTATTTGTCATCCCTGGAAGTATTTGAAATGGAAGATGTACATGCTGATTTAGCAGCGGAATTCGTCAATTTCGAATGGTTTGAACTCACGTTGTACTCATTGAAGTATTTTCCTGAATAATTTTGGTTGTAACGTTCCAAATAATTTTGATAGCATATTATTTGTGCTCTTCACCGTCTAATCATCGCATATTAATTGCCTAAATTGTGTGTAATTTCTTCATTTGTAGTTTGTGTTGTCCATTTATATTTTCTTTCTTCACAAAATTCTTGAAATTGCTTCCACACACTTTCTCTATTTCTTTCGCTGTTTTCCGGCACTGAATCTTTAATAATAGACTCTATTTCAGAACTTTAAACATTACCAAAACGACACATTTTAATATTATATTAATGCGCACAAGCTAATATAGACCTAAATCAATTGTTATCGTTATCTTAAAAAGGTAAACAACGTGATTACAGCGGAATGCAAAGGTAAACAAAGTGATTATCATAAATGATGACAGACATCTGGGATTGGTTTAGTTTGAATATATCCTTGCTTAGCATTGGTTACTTACGACACGGACAGACATGAGTGAAATAATCATAGGTGATACGAGTGCTTTGGAATTTATCTGAGAATTTCCAAAGCACGAGTGGTATTTAGTAAGACTATTACACGAATGAAATTACATCTAACAGAGTTTCAAAATATGCCAAATATTAAATTAATTTAATTTATTCAATTACATTTCTTATTTCGCTAATTTTACCATGGCCATTTGCTAATGTAGCAGATGGGCAAGGTTAAACCGTGCGGTCGTTACATAATCAAAATGGAGATAAACAAATGAAGACATAGACGATAACATGAAATGTATGTTATTTTGCTTTAAAGTAACAAACTTTTGATGCAACAAAGATTAACATTTAAAGTCACAAACATATATTCTTTCACTTGAAAATATATTTATTAAACACGCACTTTTTAAAATTAAATGTTGAAGGAGCTTCTTTATTTTCATTCACAATCGTGTTGGATTCTGAAACAGGTGTGTTTGATGATGAATGTGTCTGTCTTTATTTATGATTACCGAATGGCTTTGTTCACTAACTTTTAGGTAGGGGTTCAATGATAATGTAGTACCATCGTCTCTTGTATTATTTCAGTACCTGGAATGCACATCTTTTGCGACTCTCACTCGCAACCAGTCTTTATAAATGAGGTTTCTAAAGAAAGATGATTTCACGAAGACATGACAAATAACACTTTGACTTTAAAAATGTGAAGGATTTGTTAAAAGAACGCATCTAAACAATTCATGTCAAATATATATGTTTTATTATTCTGTGTTTTCTGGAGCTTCACGAGTTATTTAATTGATTTTGTCGTCAGACGCGTCACCAAATCTCGCCATGTTATTACTATTGAAAATAACAGAAAGCGATGTTAAAATCAAAGAGATTATATTATACATACATGGTTTATTTTACAGAGCGATTGGTACATGCCCCCTCCTAAGATATGAGAGATGGAGCTTATGATTGGTCAGTAGGTAGGAGAGGTAACAAATATCGGATAGAAAAAGCGATAAAGTTCTTGCAATACACTGCCTTGATTGGGGCATATTATATGTGTAGTTAAATACTATTGGTTTTAATATCACGAGTGAAATACTGGTGAGAAATGTTGCTGATTATTTTGAGTATTACTCATCGGAGATAAATGTGGGTATGCCAAGAGCTATTTGGATTTCGTTGTCTATTACGGGAATGAGCGCTTTTATTACTTGATATCATTGGTCTGCATTTTGCATAATCTAACAATGATAGCAATAATGTACGTATTGAGTAGCATTAATTCATTGCACTTAAAGTATAGAATATTCTTAGAATACAAATTAGGGAACAAGGACATCTATTAATCTAAAAAGCACAAATATTAAAATGTTTTTATTAAATGAAATGCAGCTACATAATTTAATGCTAACTATTTTTACAATAAATTTAACTGAAAAAATCCACACATTAGTCTACACAATTTCTCGATTCGAGTCAGGCTGTGAAACTTTTTATATTCAATCTTAGAATAGGGCTGTTAATTATAGTTCCAGAAGTTTCTCCCTGCATTTTCATCAAATGTGTTGTGTATGGTTACAGCGCCCTTAGTGACTGATATTCACAATAACATTTTGGTGCCAAACATTTACAAAATAATTACGTATAAGTAAAATATCCCTCCAGACAGCGAATGAATATTATTTAATTTCCTCTAATGCATTTTATTTTAGAGAATATTAATATATATTATTATATTTAAAACATTTTACAGAACTTTGAAAATAATCTGGTTGGCAGAAGCAAAACTAATTTTCTATTTTCATCTATGCCTTTATATACCATATGCACGTCATAATGTTTGAAAATAAATTAGAAGAAACACCGAAGCCAAGATTGAAAATCTTAGTAGATTGTGGACTCCCAAGAGAGTTTAACGAAAGAAGTTTCCCTCAGAACTGACTAGATTACCAGAAATGTACGTCACAAACCAGCTGCGGATCTCCAAAATGTTTATTCAACCAGTGAAAACTGAACGAAAATTTGAAATTTAATTTCGTCTTGTTTATCAAACATTTGTTTTTACTTTTAATGAAATTTGTTAATTGATCTTTCCCCTCCAAAAAATATAAATACAAATAGATGATAAAGCAAACAAAATCTTTGTGTGAAACTGATGAACGTTGGTTATGTTGTGTCGAAAACTCCGCATCCGATTTTGGTTTTCAGGCATTGAAGAATTGAAACAAACAGAAGTTAGATTTAGAAGTGGAGAAAGTGCGAGCTACTACCTGGCTGCTGCTGGTAACATAACACGGAAAGTTGTGATCATGCGCTCGTCAACGGTGTCCAGTCGCGTAACCGAGGGGGCATCGTGTGAAACTTCATTCAACCCTGGAAACCGATGACACATATTCAAAAATATAATTTTTATTAATTTTCTGTAGTAGTGTTATAAATAACTATTCATAAATAATCATTTGTAAAAACAGAATAAATGAAAAATTATAAGAAATATCAATTCTACTGGGCACTTCACCTACAGCCCCCGCTTCCCTGCCCACTAAACAAGACCACCAAAGATGTCTTCACTGGAATCATCAACGAACTCAATCACGAAGAGGCGTGTCAGAACGACAAAGAAATGCTTCATGGAAGTAAACGTACTTAACTTCTTTTAACTTCTTTTTGGAAATGTAAATTTGCCCTATCTATGCTCAAGGGCGCTTCTTGTTCTTTCTTTTGAGCAGCGACACAAGATGAAAGCATCAATGGACGATGCTCACAGAGGCTGAGCGCTGGCTGCGTTCGCGTCGGAGCAACGTCAACCCAAGTCGAAGACGCAAGCGCGGACTATCGGCACGCGTAAGCACGTAAGAATTAATGCTGAAATTGGTATTTGGATTTTACCGGAACTAATATTTCACTTTCCATTACACAAAATAACACACAAAATGATAATCCCCCAATAATTATTTGCATGTGTTGGAAAGTGTATATTATTTAAGGAAACTGTGTATGATCACGACTAGAATTTATGCGAAATAATATTTCAAAATATGAACTAAAAATTAACTAATAAGATAAGAGTAAATTAAGTAAAATAGATGAAATAATGTGCATTTAAATTGCATAAATAGAATGGCCAACTTTCTAGTGGCCTGCAGCAGCAAAAATTCTGCAAAAAAAAAGAAAAAGAAAGAAAAATAAGAAAAAAAAGGACACCCATTTCATGACGTTTCGCCCCTTGCTCGCTGACGATCGTTTGCGATCGCCACACGCCGCGCCGCTAAGTGCAGAGCGCGCTTGTGACCTTCACAAATGGGAAACCAAGACAACAGAGCAATGAATGAAGAAATGAAGACAACAGAGCAATCTATTGACTTCCAACCAACTTCAAAAATAATCTCAAACTATCTTTTAATTTTTTCCCGCTTGCATCCTGTGGGTTAAATCAAAGGGGAAAAGATTCTCACGTGATGACTTTTCTTGTAGTTAACTCACTATTTAATCATTTATTTTCATAAATAATCCTATTCAACTGAAAGTTTGCAGTGATTGATCAAATAACTTTTGGCGAGAGTAAAAAGCAAAGGTTTGTGAAAATTTCAAATAATTTTTATTGCAATTGTTTATAATGTTTGTCAATCTGTAACCACACGTTATGAGTAGTTTCTTAATACTCTTCTATAGCAGTAAATCTGTTTCAAATATTACGACTTTTTAAAATTTTTCACTCTCAAATTTTCTGAAAATAGTAACAAAGGCGCTGTTAGTGAAGAAGGGTAATTTGAGGCAACCAACGTGCCACAAAGCGCCAGATAACTTCATTTCATTCCGTTCTCCAATCTATTCATGATACGCTATTTAGGAGGCGTGGAAAAGACCGCGCTGATGTCACTTAACACAGCCATGGTTTTTATTTACATATTATGTTTAGTACTTAATTCTGGGGGTTTTCGCTTCTCCCACTTATGTAACAAATGTTTATCGTGCAAAGTTTGTGAATGTTACGCAAAGGCGCACTGGGCAACACAATCACCCCTATCCTTGCACCCTGAAAGATCCGAATAAAATAAGAATGTGGTTGACAGATGAGAAAGGGGCCGTTGTTGCCGCGTTCGTACTCACAATACCCTCTCTCACAACTCATTTTATCACCCTTGACACTTGAAACAACGCTCAACTAATTAACTATGAAATTCGAGCCACGGCATTGATTCGTTTTGAAAGGTGAAGTGACAAATGGGAATGCTTCTGCCGCCTCACCGTTGTTAAAGTTGCCGGCCCTGGCGTCACCGGGTGACGACGAACGGTCAATCACATTCCCATTTTACTCGCCGAGAAGTTCGGAGAGGGCGAGCCCTAGCACTCGCCCTCGTTGAGGTAGCACCACTCGGGCGCGACGGCCTCCGCCCGCACGCCCCGCCGCACCAGGCGCTCGCGCATCTGCAGCAGGCGCGGCTGCGCGGCGCCCGCGCCCGTCGCCGGGTCGCTCCACAGGCGCTCCGCCACCGCCGCCGCGCGCGGCCACACGCGCCCGTCCAGCGCCTGCTCGTCCACCTGCACACACACACATACCAAAGAAATTAATAATAATAATAATAATAATAATAATAACAACAACAACTCCACCTAGGGAGTACACGACCTTGCAGTTGGTGGTGGAGCTTGAGCACCCCCATGAGCCTTAAAGCTATGTCAGTGGTAGCCTAGCTACCGGTAGGGCCTCCCTTGCTGAATAGGTTGAAGGTCCGGGGTCCGACGAAGTCTGAAGGGGTCCGACGAAGAAGTACTCCATTTTGAGGAGAGTGGGAAGTAAGTAGAGAGGGAAGGGTCATGAACCTTTGGACTTCCTGCTGTCAGCCCATGGAGGGTAGAGGAGGGAAACTGGGTTGGCACACCAGGCCACTGATTAGAGTGGAGGCCCGAACCTTGCATTAGCCAGCGAAGGAGGCAGCCTTCAGCAGTCAGTGAAAATCCTCTAGGGTTTAGTAATGCCGACTGGCGATCGGACGGACCCCTTGCTGGGCCCTGCGGGGGTATGCCCCGAGGCCACTGTGGGTCGCAGTAACGGATGGCAGGAAACAACCCGAGGGTTAAGTGTGATCTGTGAACTCGAACTTGCGTCCTGCGAATCCTCAATTCAAACCAATGAGCAGAATGGATAAAACCAGAAATGTAATGAATCTTAACGTGCCTTGTTCTACCAATGTCCCATACCTGCTCAGAAACCGAGCTAATGTCTCCTTGTCGACGTCTGGCCATCCCACGGATGTTAGTCCCAGGGACTCAGAGCCGGCAGTAGTTCGAAGCCATCGTCCGAGATGGACCCGGGATGAATTAAAGTAGATGACGTGGTGCTTTTACTATGCAAAAGCGAAAAATGGGGGCTCAGAAATAGAAGTTTTCAAGATATGGAGAGACGGAACCCAGATATGAGACCTACCCTAAACTCAAAGAAGCTTGCCAGTCAACGACGATACATACTCAGCAGTGGAAAATTCACAGCAGAACAACTTGCTGACATTGAGAGAAATGCGGAGTATGTACTTCGCTCGAACAATCCACATGACGAACAAGTAGAACTTGAAAATGATGATCCCGTGGAAGGTTCATCTCGTTAGAAAGAGTTAGTCAACTTCCGTTTGAATCTCGCGAACCGTTGAGGAGAATATACGAAATGCCAAAGCTAAAAGAGTGAGAGAAACAGTGAATTCTGTCTTAAATGAGGTGGTCGAGACCCCAGGCAGAGATCTAGATATTACTGAAATCAATCACATCATATATGCAACTGGATATCTAGTATCTCAGATAATTTTGGGGCCAGCCAAGAACAGCGACGGCCGACAGCAAAACAGAGTAAACAGCTCTGTACACCATGGATGAAGAGAATTATGAAACGGAGAGCCGACACCCGGCGCGAAATATCACTCTTAGCTGAGGCATCTTCTAAATCAACGCACACCTCTAAAGTTCAACGAAAAATATTCAATGTTGAACAAAAATACCAAATTGAAAATGACATCAGCAGGCTAATCGTAGTTGAGAAGCTAAAAGAGAAAATTCAAGCATGGCTCAAAGAATTAGACGCTACAAACGTAGAATAGATTTCCGTGTACAGAACCGGTTGTTTGAAACAGACGCGAAGAGATTCTAACGCAATCTGACTCAAAAACCAAATTGCAAAGCTGTTACTCCTTCAAAAGATGACGTCGAAGCATTTTGGGCAGGAATCTGGGAGGAGAGCAGATCCTACAACAAAGACGCATCTTGGCTTCAATCTGAAGTTGATGCTGCCGATGAACTTGTAGAAACAGTGGAAGATGTTCACCAATTCTCGGAAGAGGACCTCTTCCAAGCAATTAAGAACATGGGAAACTGGAAGTCCCCCGGGATTGATAAGATCCAGATTTATTGGATTAAGAAATTAACAGCAATACATTCTCATCTAGCAAAGGCTGTTAATAAAATTTTAGAAAACCCAAAGGAACTCCCAGAATGGCTCATACGCGGCATCACGTATTTGCTACCCAAAGCGGGAGACAGCTCTTTGGCGAAGAACTACAGGCCAATTACTTGTCTGCCAGTACTGTACAAAGTTATCACTGCAGCCATTGCTGACAAAATGTACAGACATCTAGATAAGAATCATCTAATGCCAGCTGAACAAAAAGGATGTCGTAAAGGCTCTTATGGCTGTAAGGAAATCTTGCCACTGAATAAAGTCATTTTGAATGATGTAAAGAAACGCAAACGTAATTTGAGCATAGCTTGGATTGACTACCAAAAGGCCTTTGATAGTGTACCACACGATTGGATTTTGAAGAACCTGGAGATCTATCGATTTCATCCTAGACTTATTGAATTTTGCAAGACTAGTATGAAGTCGTGGAGTACAAGGTTACTAATACACAGCGGAAAGGAAGCAGTAGAAATCAGAAGTATTCAGATTAACAGGGGTATTTTTCAAGGAGATTCACTATCCCCTCTCCTGTTTTGCATTAGTTTAATCCCACTATCGAGACAGTTGTCGCAAGCTGACTTTGGTTTTAAGCTCCATGGTGATGAAAGGCCAGTATCACATTGGTTTTACATGGATGATCTGAATGTATTTGCTAAGAATGAAGCGATTCTCTCCCAAATGCTGTCTGTCGTGAATGACTTTAGCAATGACATCTGCATGAAGTTTGGTTTTGACAAGTGTGCAAAAATCAATTTAAAAAGAGGGGAAACTCACAACGTCTGAGAACATTGAAATTGATACGCATACCGTGATTCAAGATCTTGAGCCAGGTAAAACTTACAAATATCTGGGCATTGAAGAATGTGAGACCATCTCGAACGACAGAATGAAAGGGAGAATTCGTAGGGAGTATTACAGGAGAGTGAGACTGGTCCTGCAGTCCGCTCTGAATTCCAGGAATAAAATATCTGCAATAGGTAGTTTGGCGGTACCTGTAGCCGAATACAGTTTTGGAATAGTGGACTGGACTGAGCAAGAAATTCGCACCATGGATCGAAAAACCAGAAAACTGCTTACAATGCATCATGTTTCCCACCATCGAGCTGATGTACATAGACTTTATGTGTCACGTAAGGAAGGAGGAAGAGGCCTCAGACAAATTGAGGCAACCTGGCACAACGCAATAGTCGGGTTGGGGAAGTATGTAGTCAGCCATCAAGATGAACCTCTAATGAGGCAGGTCATGAAATCTGACCGAAGAATGGGAAACAGAGGCATTGTTAGTGTAGCAAGAAGCATTGCGAAGAAAACTAGGCAAGACACGTCGAATAACACAGACACTGAACTTCTGATGCTGTTAAACATCAAGTGTGAGACACAAAAAAATGTTAAAGAAATCGTGGAGAGACAAACCACTCCACGGACAATACCTAAAAAGAATGGACAAGGTGCAGATCAATAAATATTAATCATTTATGTGGCTTAAAAGAGGAAGAATTAAGCCAGAATCGGAAGCACTTGTAATAGCTGCCCAAGATCAGGCGTTGAGAACACGACATTATGATAAAGCGGTTCTCAAAATTTCCCAAGATGATAAATGCCGCATTTGCCAGGAGCAAGTAGAAACCATTGATCATATTGTCTCAGCTTGTCCAATCCTAGCAAAGATCGAATACTTGAAAAGACACGATATGGTGTGTAGCTATCTCCACTGGCACATCTGTGCCGCCCACGAAGTTCCAAACACATGCCCCAAGTGGTACGAACACTCACCGAAACCGGTGACGTCTGTTGGATTGTGTACGATATTTTACGACCAACAAATTCAAACTGATCGCACAATAGCGGCAAACAAAACCGGATACACTTATCCGGGATCTGGAGAAAAAATCGCGTTTACTTGTTGATGTTGCTGTACTGTGCGATCAAAACGTCGTTACCAAGGAGGCAGAGAAACGTCTTAAATACACGAGTTTGGAAATCGAGATCAGCCGAAAGGAGGGGGGGAAGCACAGGTCGTCCCGATAGTTATCGGAACTCTGAGATTTGTTCCGCAAAATGTTTGTGAAATCTTGTCGAAACTCCCAGGTAATTCAAAAGATTGGGAAGTGCAAGAAATCCTTTATTTGGAACAGCCCACATTTTGCGCAAAGTATTGTAGAAGAACCAAGAGTCTCTTGATCTGCTCCTTAGATAGCTGGTTGCAACCTGGAGTAGATATATTCAGCCGACACATAACATCTATAGTCGTGATATACAGGAGTAATAATAATAATATTAATAATAATAATAATAATAATAAAAATAATAATAATATCAGCAACAACAACTCCACCTAGGGAGTACACGACCTTGGAGTTGGTGGTGGAGCTTGAGTACCCCATGAGCCTTAAAGCTATGTCATTGGTAGCGTAGCTAGTGGTAGGGCCTCCCTTGCTGAATAGGTTGAAGGTGACGGGTCAGACGAAGAAGTACTTCATTTTGAGGAGAGTGGGAAGTAAGTAGAGGGGGAAGGGTCATGAATTTTTGGACTTCCTGTTATCGGCCCATGGAGGGTAGAGGAGGGAAACTGGGTTGGCACACCAGGCCACTGATTAGAGTGGAGGCCCGAACCTTGCACTAGCCAGCGAAGGAGGCTGCCTTCAGCAGTCGGTGAAAATCCCGTAGGGTTTAGTAATGCCGACTGGCGATCGGAGGAACCTCTAGCTACGCCCTGCGGGGGGATGTCCGGAGGTCACTGTGGGTCGCAGTAACGGATGGCAGGAAACAACCCAAGGGTTAAGGGTGATCTGTGAACTCGAACTTGCTAACTGCGAATCTTCACTTGGAACCAATGAGCAAAATGGATAGAACCAGAAATGTAATGAATCTTAACGTGCCTTGTTCTACCTATGTCCAATGCCTGCTCAGAAACCGAGCTAATGTCACCTTGTCGACATCTGGCCATCCCACGGATGTCCCAGGGACCCAGATCTGGCAGTAGCTTGAGGCCATCGTCAGAAATGGACCTGGGATGAATTGAAGGAGATGATGTGGTGCTTTTACAATGCAAAAGCGAAAAATGGGGCTCAGAAATAGTTTTTAAGATATAGAGAGAGCGGAACCCAGGTATGAGACCTACCCCAGACTCAATGGATCTTGCCAGTCAACGACAAAATATACTTTGAAGTGGAAAATGCACAGCAGAACACCTTGCAGACATCCAGAAAAAACGCGGAGTATGTTCTTCGATCGAAGTATCTACATGACGAACATTTAGAACCATCTAATATCGCAGAAAACGTTGGTCCTCTTGAAGGTTCATCTCTTCCAAATGAAACATCCGTGAGCGGTGAAAATTAATCTGGCCATGAGTCACACGATAAGGACATGATGCGGGATCTCCTCTGGCGCGAGATAGAACGAGTTCGTCTACTTCCATTCGAATCACGTGCACCGTTGAGGAGAATTTACGAAAATGCTAAAGTTAAGAGAGTGATAGAAACAGCGAATTCTGTTTTAAATGACCTCAAGTAGAGATCTAGCGATCACAGTGTGCATATCAACTTCAATGCTCTTCGACGTCGTCAGTTTGCCTCTTTTTAAATTGATTTTTGCACACTTGTGAAGACCAAACTTCATACAGATGTCACTGCTAAAGTCGTTCACGACAGACAGCTTTATGGAGAGAATCGCTTCATTCTCAGCAAACACTTTAAGATATTATTATTATTATTATTATTATTATTATTATTATTATTATTAATAGATCCTAAATACGTATTGAATAATAAACACGAGTATATTTCATTCTGGGGAAAGCGAGAGTGTTGACGTCTCCCGTTTAAAACAGAGCAACTCACCAGCTCTCCCACATGGCCGCTTCGCCGCCCAGTAACCGCTGCGTGGCGCGCCCGACACGTGGCATACGGGCGTTGTATGCTGTCTGCCAACTGTGGTAGACAGTGCGGCCCCAGAAGCCGTGATCCAGATACCACGCGTCCTTATGAGTGAGAATGACGCGGTACCCAAGGGACATCAAATCTTCCGCCAGGGTGCTGTTCCGAGTTTCCCACGGTTGAATGATAAAGCTGGAACAGTTTAACGCATGAAACATAGAACAGATGTTAAATATTTATTGAATTTCGTTAGGTTCTATTAGATATAGACTCATACAATCATATTAGAAAGTAAATAATGGAAAATAACCAATAACGTGTTTGTTCGGTGTCTATCACTTCCAATAGATTTGAGAAAACATTTTATACACGCGATTCAAAAGAATTGACATAAAAAATACCAAAAATACTTTTGTGCATTTCATTACAAATGGTAGGTTTCGTTTTGCTGGCAAAATGCTCGATTATGAGGAAAAATTGTAATTTTATGTTACTTCCGAAAACGCAATTCGAACTGCGGCCAAGCTAATTTTGTTTTTTCTTCGGGGTTGATTGAACGGTAAATTAATTCTTATCTGTACGTAAAAGAGCGCTTTTTACATATGGCTATTTATTTAAATAATTAACACACTATCCGCTTCATTTAATTTACTGATTTCAAAAATAGAACATGTTGCGCTTAAGTATTGAAATGTCGGTCCCATTAAAAATATTACTATGTAATTTGTATTTTTCAAACCAGATTAATTTTAGTGTATAAAAACTCTCTAGATTTAAATTGTAATCCAAATCAGTAGTTACTAAATTACTGCTTTTCAGACGAGTTTGTGAGCAGTTTTGTGTTTTTCATCCGCATCACATTTCGATGTCGGAGCTGGAGTCGCGCTCCCGTTGCACCCGTCACTGTCACGCCGTCTTCCACGAAAAGGAGACGACGCGACGCTTCAACTGCGCGCTCTGTATTGCCGGCAATGAGACGCTGGTGGCGACGAGCGCAACCCTTTCATAGTTTGGCGGTCGATGGAAGAGCCGTCGTAGCCAACCTTTCGGCGTGCAGAATTACTCGATCGTCGACATTGCGGGAAGGGGCACCCAGAGGAAACAAGGGGCCTAGAGCAGGAGAACCATTATTTCAAACAAATGCCCCCCCGTATATTGACAGAATTCATCGCCCCATTCAAGAGAAATAACTTACGTGTATAAGCGGTAAAGTATTACAAATTAATTAATGTTTGGAAGGAAAAATAATGAGGGGTCCAGTGAATTCGGAGCTTGAACTTTCCGACCCCCTGACCCCCCTCTGGGTGCCCCTGATTGTAGGCTTGGGGATTGGTGAGTTGTGGAATGTTCTGTGATTTGTGAAACGGGAAACCTCTCATATTCAACATTCTCTATTTGTCTGGTCATTTCTAATAATGCTGCTATCCCATTATGTACTGTATTGTTCTAATTGTATTTCTAACATCATCCGTATTGACATTACCCAGTAAAAACACTTTTATACCCTCACAGAGAGATTCAAATGTACGGAGATATTTGTCTTTTCTCTAAAGAAGTTATTACAGTGTAAAAATGAAATGGAAAATTTTATTATTCTTTACTTACTGAACTGCACGCAGTTCTCTGTAGTCTACTTGCTCGTCCAGTGTCAGAGTACCAACCTCAGGGATTGTAAAAGTAAAGTGAGGTTTTATTTAGTCAATATGACAGAACTGGTGTATTTTTGTAAGCACGCTCAACAAATACTCGCTAGCAGAATGGCGTTGTAATTATAACCTCAAGCCTAAAAGGCGATTAGCCTCTTTGCTACTAGTGTCCAATTTAATGACTAGGCTCTGATCTTCGGACTAAACCACTAAAATGACATATTTTTGAATTTGTCCAAAGCATTTTATTTCGAGGTACTTTTTGGCCGATTTCACAACAGGCTTCGCTATGTTGAAATTCACAACAGGCTACGGCCTTCAGGCTTTGTGATTAACATAAACATACAATTATTAGGTTGCAAACAGATTTTTTTCTGAGATAGTAAAAATGACGTGTATCGTTCCAGTAAGTAAAGAACAACTGAATAATTATCACAAAA
This sequence comes from Acheta domesticus, assembly GCA_031308135.1. Taxonomy (NCBI): domain Eukaryota; kingdom Metazoa; phylum Arthropoda; class Insecta; order Orthoptera; family Gryllidae; genus Acheta; species Acheta domesticus. The sequence goes on along the minus strand of JAHLJT010000631.1, from coordinate 172,278,758 downwards.
ATTGAGATATTATTGTGAACTATTGAACTTAACTAATAGATTATATATTGGTATTAAGAGTTGCGGAGGAAAAAGTCTCCTTCTGATATATGAAACATGTATAAATCTGTAATCACGGGGTAAACGTTCTTTAGTCAAAAATCTTAGTTTAGAGGAAACAAGGGTTAGATTATTGAGCCAACGCTTTTTCCTAAGCTCAATGCTATTTCCCAACTCGTTTTGGTCTTGAACCCCAACATTTGAATTCGGTCGTTTTACTAAAATAAAATATAGATACTTAACTAATAGTTTTAATACTTAACCCAATTTCTCCAAAAATTGACTTAAGAACTTTTACCCCGTGACCACAAAAATTATTTCTTCTATCCACACCAGCAGCTTTAGATAATTGGAAAATGTCTTTTATCTCTAACCGTTACATAACTATTGATTGTCCACTACTTAACCAGAAAGGATGAGAATCTCTATTGTGAGTAATGAGTAGAACTAGGATTTTCTTGATTTTGCATATTGGCGTCAAAAAAGAGTTAGAGAAAGTGAAACCCAACTTTTCAAGTATGCTTTTGATGCTTCATCTGTTGTTAAATGTAGTTTTTCAAAGGACAAGAACCTTCTGACAATCGTCAACACATTGCAACTGAATAATTACAGTAAAATATGAATGGTGATTCATAAGACAGTTTTATTTTATTTATTTTAAACGTTTTATTCACGTTAGTTAGTGATTGGCTTAACTGAAGAGAAATATTATTTATCACTATAAACATCATGAATATGTTATTGGTATTTTTTTCCTACGTTTAATCAGGAGTTTTGTGGCACATATGCATTATTTTGTGGTCATTTTATATGTTTCTTAGATCATCAAAATCCTGTCCTAGTACTGAGACGTATCTCTAAGCCCTTCGGAGGAAGACGCAAGACTTACCGCCGCTTGTCCAAGTATTGTTCGATGTCCTTGGGATTTGTGAGGTGTGAGGACCACAGGATGGGCGCGTTGTCTGCAAGATTGCTGGAGCCCTTAAGAGCACGCGCTTTGTCCAGTGCGTCCAGTTGCAGCGAATGGAAGTCGGACCACAGTCTAAAGAAGTCGCTTGTCCTTCGGCCACGCCCATTCTGCTTCAACCACTGCACTACTTCCGATGACGAGTTCCAGCACGGTATGAATACCTGCACACAGATCTTAAAGTGAACTTGATGTTCTAAGGAAACGAAAAGTAGCAATAATAATAATAACAACAACAATAAGAAGAAGAAGAAGAACAACAACAACTTGTTCACCACTTGAATCGGTAGATTCAATAGCTCATACTTTCTCACATTATTGATAACATTGTTGGTAACGGTTAGATACCATAATATCCTAACACATCAGCCATCACTAAAAATTTCTATCCCAAAAGAGCGCGAGAGTAAAAATAAAATACATGTATTTATTTTCTTTTAATTTCAAACATTTAAATGAAAATGTCTTTCTGTCATTGAATTCAGTGTATTGTTCTCTATTTTTACAAAAAGCTTAACTAAAAACTAGCGGCGATATAACTGCGCACATTGAATACACAGCGCAAAAGCATTGAATAGTGTGAAACCTTAAACGAGAAGACGAAGGAGAGAATTTACAAGGAGTACTAGAAAAGTGAGACGTGTCCTGTAATCCTCTCTGAACTAGAGAAATAAAATTTCCGCAAGACGCTGTTTGGCGGTGTCTGCAGCTCAGTTCCGGGCTGGTGAACTGGTCTGGGCAACGAATTTATGTCGTAAAGTACAAAACTAGAAAAATGATTTTATTGCATCATTTCGTCCACCATCTATCCGATGAGCATAGATGTCGTATTACGCAAGGGAAGAGGGACAGAACTTAAAAAGAAACCTTCCCGCACAATTCAATAGTTGCAAATACGAGGAACTTCCTGACCAGTAATTAAAATGACACACCTAAGATGCTTGACGGTAAGTCACCCGAAAGAGTGGAAACAGGCATTATAAGCATAGCAAGGAACGTTGGAAAGAAAATTATGCAAGGCACGCAAACACTGAGCCGCGGATACTTGACCTGAAATATGAGACAAAAAAGATGGAGACATTGTGTAGACGCGAACCACCACATGGAAAATATCTAAAAAGAATAGACACGGTATATGTTACGAAGACACAATCATTTACGAGGCTTAAGAGGAGTGAAACGAAAGCAAAATAAGCAGCAGCAGAACTTCGGCAAAATTGCTGCCGAAGTTCAAACATTTAGATCACATTATGATAAAACTGTTTGTCAAATTTTACTAGCATATTAAATGTCTTATGTTTCAGGAACAGGTAAAGACTATCAGTCATTTTATCTATCTTGTCAAATTATAGCAAAGTTCGAATACCTAAAAAGACCCGATAGGATCTGTAGTTGCTGCCACTAACAGATCTGTAACGCTCTATTGAACTGTGAACAATATTGTACGACCAACAAATCCAAACTGATAGTGCGGCAAACAAATCGAATATTGTTATTTGGGATTTGGATAAAAAAATATGTGCACTTGTTGTTGCTGTGTCATGTAACCAGAACGTATAATCAAAGAGGCAGAGAAACGTCTTAAATACAAAAGTTGTGATATAGAAGTCAGAAGGAAGTGGGGCGTAAAAACATCGTGATTGTCCCGATAATTCTATTTCCGAAATTTGTTCCGCAAAATCTATGTTATAACCTGTGTAAATACCCATATGATTACTAGAGTAGTAACTTTACAGCTCCCGATTGGATTTCATCTTTAAATTGAAGTACCACAAGTTTAAATCGAAGTATAAGAAACCAAAATTGTTCAGTCTGAGATGAGGTTTATAAATGGTCAACTACGAAGACATGGTTCTGATGTCTGAAGAACAAGAATGAATTGGCTAGCCTAAAACTAAAGAGGTCTGTGGTCTATGTAACACAATGTGACTTGCGAGAGCACTTAAGAATTGCCTAACATTAAAGCCCTCTGCCCATACCAAGGTGGTACCTTAATTATGCGGTACCTACAACGACAAATGACACATAGACCACTTTAGAATGTATAGATGCTCACCTGATCAGATCAAATGTATTACAACCTGGATTTTAGCCCCAATATTTCATAGACCACTTTAGTTCCAGATCAGCCAACTGTTTGTATAAAGCAAGAAAGCGCGCTGATTGCACAGCAGCGTCCACCTCGTCGCCGCCCAGATGCAGCTGCTCGTTGGCGGGCAGCGCGTCCAGGAGGTCTCTGAAGACGTCGAGCAGCACGTCGTAGACGGCCGGGTTGACCGGGTTGAGCTGTCCGCAGGGCGGCTGGATGCAGCTGGCGCGCCAGGGCTGCGCGGCGACGCACAGCGCCAGCTTGCCCTTGCCGGCGCCGGGCCCCCACTCCCAGCCCGCGCCCGCGTGCGCCGGCGCGTCCAGCTCCACCAGCAGCCGCACGCCGCGCGCGCGCGCGTACGCCGCCAGCCGCGCCACCGCGCCCGCCGAGTACGTCTGCGCCGACGAGTACGCGCCGTACCTGCACACGTGCCCCTCTCTCACCACTCCAAACTTGGGAATAAAAGGCGTCGTCAGGGCCAACATATTTCTTCATTACCGTACCAGTAAGATACATAGGTGTGCCAACTAGCCGCCTTTTGGACAAAATTTTGAAGCCAGTTTGAGGCTAGTTCCTCGCTTATCCGTACGGTGCGCACGATCGAGTTGGGCATTCATGATGGCGTCTCGCGATTTAGTGGCTTCCACCAGAGGTTACAAAGCTATTAAATGGATCACCATCTTGTCCCAAAAATGCCCAAGTCGTTCGCAGCGCTTACATAGCGAGAACTGTGAGAACTAGCCTCACATTAGCTTCAGTTTTAGACCGGGAGTGAACCCACCTATATCTTTTACACCGTGTTCATTACATTACCAGTGGACCCAGCCAGGGCCTTTTAACTCCCATATACCTTGGTGGAGACCATTACAGTTGGCGCACTCTTCTGTATGACATTCTTTCAGGAACTAAAAGACGAACTGTACGAACGATACTTCAAACGTGCTTGGCTGCTGCGTAGGTTCGCGAGACGCAAGCAGGCATATAATGTTACAAAATATTGCGTCGATATTCGTGCTTTTTTCAGCGGTTTCTTATATGTGTTTCTTATGAATAATTAAACATTTAGAAGACACTTTTCGTATTTTTCACAAATAAGCCAATTTGTATTTGCGGATGTTGGCGAGCCTAACCTGCAGCTGTACCCGGCAACACTAGTGCCTCCTATATTAGCATCCTTGAGCGTTGTCTCCGGTTTTGATGGAGAGTTGCAAGGACCTGGGACCCAGCAATGCTTTGCTATTGCAATGTATCACACATCAGAAACTACTGATCACGTGATTGTTAATCACGTTTTACGCTACGCTCTGCAAAAATGCTAATAAATGAAAGACTTCCTCGCAAGAATAGGTTTGTTCTATGCCCTATTTGGACATGGTTATCAAGTATCATATTGTTGAAACGTTCTCCCTCAAATTTGGGCATGTGTTCGCTATGACACAATCTTGGAGAAATTTGATTTTCTTGTCCGAGATTCCAGTAATACTTCCGGCCGATGTTTCACAACCGCAGGGGCAAAATACTAGTATGCAGTGAAGAGGTACTTGACTGTGTGGCTGATTGCGCGGAGTTCAGGGGCGCTTGAGTCATCATAAATGAATAAATCATCATCTTCACACGTCCAATTTAATTGAAACCATTCTTTAAACACTCCCATTACTAATAAGAAAGTGTGAAATTTTCGGCGAAATCGGTCGAGTACTTTTTGCGTCAATGTGCGACACACATACGCACATTCTCTTTTATTTATATACACATTATCGGCTTTCGATGGCTTGGCCATCATCAGATTTCTGCTGTTTGGACCAAGAATTCGAGTAATTTCAGGCTTCTGAATAACTAAGACTAGGAGTGGCTTTTCTGGTTTCTGACTAGCTACGTCTACGAGTCGTGTATCTGGATTCCAAACAGCAGACATCTGATGATGATAACCGTGGCCAAGCCATCGAAAACTGCGAAAAATATAACCCAAAATGTTGGCGAATACAACGCATTTTATTCTCATCTTTCAGCACTGTCTCTCAGAAACAGGCCTTTGGGAGGTTTTGAAGATCTGGAAAGATGGTTCACACGCCGATGCACGATCAGATCGCGCGCGGTCCGTGGTCCGTTTGTTAAGGTCTTGCTTCGGCATTGTCTGATGTTTATCGGAGAACTCACTATTGATCAGAGCAGCCGGCCGCTAGAATTCTCCTCACAATAACGGAATTCGGCCTAGCTATCTAGCTTGTGTGAAAAATCCTGCCACAACGCCTGCCTAAGCGCTGGTAAGCACTGGAGCAACATTAACTATAATTTTTCTATAATTAACTATACTAATATTTTTCTCAATATATTACGGAAAGTGGCGTCTTTGGGAATAGAATTCTTGAATACCTATTAGAAGAAAGTCCTTTACAGACATGTTCTTCATTGGAATCCAAAACTAAACTGAAATGCGATACGTATTGAATACTTGTGAAGCGAGCGAGCGAGCGCTGGCGCACCTGGCGAGCTGCGGCACGCGCGGCAGCAGGAGCGGGAAGCTGTGCGAGTCGGTGGCGTGCCAGTGCAGCACGTTGAGCTTGTTGGCGGCCATGGCGTCGATGGTGCGTCGGATGGCGCGCTCGGGCAGCCAGTGGCGCGCCGTGTCGAGCAGCAGGCCGCGGTGCGCGAAGGCCGGCGCGTCCGCGACGCGCGCGCGCGCCACCACGCGCATGGGCGCCGCCGCGCCGCCCTCCGGGTCGCACGCCGCCAGCTGCGACAGCGTCTCCAGCGCGTGGCGCGCGCCGAACGCCGTCTGCGCCGACACCGACGCCGTCACCACCGACCCTGAGCCACAACACGTGATGGAGACGGAACCACGAAATGGGGCAAATCACTTACTAAAGGCTTTTTTGGCTTAATAAATAGTTCAAGCCTTGCTCTTTCCAAATATATTAACATGTTTCTTTTGGGACGTCTGGAAGTCCCTTTAATTCTTGTTTAAATGTCCTGGTGAGCATGAGCCAGGCCCCTGACACTGCGTACTATTATCGCTATGTTTGTTGTTTTTTGTTGTTTTGTTGTTGTTGTTTTTGTAATTTTGTGCGCATGTTATGTTGTAAATGAGTTATTGAAACATGCTCTTGTTCATACATTGGTAGCATTGGTCTGTTCCGCTGAAGGAGATGATCGAGAAAACGGGGCAGGATTGTTCTAATACTGCAGTGGCAAGTACAGACTCTTCAAATGGAGATTGCCGAATTGTACTTATTTTTTAATTAATGTTACGCTGTAATTACTTTTTCTCAGAAACTATTATTCACAAATTATTAAACTTAACAGGATTCCTTCTTTATAGTACTGGCAATAAATTGACGTTTTATATAAATATTGTTCGAAAAGAAAACATAATGTTTGTTCACAAATGCAAAACCATTTGGGCAAAAGTTATAATTGAAAAAAATTGTAATTAGTTTTCAGTCAACTAAAAAAATGTCAAAATAATTACAAGGGTTGTGAGTGTGCCATATATCAAAGTTTTCTAGTTAACGATTTTCTAGAAAAGGTACAACAATAGTAGAAAATTGAACACGGACAGTATACATGGCAGCTTATCTGTGAGGAATTCGTGAAAAAAACATTGTAATATACATTACAATCATTAGTAATTTGATTCATGGTGAGACAAGGCCCACCTCTTCTGTCTAAATAGTTTTTGCAGTGAGATAATTTTGTTGCAGAAAATAAAGATTTTTCTTCTTTATACTTTTAGTAAAAAAATAATGGAAATTAATTTTATCATTATGTCAAGTCAGTGTTGTTATGATTAACCTTTGATTATTTTCGTAAGTTATTCGAAAAAAAATTGTTTTGTGAAGAGGTGTATGAAATTGCAGAAAATATTTTTTGAAAAAAAATCATTACGGTCGTACCCCCCAAAAACCATCTTCTGGCCTTCTTAGATTATATTTTGCAATCACATATTTGAAGCACTCAAGGTTCTCAACAGTTGTCCTTTCATAACTAAACTGTTTGTTGACGAGATTTTTCGCATCCCTTTTTAAAGGGGCACTTATCCAGTAGGATGAAAAGTGAGCAGTTAGCGCTTTTGCAGATGAGTGAAAGTATTTTCTTCCTTGGAAACCGGTTCACATATATCTACCGAGTTGTAGAGGGAATGCACATTCACAGAGATTTAAAACATATAAAAAAAATTTATTAGTACCTTACTCGAGACTAGCATGCCGTAAATAAATAAACTAATTTAAATAGATTGAGCATGTCAGCCGAGCAAGCTATCTACTACCTACATTCACATTCGGTGGGCATATGTAATCGGAGCTGCTTTCTGCGAGTCAAAGAATGTGATAGCAAAGCGAACGCTTGGCTTTCCTTGACAGATATTTCTGTTTCCACTTCGGATTAAGTCGTGGAATGTTATGTTATTATGAATCGCAAGAGATAACGTAATTGATTATGTCACAATTTCCTGAGCTCACAAAAAATTTTCTTAAAAATTTACGTGACGTCTCAATTGTCACGTACTTTTAAAGCAAATTTTCCTTCCAATCGAATCGTGATTCACTTCTTTCATTTCATTTCTTTAATCGCTACTTTCATTGATGAACTAATTAAGTTGAAGGTGAAACTACTGGGTTTAGAACACTTCCAAGACACTTTTAACGACATTGTCTCTTGAAAATAGCAAAACCTGTTTTCTATTCCTTGCCGTTGATCAGCTAAGGTTTAAAAGCGTAGCTTCCTTGATAAATTGTATACTTGGGTTTGTTTTTTCTCTCTATTATTAAAACGATTTTTAATATTGCTGATCAGAATGCATTTTCTGAACGAAGGTAGCTGTGAAAATTCATGGTATCTCATTTCTCTTCGATTTTTCGCTTGTGCAGTACAAATAATTCGTACTTAAAGAAACTAGATTCGATGCTCTCTATGCAGTTGTCACTAGATGAAAAATAACAACCCACATTTTTAAATGGCAATGGCCGCTATTATTATTGAATCGTTTTGTAGCTGGTTTCTGACTCCTAGTGATCATTTACGATACTGCATGTATTGTGTTTAGTGCATAATAAAATTAAAATAATCACCAAAACAGACAGAAGAGGAAACCAGTTTCATGAAACGTTTAAACGCATGTAAACGCATGCTAATTTTGAAATCTGTGCTTTCACTACATGTTGGCGGCCTTGACACAGTATGAAGATGACCTCTGCCGAGAACTTTTCGCTTATTACGAAACACTTGATACTAAATGCTTGATGCTCTTTCCCCATCAAAGTGTTGTAATATTCCGCTAAATACTCGCAGTGATTTCGTCACGTATCATGTACGTAATGAGACGTCTTACAAATCTGATAGAATACTCTGACTGTCAGTGTTTTGTGGCTGTTAGCAACATGAGAATACTCCCATTGCGGAAAATGTCTTCTGCAGTGGCAACAATAAAAAAACTTGCCTTTTTTATTTGAATGTATAACATTTTTGATTCTCTTCTACAAGGAAAACAGCAGTATCAAGATTAAGTTTCATAAGTCATCAGCTGTTACATGACATAGACTAAATATCTAATCTTTCGTTAATATACGGACGAAAACGTCACTTTGTCTTGAACGTACCCTCAAGCATTTTCCCAACATTCTGACAAACCTGTATTGTACACTTACCTTCTGCACGGACATTGAGCTCATAGGACTCGTTGGTGGAGAGCTTGAGCGCCAGCCCGGGTTCCGTGATGCAGAATTGCACGACGAGCAGTGGCTGGGCCGGGTCGCTGATGTTGGCGCCGTCGCCGTCGTTGGCGATGGCGAGCGGTGGCACCCGGCACTCGCGCGCCAGCGCCTCCGCCATCAGCGCCGTGGCTTCCTGCGCACGCGCCAAGCCAACGCCCTGCTTCACTTGGCCGAGAGCGGCCGACAGCCGACATGGGTAGCCGAGATCACTGATGCATGCGCCTGAGCAGAATCGCTTCGAAGGGGCGTGGGTTAGGGTTCTGTGCGGGCTTGCATGTTGTGAGATGGTGGGTTTCTTTCATTACCTTTAATTCCTTCCATTCCCATCCTCTCCTTTCGTGAAATATCAGTCATCGCCGTCCCTCGTCAATATAATCATTATCATTATAATGATCACCTCCACTTACATTAGTTACAAAAAGAACAGTTAAAGGGGGAGGGTTCGGGGCAAAAGAAGACGGAAGAAATAAACGAATTGTAGACGGAACAAGGAGAATACTGAGAAGCAGGAGGTGAAACAGTGGAATTCGAAGACGAATATCGAGGAATGGGTGACGAAGAAGATGGAGACGGGGAGTAAGTGACGAAGATGAAACGGAGGAGTGGGTGACGAAGAAGGGGACGTAATAGTGGGAGAGGGAAAGAAGGTGGAGTTGGAAGGAGAAAACTTATAATTAACATGCAATGAATACGAAATGTGCTATAACTATGTGAAAATTAATTGATATATATTATCAAAGGCTAATAAAGACTGTACCACTACTAGTCGTGAAAGTCAGAAGTCATTAATGTGCAAATTTTCGAGCAAGACGATTTTTTAATGATGGATTGTATTAGATATATCAAGAATAGTAAATACAAATGTTAATTACTAATGATGAAAGCGTAAATTGTGCACTGAGTGTGTGACGAGACGTACCTGCAGGAAGCGCGTGGCCTCGGCGCTGGTGGGGCAGAGGACGTGGGGGCGGACGGCGCGCGGGTGCAGCGGCGCGAGGGCGGCGGCCAGCGCCACGGCGCCCGTGGGCAGCGGCCACAGCGCGCCCGCCGCCCCGCACGTCAGCCGGCACAGCGGCAGCGACGGCCACAGCGCCGCCCCGCGCGCCTCGCCGCGCGCGGCCACGCGCTCGCACAGCCCCGCGCCGCCGCAGCGCCACGCCCACGCGCTCTCCGCCCTGCGCACACACAGCCAGCCCGTCATTTGGGAGGGGGCTAGCATAGGTTTATGTTAAATAATAATTATTATTGTGGCGGCGATGGTGTAACAATTACGTACCGAAATGTTCTACCCAAGTTCGCGGGTTCAAACCTCATCGAAGCCACGGATTTTTAGGGGCGAAAAAATCCTTCGTACGCCTTCCTTCGGAGGGGAAGTAAAGCCGGCTGTGCCATGTTAGTAGATTAACTGCATATAAAAGATCCTCAAGCCTAAGTGATGCCTCTGAGCAAAATTCAAAATCGCCTGTTTCGTCGCCCAAGGAATACCTTCTTTCTCCGCTAGTTGGTGAAAGGAGCGTAGCGAAATTTGCGTGGTCAGACGGAAGAGCAGGCCTCATGGCCTGAGTCTCGTCACGTAAAATAAGGCAATTCAATTCAATTTGTTATTATTTATTTACCTTTTGCACTTTCAGTGCTGCAGGATTATCCCGCTTAGGGTTATAGGACGTTGGGAATCCTTTTAATTAAGCTTTTTTTTTTCTCCCCACTTCCATAGCCCTCTGTACTTATAAGAACATCTAAGAAATCGCGTTACATTCTGTCTAGAAGTGGAGTGAAGACGGCTTGGCGTGCGTCATGCTTCAACCGAACACCTTTTTACCCAATATTTTCTGATAATAAAGCCAGTAAACATTGGTACTCATTTCGAAAAAAGGCTGAGTGTACCTTAGGATCGCCCTTTTATCACCGGATAAAAATCCCCAGCCATGCTTAGATTTGAACCCATATTTATTGTATTGTATATTACATTTGTAGTGTATAATATATGATACCATACAATATTTTTAAATAATTACATAATTCTAACATAAATAATTCTTTAAATCAATTTTACCAAAGAAAGAAAGGAAACAAACGAAAACTGTAGGCCTTGGGGGGGGGGCATGGTCCCACCTATGCCCCTCCCCTGAATCCATCACTGCTCGCACTCCGCACCTCGCCACGCCACGCCACGCTACGCCAAACTTAGAAAACAAGTCAGCATCTAGAGCATGGGTGTCCAAATTGCAAGCCATCAAGGGCCACAATTAAAAACTTTAATGTGGTTGCTGGCCGTATTTACATTACTCGGGCGAACCGCACCGGACTCCCCCGCATTGTTGATCTCGGTTGTTTGCCCGGCTGCTCTGAAACGGTGTGGGAGGGGGATGGAACGTTGCGTAAAAGAGCAGGGAGGAACATTGGGATGATTTTCAATTTCGGAATTTACGAGGGAGAAAAATTAAATCTAAACTTAAACTTTTTTTAAATTAAGGGGCGTTGACGGCCATAGGATGCGTGCGCTGGGCATGCAATGTTCTCGCCCGACATGGATGCAAGAGACATTCACGTTTGACTAATAACTTTCCGCGGGCCACAAAAAATGGTACTGTGGGCCACATACTGTTCGCGGGCCACTAGATGGACAACCCTTATATAGAGCATGTAGAGCGGTATTTACTTACTACCAAAAGAAGTCGTAGGGTGGCTTTATTTTCATCTGCAAATAAGTATGAATGATACTAACGTAATATTAAAAATATATATTAGGCACCTATTATGTTTGTTTATAATAAAATATGAAATATTGTAAAGGCCAATTTCAGTTCAAAATGTCTGGAAAATAATAAGATTACTCCTTGTCATCATATCTCCCAAACGTGTAAATGAAGCATATTTCGTGTCATTTTACAATATTGTAAATCTACTTTGAGTTAAATCTCAACGTTAAAATGTATACTGCAGTTTTGTATCATAGAGATCTTTTACGTGTGCAATTTTCAAATTTTTGCCTGGTACTCCCGGCAGAGATATTACAGTTGAAAATTTGGAATAAGATCTAAAATTTCAATTTTTAAGAGGGTGAATTTTCAAGTGGTACTCTAATTATCATTGACATTTTACATAACGTAACTGCGGAGTTAAATGTAAGAGAACAGAAAAACTTATGGCAATAACTATTCCTTCTTTGAAAAAATATTTTCTGAAAATTGAAATTTTTAAATTCGCGTTTTATAGTTTTAGTTACCAACATTACTCAAGTAAAAACAAATTGGGTAGACAAATATCACTTTGATTTGTATGATAGAGTGTACGGATTCAAATGCATTTTAGTCTAAAAAGCTACAACTTAGCGCTGAGTAAAACCGAAAATGTCTACAAACATGAAAAATGGCGCGCGGCTTAGAACAAAAATGGCTGACATTTCTAAAATAAGAGTTGTTCAAAAAACTGTTTTGAACAACTAGAACAAAGTGCCACTCTCCAAGAAACCTCAGGATTCGAGTCCCGACAGTGGTATTTTTTTCGAAAACCAGGTCGAGAGCTAGATAACTAGGTCGAGTTCACCCGCTGTCTGGAGAAGAATTCTAGCGGCCGGCTGCTCTGAGGGATTGTTTTCTGTGATTTTTTCGATCAATACCAGGCGAATGTCGGAGCAGTACCCTAACAAATAGGCCACGGACCGCGACCGATATTTCCTTCCTTTTCCTTGTCCTATTATTTGTTTAAATATCTGATTTGTAAGGCAGATTTTAAGATTGTGCTTTTGCAATGTTAATTGTTTGTTATTTTTGAAAATATATAGAGAGTTCTCCAAAAATGGGAACAGCGCCAGTTTCTTTAACATCATTTGCTACATACGAGGAAAAATGCAAAGAAAAAATTTAACTATATTTGAGAGAATATTTTTTTAATAATGGACAATATATATTTTTTAATAATGGACATGCATCCTGCACTTACTGGGGGTCATTAACATTATCTCGGTGGCAGGTGCATGTATTTTTCAAGTGATCAGCATTTAGCTGGATACGATATTTATCTTCCAGGATTGTTAGTCCTGGGGTTAAGAAAGATGAAATGATGATAATGAGGAGTAAATGGACGACACACACATACAGTCATACCCAAACACTCCTTGACCGAGGCGGGACTCGAACCCGCGATCCTACCGACCGACATTGCTACGACACTACGGTTTTAGCGACGGTTTTAGTTTTACGGAGTCTCCGGACCGGCATACATTTCTTTATTATTATTATTATTATTATTATTATTATTATTATTATTATTATTATTATTATTATTATTATTATTATTATTATTATTTCATTATGTCACGACTAAAGATGGTTCAAAATAAAATCTGCTCCACCTTGCAATCAGCTACTTAAGGAGCTGATCTAGGGACTGTCGGTGTCTCTATAATACTTTGTGCAAAATCTGGGCTGTTCCAAATAAAGCGATTTCTTGCACTTCCCAGTCTTTTGAATTACCTGGGAGTTTAGACAAGTTCTTACACAAATTTTGCGGAACAAATCCCAGAGCTCCGATAACTATCGGTACGACCTGTGCTTTTACGCCCCACACTCGGCTGATCTCGATTTCCAAACTCTTGTATTTAAGACGTTTCTTTGCTTCCTTTGTAACGACCGACAAGTAGACACGATTTTTTCTCCAAATCCTGGATAACTATATCCGGCTTGTTTGCCACGATCGTTCGATCAGTTTGAATTTATTGGTCGTACAATATCGTACACAATCCAACAGACGTCACCGGTATTGGTGAGTGTTCGTACTATTTGAGGCATGTGTTTGGAACTTCGAGGGCGGTACAGATCTGTCAGCGTAGGTAGCTACACATCCTGTCGTGTCTTTTCAAGTATTCAGTCTGTGCTAGGATTGGATAAGCTGAGACAATATGATTAATGGTTTCTACGTGACAATATGATAAATGGTTTCTGGCAAATGTATTTATCATCTTGGGAAATTATTATTATTATTATTATTATTATTATTATTATTATTATTATTATTTATTAATACCGGATTTAACTGGTGCTATTACAATATTATTACCAAGCCGAAATTTAAATATGTAATTTCTGATCGTGCACGAGGAGGAAATCCCATTTTTATGTCAACATTTATTGATTCGTAGGACACTCCGCAAAATATGTTTGGTTAATGCGTTAATTATATAATGCCCTTCCATTGGTGCGACATCTGACTGGACTATTCGGTAGTTTTCGGGCTGGGCAATTAGGTTTCGCAGTTTGAGTATGGGGTTAGAAAGTTATGGGAGTTTAATTTGCAAAATACTGTTATATAATGATATTCCTGCGACATCACTTCTTCTATGATACCGTAAATACAGGTAAGTTTGCCCAACGGAGATACATAGCCATTTTATATATATCGAATTTCATTCCATTTTTGTCCCAATAAGTTGTTCTTTTATATGCTGTTATCAATTAAACAAATTGATAATAGTTAAATTCTGGTAGTATATTCGATTGTTGCTTGTAAAATAAGACTTAAGTAACACTTTTAGTTTCAGTTCTGTACCTTACATGTCATATTTATATATGACAGAAAATGTCTTCTCCCTTTCCATAGGAAGTGTGGAATCATATTGCCCACTTATTTGTAATTTAAATGATACTGTTACGTAATACATGAGTAATTATTAATTTATTTCCAATTTTTTGTGCTTTAAAACTATTTTAGAGAATTTTATCAGAGAATATATCCTCGGGTTATCTAACCAGAGTGAACAACAGTAAAACGCAGTTTGTACACGCTATGTAGAAACTGTAAAATGGAAGTGGCACTCAACAGAAGGGTACAATAATCTTAAGAAGGAAGTGCGCCGTGTGAGTTAATGGATTTCTCACGACTTGTCCTTGCGTTCCCTCGGGCGGAGTTTGCCTTGGAGAGGCTTGGACCTCGGCGAGAATCGTCACGATCAAGTGCCTCAGTGTTAATTCTCGTTATTCATCCCGAGTCAGAGGTCAAAACCTTCACAAATTCTCGCAGAAACTGCTGGTCTTTTTACCTTCTCGCCTACTTTGTAAAAATTATTGTAATGCTGCGAAAATAAGACATTTTTGTCAGAAAAACTCGTATTGTGGGGTCCCGATATAAAAAAATGTATAAATCTTGTTCCCGTAAGTAACAAATAACTCCTAACTCCTTCTGTGGTCATAATCTACGTTTTTTAGGACCTTGATTCCAAATATTGGTTTCGGTAAAACTTTCGTCTGTCGTCAAAACCGTTCGTTCAGCCGATTTTTTTCCAAAATTGATATTCTCCGATCGATCTGGCCGAACTCGAGACCTTGCAAATGTGGAAGGATATTTATGAGGGAATTTATATGAAACCTTCACATTTTCAAAATTTTCAGGCTTCATTTTCGTTTAACTCTCAGAATTTTAGAAAATTGCAAGTTACAAATAATACTTTCTACATACACTTTCTCATATTATTGCTGCAGTACTCCTTCAACTTTTCTTAACTGAGGTCTTAACCTACCTGTTACCTTCCCTTTACCACACATAGTTGAAAGTAAAAACTCGCAGAGGGCATTTATGACAATCCAAATACATCTTCATTTCACACAGAAGTTATGTTGTTTTTGACTGATTGATAAATTAGTGACGCGCCAACGGCTGAGGTTATTAGTCCCGTAAGTACAGTACATGTTTTATTGCGAAAGGTGACGGTGAATCTTCCTCTGTTTAACTTCCCTTCGCCGCGAGCAGCGCGTGCCCTTGCAGAGCGCAAGCGTGCTCCGAGCACGCACGTGCTCCGTTTGACAGCTCTGCTCCGCGGATTCGTCCGCCGCGGCGACGCCTTGTGGAAGAGGAACAGCCTGTGCGCCAGCGCCAGCCGCGCGAATTGTGGGAGCGGCGATCTCGATCCGCCTGAGGTCACGGCTGCGGCCTCAGCCCCTGCCCGCCCGCCCCCTCCACCCCCGCACCACCTCCAGCGTTGGGTGCGTCACTGGGCGCGCCCCGCACCTGAAGCTGCCGCCCCGCGCCGCGCCAACGATCGAGTAGCGCGTGGGCGCGCGCATTTAGTTTGCACGTGCGCGGAGGCGCCCGCGATACCCTCGCCCAACAAGTCCTATTCCCAACAAGGAAGCAATGGCTGTTTCATTAATTCACCCTGCATTTCCTTTCCAAATCGTAGGGAATTTTTTTTCAGCACCATATTGGATGATTGATTATTTTGTAACGAAATAACAATATTAATAAGAATCTGATCCATCACTCGCTCCCTTTGTGTCTTGGCACGTGTTACATGTCGGGGAATGAATACGGTGAAAACGTGCCTTCTAACGTTTCTTCGGAAACAACGCATTTAAATTTGAATTAGTAGTTAGTACTCCAAAATCTGTGTCATAAAGCTCAATAACAAAACAGCAGTAAGAATTTTAATGGATAAAATACGCAAATATTATACTTAGATGACAAAGCGCGTGCGGTACGGAGTGCCGCAACCGTTGCAGAGTTCGAATTACGAATGAATAACTGTCGTTCGGCGGTGTCTAAAATCGTGATTTGAGCGTCATCCGATTAAAAATATAATGAGTGAAGAATAACTATGCGCTCATATGTGTGACACCAATTATTTCCATGAAATCAACAAAAATGTAAGATTACGGCACTGAGTGCCGCTACGCGCCCGCCGGAGGGTTAAGTATTTCTCCGGCATTCAGCCGATGTTAATAGCAGAAACCATAGAAAACTGTGATGAATTTGAATCCGTCGATGAATTTTCAATTCGAGGCGTCGCTAGCCGAATTCCTTAACTGCGCTCCGTAAAGTCAAGGAAGTTAAACAATTCGAGATTTTGCGGGTTCCTGGTCAGGTGAACGTCTGGGAACCCCAGAATTTAACGGCACCAAGACACTAGCAAAAGAGACAAAAGACAATTAATGACTACGTCTGACGATGACTGACTAGATTAAAGGAGGATTACTCCATGCTTCCAGAAGGGGCTTAGAGACGCGTAGCAAAGTAAAAAAAAGTAGAAATCCCAGGGGCAGAGCTACGCTAATGCAACAACTGCTACACCGCCTTGAGGTTCCTCCCGAATGAGGTCTTCCGTCAAAAGCAATAAAGGTGGTATTCAAATAAAATATAATTTAGTAAACATCAACGTAAAATTAGTACCAAAATATTTATTTAAAAACGGCAAACATTTTGTTTTCGGGTAATAAAAGAGTAACAAATGTGTATTTAATTATTTATTTAGTTTTGTTTGATTGTACCCCGTACCCCTTTCTATTGTCATACGCGAATGCCTGGTATGGTTGCATAACTAAGCCTTTTTTTAACATTTATTTAATAAATGGCAACAACAATTCATTTTATTTTGGGGTAATAAATTAGTAACGAATATGTATTTAATTTTTTTTGTTTATTTCATTGCGCCCGTTCATACTCACTATTGTCATATTCGAATGCCTGCCATGGTTGCATAAATATATCGTTTTTAGCAATGTTTATTTAATAAACTGCAACAGTAATATATAGATAGATAAATATAGATATAAAACAGGATGTTGGTATGTATATAAGAGCAAAACTCCAACACCGCTGGACCGATCTCCATGAAAGTTGACACTTCTACGTGTATTTTCACCGAGAAAGTTTACGTGTTGTTAATTCTGTTGTAACTCCACTTCGTGGCGCTACATATTCACGTCAAATGCAACCCGCCACACACCCGGCAGCATTTTGAATCTATATCGTTAAATAACACGTAAATGAGGCGTTCTAGGGCCTTAAAAACTAAAATTTTGCTGGTCTGGCGCTTCCCGATATTATCTCACCTGCTGAGAGACGTGCAGAATCTGCAAGTAAATGTGAATGAGAGGGACAGAGAGCGGCAGAGACAGAGACACACATATAGACCGACAGATGGGGACAGGGTGGGGGAGGGAGAGACAATGAGAAAGGAAGATAAGAGGGGAAAGAGAGAGATGAAGGGCAGAACAAGGTCTGCCGGGTTTTCCTAGTACAATTTATTTTGGGTATCAAATTAGTAGTAAATGAGTACTAAATATTCCTTTTTGTTTGATGTGATTGTCCTATAGTGGTTGTGCCAGCTTGACATACCAGTCGTTGTTCCTTGTTCTTTCTGCGACTTTAATGCGGGAAAATTATTTCAAAACATGACAATTACAAAGAATTGTCAGGCGTACTGGCTTCATTTTTCGTTGATTGATTAGTGATTCAGGGCGCGTCAACGGCTAAATTCATTAGTCCCATAAGTGTGGGGTATATTTTCCTCGGGAGGTGGCGGTGATCTTCCTCCCGCTACATAGCACACCAATTATTTCCACTTTCCAAGCTGTCCGGCACCGACCTACTGTCGGCTAGTGGGCTTGTTCCTAACCAGGTATCCAGTAGGGACCGCCCCAGCGGGGGGACAAGCTCTAGGCTCCCGACTAGTTTCCCAGCATTTGTGATGGTGTAATGTACATGAATGTAAATGTAAATATAAGGAGGGAGGATAGGACAAGGAAGAGGAAGGAGAAATTGCGCACGGTCCGTGGCCCGTCTGTTAGGATACTGCTCTGGTCTTCGCCTGGTATTGATCGGATAAAGCACAGAAAACTACCAATCAGAGCAGCCGGCCGCTAGAATTCTCGTCCAGACTGACTGAACTCGACCTAGAAAAATCCTGTCACCGTTGGGACTCGAACGTAGAACCTCCCGGTCAGAGGCACTGCAGTGACATCAGCTGATGTGCTAAGCCACATTTCTGGGTATTTTATATTATCGATATTTCATATTCAAATTACATAGGAACATACAGTAGCGCATCGTACATTCTAAATGTTAATCTATAAGTGTGGATACGAATATTATCAACTATTGGCTTATCTTACTCCTGAAAAAAAATTAACACGTTGTAACTGAAATGCCAAACGCCGTTCTTATCTTCTTAAGAAAATATTTCCACGCCTGTTTGGTATCTGTACTTCTAGTAAACTTGTTTTATGACACGACTCATGTCGCCAGCAGACAATGCGTTCGCTTTCTCCCTTTGTATCAGACCTCAAAACCCAGGTCACTGCATACTGAGTAAGCAAATGGGTTTGTGTCAGATTGTCACTGAGAACTATCGCTTTCCTCACAGTTCCTTGGGTAACGTGTGACTTACTTTTCAGTTTCAAAATATGCACTTATTGACTTATTTCCAGTGAATTAAAAAATCTTTGGATGACTCATAACATCAATTTTTTCGGTAGTAGGGACCCATAACACCCGTTTTTTCTGTCGGAAACGACACCTTTCCATGCAATTTGAATACTGAAATTTGAGTTCTGTATTCTGATTACAATACCTTCTCTGAAGTACGCAGGGATTTATGAGAAAGTAAAAGACACTGGTCTATAAATGTTTTTTTCGTAACAAGAATTAAACACACTGTTTCTGGAAGATAATTTGCCTCTCAATCCAGATCTAATATTAGAAGCTTTGTATCGACCTCAGTTTTCATGTGATGATGGTTTTTGTAATGGCATATGTCTTACAATGTATTACATGCATCTGGAAAAATGACACTCTTATAACTACAGATCCACATCTACACAGTAAGAAATATAACAACATAAGTGTTAAGAAAAGTGAATAGAAGGCTTGTAATGTTTCAGAGGAAGCTTGAAATGTTGAGTCAGCATGAATATCTCCTCCTCTGCTTGTTCGTCACTGTAGCATACATCTTTATTCATTGTCATATTCTCAGGAGGTAATGCTTCACTGTGACATAGTACTGACATAGTAACACTGTGACACTGCTTCACTGTGACATAGTAATGCTTCACTGTGACACTGTGACAGACCGAATAGCAGTTGGTAAATTAGAATATTGCACCATATTCTTCGTTTTTGAGATGATTTCAGGTACGAGTATTTGCCTCAGACAGAACATATCATATAACACACTGTTGTGTGATCCTTTAGTTCCCTCCATATGATGGCAACAGCAAAGGGCATGTGTAGTGAACCTGTTAATTAGCATATCAGGAGTGTAACACATGACACACAGCATATATTGGAGGCTCATTTCTTGTCCTGGTCTCCTACCATACACCCGAAATAAAATTCATATCACTTCCTCCTCAGAGGGTCAAGGTTAGGTTTTTGCGATTTCAGAAGTAATTGCCCACAGATATAACATAAAGTAATAGTCCTTTTTACACAGTTACGAGGCATTTCTTCTTCTGAATTAATACAAAGCACAAACCTAGAACAACAAGCAGTCACATCCAAGCTGCTTTCCAAGCTGTCAGATCTCTCCATGCGGGGCGCAACTGGCAAAAAGCACAACGCAATTGTATCTATTCGATAACGATGATGATGGAATTTAAGGGCGCTTCAACAGCTAAGGTCATTGCCGCCCAAGTTCAATTATTTTAAGATCAGTTCCCATTGAGGCAGTGCAAGCTAAAAACAAGGTTTTAAATGGAAAGTAAAATGTAAAAACTGAAAAAGGTCGTGTCCAATTGAAAAAAGGGTTTGACAGAAAAGAGCGAGATAAACACTTTAAAATCTCCAACTAAAAGTCAAGTAATTTTCATTATTCTTTTCTCTCAGATAATGCTATAGATTTAAAAACTAAAAAGCTTGCAGAGAGAATATTTGTCATTTCGAAATATCTCCGCTAGACAGCTAGCGAGATCATGCCTTCGGCGGCTCTCACTTATCTTTCCACAGTGCAGTAGAACATGCTCCTCGGTGAGATCTGTTTTGCAGTAATCGCATGTAGGGGTGGGTCTCCGCGAAGAAGATATCCGTGGGAGAAATGGCAGTGACCGACCCGAACGCTTGTTAGCATAATCTCCTCGCACCTAGCATCACGAAATGAGGAGCAAGGATTTATGGAATCCTTAATTCTCGTGAGCTTAAAATCTGAGTCCTGCTACTCGGCCATTCACTGAGAATGGAGCGTTTGATAAAGAGCTTAGTGTCTCCCATGGGGACTGCACGGATGTCTAGCTCTCTTTTCATTGTTACGAACTTTGCTGCCTGGGCAGCTATTTCGTTTCCTATTATTCCCACATCGTCAGAGACCCAACTAAAGTATTTATTCGAGCATGATACCAGCAATGTTGCCAAACCTTTTTCATTTTCTAAAGGTGAATTGTCTGAATTCAGTGAAAGAAATTCCTTGTATAGAAATAGAAATTCTTTGTTCACTTTTCGATTGTTCCTGAATATTACATCTGTTTTTCAACAAAAATCAGATTTGAGTAAATTTTCATTCGTTAACAGGAAGTAGACAAGAGATTGAAGTCGTTTATGACATCAATTTTCAAAACTATTACTCAGTGTTCGTAGATTTAGAAGAGACAATTATTTTAATAATGACACAGAATGCCACTTTAAATTATATTTCTGTACAGTATTTCAGTAACTCCTCGAGAGAGCGGATGTTCGAATGTGCGATTCCGTCACTCACGGCTAGAGGCACTTCCCGTGCACCAATCGACACGTATGAGGTGTCATTCGACGCGTTTCGGTTTCCCATTGGGGAACTGATCATTTGTTTTCGGATCCGGCCGGAAGATTTAAAGAAATTTCCAAAAACGTGTTTTTGAGTGGTATGATTATGCCGAACATTAAAATCAATGACACGTAAATAGATCTATATAGGTAGCGTTGATAAAACTCCAGTATCCAAATACGTTTTTCGCTCAATACGCCATAATTTTCTTTCATGACTTTGGCAACACTGGGATATCTTTAAGTGAACAAGTGAAGTTAATTTAAATACAATCGCGTGGCATATTTCATTTTAATTTTTATCCGAAGGCCTAACATCATATTTTTTTAAAATTAATTTGCAAAAACCTACGACCAGTATTGCATTGGAACGTACAAAATTTTAAGAATTTCAAGTAAATACGGAGAAAACAAAACTGTGAGTAATGGTAGAGGATGAATTAACTTTCTTACGATCGACTTCTCACTTTTACGTTCCCAAGTGAACAAATACCGATTTTCAAATGAATGTGACCCACAACTTATTTTTATTAAACTTAACTAATACCCCATTCTTAGCCTCGCAGCTAGCTCAGCCATTATATTTATATATTAACGATGGGAGAGGTCATATTTGTAGAGATCATACGTGAGAGATTATGTTTGACGTTCGTAATCATATTTGGATTTGTGAGTACAAGTGCTTCAAATGATCTGATAAACGATATCAAAAGGTCAAAAGTTATCTCTGAAAATAAACACAAAATTGCGCAATTTCAGAAACGCTCAAATGATATTTTCTCAAAAGCAGCTCTTATTTTTCTTTCTCGCCATTTCTTCGTAAGAAGAGAAATGTAATCGTATTGTAATCACTCTCCAGGAAACTGCTAATTTTTCAAAGAAAAGCCCTTATTTCCGAGCCCTGGAAACAAAAAATGTATAAATCTGGTTCTTACATGTAAAATGCTTCCTCTAACACGATGTATAGTTAGAATCCATATTTTGTTGATCCTTAATACCAAAAAATCGATTGACGGCAAAACTATCCTTCTGTGGTCAAAGTTAGCCCCAAAACCGTTCAACCGATTTCAAATTATTCTTCGATTAATCTCTCTGAGTATGACAGAGATATTGATTTTGGAGAGTACTTTACATAAAACATCATCATTTTAAAAATTTTCTCAAAACTGACTCCAAAGTTGTTGAATATGCATTGCCCTTAAATAGCGTAAGTGACTTAAAAGAATGGTTCAGTTCTCACTTTTGTTGAAATCCCTGATGTTTTGAAAATTGTAAAAGTTTAGATTCTTCTTAGCGTCTTCTTACAGTATTGAAGATACAGATTTTTTGAATGAATTATTTTTTGCAAAGATGATACAGTAAGGTCTTATCTTTTTGAAAATATGAATCGTTTTTTGCATAATTGTACATGAAACATAGGCAATTTTTCATTTTTTAAAATATATTTTTCTCAAAAGACGGCTTCAAGTTTTTTTTTTAAATTCTCTTCTCGTATCTAAGAAAAGACGGTAAAAATATGATTCTGGTCTCTTTTCCGGCAAACACTATTTTCAAAAATTGCAAAAAGATAACATTTCAAAACTACAAAATTGAAGAGACATTTTTGCCACAAAAAATTGTCCTAAAAATCAGTCTTTAAGAAAAGGTCATTTAATTTTTTTAATCGAGAATTTTCGCAAAATTTGTGCTTGAAATTTATGCAATTTATAAAAACCTTTTCCTCAAAACTCGCTCAAAACTTTTTCTTCAAATTTTTCTATGGATAGTACAAGGAACCCTAAAAGAATGGAGCAGGTATCATTTTCGTTAAAATCTCTGGATTTTCGAAAATTGCTAATTTAGAAATGTGAGAAAGTATATTGTCATGCTAATTAGCAAACCCCATAACTCCGCATTCCCTCCTCTGTATTCTGTTTACTTAATGATAAAATATAATTATGTAAGAAGAGTAATAAATAAAAGTAAATAACAAATCGAGCATCTAAAATAATTGAGTTTCCCAGTATTTCAACGATAAACGAGAAAGGAAACTAAAATTCTGCTTCCCGACTATGTTTATTCTTTTCAATGCAAAACTGTCCAATCTTGAGTTACGATGTATGCTAATTAGCACGACGATATGCTGTTGTAGTGCCACTACTTTTGTACAAAACTGTGTTGCCACCTGCAAGAATCTTAATCATTTTGGAATGGCACTAAGAGACTTCACCCCTGGCGTGTGGACACAGTAAGAAGTCGTAGCTTCTAATCAAAAATCTTGACCTGGCAGTTTTGGACCGTCTTATTTTCATTAATACTACGTTGAGACTTGGGAAAATAAAAAAAAGTTGAGACACCCCCAAAGCAAGAGAAAACAAGTTAACGCGAGGGAGAACATTTAACCACAGCAGTTCATTCAAAAGAGTTTTAATGAAAAGTTACAAAACTTCATCACTAGGGAACATAATTTATTGAAATAAAAAAATATTCTTCCTTCGTTTCTGGCATTTTAGATGCATAAGAAATGTGATGTTGATATGAAAAATTATTTTAAGTGGATTTCCTACGTTTATTTTTTCAATGTAGTACTTCATAATATTTATCAGTAAAAATGAATGGATGTGAGTATGAATATTCCACTTTTGAGTTACTCTGGGAAGTTTGCTACCAAAAGCAAAACAAAAAGAATTTTGAAAAAATCACAAAGAGGGGGATTACAGTACAAAAAAGTATATAATATTTTTGTTTAGAAAAGTCAACTAGGAAAGTACTTTAAAAGCAAATCTAAATTTGCTATTTATAAAATAAGTTCTTAGGGATGGAAAATTTCTTAAAGGTACCATATACTGATTCTCCCTGCCTATTTCATACCTATATTATTATTTTTGAATGCGCGCAGAAGTTGAAAAAAAAACTATGCAGGCTCAGACAATGTGAGAGATGTCTATGTTTTCGTTAGTACCCAGGAACTCGAGAAAAATCAAGAACAATAAAAGTTTCAATTTTGACTGAAAAATGCAAAAACTTGATTGTCCTATTCCCTTATTCCCAAACTGTGCGTACTGACTGAATTATTGCACTTAGTGCCTCATAGCTTACGAAACAGCTGATGTCAAGGCTTCGAGGAAGTGGTCACCGGCCATTAATTTCCCATTCACGTGTAGCGTTATGGACCCGGACCGTTTTTTATATTCTTGGTATGTAAAAAAAGTATTGTAATGCGTACATTACATAATGTACACACAAATTATTGTAAAATTCATGAAGATGTTTTTGTTAAAACACTAATTGGTTGTCGTGTTATACGAGAGTATTTTATTTGTTGTCCTTGAGCAGTGGGTATGATCCTTTTTGGAAAACCATTTGTGTGGTTTTGTTCAGCAGCATTTTTGCTGCTTCAGGCTACTAGTTTTCTTTTTTCAACCCTCGCGTACAACTTGTACCCCTTCATTTTGATAGAATAATGATATTAACAGTTGTTCATAATCTCATGATATAGTAAACCAAAATGGAAATGTTTTAGATTTCCGCACACGCATTTGCACAGTTATTCATAGGAAAGGGAGAAATGGAAGCTGTTGGTTTCCTTCAAAATAATCGGAGGTTGTCCTCTCACATTTATGCATCAAGGCATGAACAGTCACATTCAAATAGAGAGGGTGCCAGCTCCATTACTTTGTTTAGGTAAAGAGTTACTTTTTATCGTTTAGGACTTTTATTTTTAGAACCTTCCTAGCCCTATAAATGATATCAGTTATAATTTCGTTTCTCAATGCTTATCGGAGGTTGCAAATAGAATTCGTTGCTACGCGTAATAACTTAGATATTTTGGTGTTGTCATAACGTCACCCCTGCCCATAAACACGATAAAGATTTATTTTATTCTCCGAGTTTTGGCGCTAGGCAAATTAGGAGAGGAGGCACTGTTATGGTTTCGGGAGCCCCAATTTCTTAAATTAACGCTCCCAATAGAAATTTACATAGGGCTTCAGTCAGTTCAGGCATTCAGGGCGACACAATGAACGCTGAACTAGTTCTGGATAAATGGACTAAACTGTGTCCCCACGGGAAAGACCGTATGTACAGAAAATATTTATACGTATTTTGACATGCCATTCCTCAAAAACTGAAAATATTTTAACACAAACTTACAAAAAATGATTGTAATACATTACTAAATACATGTAGCGTTCGTTCTTAAAAATAGAACATTTTCCTTTACTTGTTGTGCAATTTAATCCGAGGCCCTAATTTACCAGCTTCCCCGTTGGTGATCTCCGGGTACCGGAGTGACATCGATACGCGACAGTTAAATGCTAAGCAATTGCTTTGACAGCTACTACTTGACTACTATTGGCAACATAACTGCAGGTTAAGTCCTTACACTCAATTCATCAATGCGTTCGTTTGCATTTAGCTCATTTGTAAATGGATTCATCACTGTCTCTTGCAATGCCATCGTCCTACACGACGTTCATTTGTTTCCCGACCTGTCAAACTTCTTAGAGTCCTCTATCCTTCGAATTTTCTGTAGAGGCCGATGGCATTTGATCCTTGATTGATCCATTTGCTTGAAATTTGATTCGTCTTTTTAATTTATTCACGAACGTCCTTCTCAACGGGGCTCGTGGCGTCAGAAATGTGATTACCACTGTTAAAAAGATTCATTTGGTAAGGCAGGAGGTGTCACAATGCCCTAAAGTCATC
Organism: Acheta domesticus; assembly: GCA_031308135.1. Taxonomy (NCBI): domain Eukaryota; kingdom Metazoa; phylum Arthropoda; class Insecta; order Orthoptera; family Gryllidae; genus Acheta; species Acheta domesticus. Next base: position 172,252,762 of record JAHLJT010000631.1, on the reverse strand, counting down.
GGCCACTAATGGAAAAGTCGAAGTATATCGAGGGAGACTTACCGTCGCTCGTCCGCGGCGGCGGAAGTGTCGTGCAGCCCCAGCGCCAGCAGGGCCAGTAGCAGCAGGGCGGCGGCGGCGGGGGCGGCGGCCGATGCTCGGCTGGTGGGCGCCATGCGTTCGGTCAGGCGGCGCGGCGCGCGGCGTCTGCGGCCCGGCGGGCGCATGGGCTAGAGCGCGCCGTCGGATCGCGCGCCGCGCCGCGCCGCGCCTCGCCTCGCGGGGGCAAGGCCGCCCCCACCCTTCGCGTCCGCCGCCCGCTGCCGCCGCTCAGCACAGCACAGCACAGCACGGCACAGGCGCGGAGCGGAGCGCAGCGCGCTTACGTAAGCGCCAAGGCCCCCTCGCAGGGCCCGCCCGTGCCGCCCCCACGCCCGCCCCGCCCACCGCGCGCTCTCGCGGCCGCGCCGCCCTGCGACGGAAGCGCGCCGGGCGGGCGCAGGAGGCTGGGCCGTTCCTCCGCCTCCGACCCCTCCGCGCCCTGCGAAAGGAGGGCGCCTCATTAGGACACGGCGACCGCCAGGACGGTCTCCAAAGGCACACGTGGACTACATACCAGACAACACAACGCATTTCCCCCGTGTTCTGACTTTCAAATGGGCTTCTAAACATTTACATCTGCCGAGAAAATTATTTTCATCTGGATGACTCAAAGTCCTCAATATTGTGATTTTTTTTCCATTTACATTCTTTGTTTTACGTAATACACATGTTAATTAATTTTTTAATAATTTAAATGTAATGAAAGAATAAACCGATTTTTAAATAACGCCATGTACATTTTTTCAAAAATGCAAGCGAGTCGTTTTCACCTAATTGTGCGTGAAATGAAGGCAATTTTTAAACAATTATCTTGTCAATTACGACTGCCATTTTTTTCTTTAATATTTATTCTCGCTTAGAGCTAAGAACGGTCACAAAAATGACGCAGGTTTAATTTTTGGTGAATTCTGAAAGGCCAAAAAAATTAACATTGCAAACAACACAACTAATGACACTGATTTTTTCTTCAATAAAATTTGTTCTAAAAAATAGATTTTCTTTTTCTGCTTTCGGGGATTAGGGTGATACCTATTCCTGTCTCTCAGCCCATCTTGTTCTTGGGGAGCCTGGTTCTCTTCTTCCTCGGTGCTTGCATTTCATTACTGCTTATGCGAATCTTTCATCGGTCATTCATTGTACATGTTCTTTCCATTTCATTTTCTTCTTCCATACAAGTGGTCAGTAAAAAAATTGAGTTCGTTTCTTATGTCAGTATTTCTTAATCTATCGAGTCTAGTGTAGCCTTTAACAGATCGCAGAAAACTCTTCTTCACTGCCTGTATTGTTATCTTATTTTTCTACGAGTGACCCATGGTTCTGAGCCATAGAGAAATGGTGGTTCTCTGGACATTACTTTGTAAAATTTTATTTGGGTTTCTTTTCTTGTTTTATTTTTAGGCGTCTTTCAGTACATCAACACATTGTATGAAATTTATGTAATTTATTTTCTATGTCTTCATCCCACTCATAAAAAAATTGCAACCTAAGTAATTAAATGTTATTACTGATTACCAGAATGTGTCCATCCACAATGATCTTAGTTCTGACAGGGTGTTTCCTACGGAATGCCATAGTTTTCGTTTCTGAAACGGAGATTTTGATGTTATATTTTTTCACGATTCGTTGGAGGGAATGTACTGATTTCTGCAAATTATCTTCAGTCTCTTGTAGAATTATCTGACCATCTGCGAACAGTAGTGTCTTGAATGAAATAATGTTTGAGAGTCTAATGCCTTGTGAAACATTAGCTTCACATTCTCGTATCATAACAAAATTAAATCTTTAAATAAGATAATGTTTGTAAATAAGGTATTAAGGTTAAATAAGATATTTTCGTGTAATTTTTCCTTGAAGTAAAGGCAATTTATATTTTTTCTCAAAACCTACTCAAATTTTTTTCTTTAAATTTCTTCCTCGGATAGAGCAAAGAATGCTTAAATAAATAGTGTACGTCCTATTTTCGTTGAAAACTCTAAATGTTCGAAAATTGCAAAAGTTACAAGAAATGCAATAAAATAAGTGATGTAGCACCACAGGTTTCATTGTTTTCTGATATGCTGGAGAAGGACCTATACATGCTAGCGTTCTTCTGAGCATAGTGATGAAGTTTCTAAAAACTGTTTTAAGTTCTTCAGATCCCACCCTCTTATCTCTCCTTGGGTTTGCATAAGACTATTCTGTAAGATACTGAACGCAAATTGTTTGCCTGCAAGAACTTTGTGAGATTTATTCACTACCTCGTGAGTTTTCATTCGTACTTTTGCATTATTCTTATTATGCATTTGTAACTAGAAGCACCGGCTAAGAGATACAAGGCAACAACTATTTCCACTGCGACATCTCTGCCCGGTCCCAAAACTCGAGTCGAACCGGCCGGGAGAGTTTCGACATTAGCGGAATATCGAGATCGAATTCAGCCTCAGTCTGGAGGATGCTTCTAGCGACCGGCTGCTCTACTCGGTAGTTTTCCGAGGTTTCTTCAATATCAAACAAATGTTGGATCAGTGCCATAAAAAACGAATTACGGACCAAGCACTTCCTCATAATTGTCACATCTTCCCTTACACGAACATAATCACATAACACAAACACATTCACTAGAGTACTTTGTATGTCGGGTTAGTTATTGCCTCTGCTGGGGGCGATAGCACACTCGCAAAAATCTCTGAAGGGGGGAATTCCCGAACGCCAACCTGTAGGTCGGCGTCTAATTTCACGTTCTGGCGGGAGCAAACAACGTCACCTAGGCTTTCAAGGTTTTATAAACTTGAATATGATAAGTAATATTGAGAAATGTATTTATTTGGAATTATTCTGATAATGGTTAACGTGTGGTATTCTTGGTGCAATCCTTATGTTTGAATACCAACAGCAATAGGTAATCTGTATCAATTCTTCAAAAAAATATGTTTAACTTCTGAAGACGATACAATGGATTTTAAAGACTTATTTGTTTTGCAATGAAGAACGAATGAAACATAAATATCTGTAAACAACACACACGTGAGTTCACCTGTCTTAAAATATAAGTCGAAAATATATCCATCACAAGGGCTCTCTCGTCATATTTTTACAAAAAAATTGCATTTCACTTGTCAGTCTGAAGACCTTTTAATATTCTAAATCTTAGTGAATTATTGTTCTCCGGGATTTACGCAATGCCTGGTCGAGTTCCTGGAAACGTTGCTTTCCTTCCTAACCTACTCTTCGCAATACAATTTCTTGCGTGTCATTATTCCTTTGTAAGTGCAGAAAATCAGCAATCTTTCGCAACATTTACAGACAAAAGAAACCGAAGTCTGTTTAGATCACTCTATTTTTCGTCTGCGAGCAGGAAGAACGCATAGGGGCCCTGGGATTTTGGCAGGGTGCGGAGGCAGCAAAGTTCTTACGCAACGACGCTGCCATCGGAAACTGCGCGCTGGGGAAAGCACCTTCGTCGCCGTGGGAACGGACGACTGCAGGCGCCACCGCTGACCCCACAGCCATCGCCGTCACTTCAACACCGCCGCCCCCAACCGCGTCGTTACCCGATTCGCCGACACCAAGAAACCGCCTCCAACGCCGTCACATCTGTCACTCCTAAGCTCTCCATCTATCTCTCCGCCACCCCATCGCCGCCATCGCCACAATCTTCGCCTCCGCCGCGCCGTCACTCTCGCTGTAACTGTAACCGTTGCCGCCGCCGCCGCCTTCGCGGACTGGGTCGCTGCGCTGACGTAAGTAGACGACTACTTTCACTCGAGCGAGCAGGGTCTGGGCCGTCTCCGCGCAGCGCCGGCCAGCTGGCCGGTATGTAATTCACGCTTCAGTCGCCGAATCGTGAAGAACTTTAAGAGCCAATGACGTCGTTTCGACTGCAACGACATTCTTTTGCCTCTGTCTTTTTAGTTCTGGCGGCAAACAGCCAAGACGACAGTTGTACCGTTGAAAACTGTCTAAATGTGTGGTGGACTCAAATTCTCAGGCCAGGTAAATGACGTTTATAAGGAAAATTACAAGATGTGTGAATAAATTGGTATGCATAACATTTTGTTTTAGTGTCCTAACAGATGCAAACTTCTAGAATGAACATTTTCTCGGAGTCTATGCATTCACCTAAGTATTAACCATGTAACAGTAAATGAATGGAATCTAATAAATATTTTTAATTACATATCATTAATAATTGCCGTTACTTTCATCAAACCGGTAACTAAGACTCGTACGTAAAAATCGCACAAGCCGGAAATTATTACTCTCCTGTATTGTAAATGAAAAATAGTTATTTATGTAACAAGACCTCTAAATTAATCCTTAAGGATGAGGCCGGAGAGTTAATTGCGATGCGGAGCGAAAGCGGAGACGAGTAGTTAACCTTCCGGTCGAGTCCATAAAACATTAAAAGAGGACGTGTTTCATACAATGTTTTTGTTTCAATGCTTTTTGTTTCATACAATGCTAGTTTATCACTTATTCAAAATAAACATTTAACACTTCCATGAGATAAGAATTGTCATTACTCGCGATGTTCTGTGGCAAGGATTGTTAACAGATGGGCTTGATTCGGTTTTAAATAACAATCAGTGCGCGGAAGGTAAAACGACAACGGGGATCAAAAAGGGGTTAAGAGGGACAAAGGCAGGGAAAGGGGGACAAATGGAACAATGTGAAAGTGGACAAAATGGGATAAGGGTGCAAAAGGGACAAATGAGACAATGAAGACAAATGGGACAAGGGAACAAGGGCAACAAAGGGAGCAAATGGAACAGTGGGGACAAAATGGGACAATAGGGGAGAGAAAATGAGACAACGGGGACAAACAGGGCAATGGGGACAAATGGACAAAATGGGACAAATGAAAAAAGAAGACAAAGAGGCAAATGGGACCACGGGATCAAGATAGGACAGAGAGAAAAGGGGCAAAAATGAGACAAGAAGACAAACGGACAAGGAGACAAACGGACTAGGGGAACAAAGGGAGACAAAAATTTCAGAATTGATTCCTTGTAATACTAACGAAGATAAATGTAACGGATTCAAATTGCATTACCTTTAAAGGTAATTTAAAAAATTGTAACTTAAATATATCTGTAACAAAACAATCGTAAAAATAAATTTTGTTTGCAATCATTCCCCAAAACTCTGTTTTGTGTCAATGACATATTTATCTAGAGATTTATGAGCACTGGTAAAATCTAAAGCCAAAAGTCTGCTAAAATATTTTTTTGTATACCATCATTATAAACGACCCTTTTCGATACCCCGAATCGTACATAATCCAGTATTTTATCGCACGCTACATGACGTCATCGCCATTATTAAACGCGACATGACGTCATGACGAACTTCTACTGTTCACAGAAAGACAGATCTGTAGAACTGGTTTCAGAAAGTAGACAAAATATTATTACTCTACCTTCATTAAGAGATATTTCTCATCATCTGCTTCCACTAAAAATTTTCTCACATCATCTTTCGAAAGTATCATAGATTTTTCAGCTTCATAGCCGACATTAGCTTGTTTCATATATAACTGAACTTTGTTATAAGCAGAGATGTCAATTCCATCTTTAATTTTTAGCATAGTCTTCAATTTTGAATGACTGCACCACAAAGATGATGCCTTACATACTGCAGACTTCAAAATAACATAAATTAGAAAATGAGAACTCGACACTAGTATTAATCATAAAAAGTATGACAAACTTACCAACTCAGATATATATGCCAGAACCACTGTCTCGCATATAATATTTACATTATTTGTTTCCATCCACTTCCCAAATATTATATATTCCTTCTCATACAATGCACTCGACTTTTTAGGTATTAAACTTTCTTCTGCCTTCGAGGCTTTTTCTAAAACTACCATTGGTAACGACGCCATCTTTCATTCGAATGCGCGCGTGAATCGGCTCTCCGCTGTCACAGTTGTGACGTCATAATACCAACGTCCATGTTGCCAACTATAAAACTTTATTTACACTTACTTCGTTTCATTTATAACTTTATAATGATGTTATACAAAAAAATAGCGTATGCAACTCGTTTATAATATTCCTTTTTTGCACTCATAAGAAAATAGTCTATTACTAAACTCCCTCCTTCGTCGTTCGTTTAGTAATAGACTATTTTCTTATTCGTGCAAAAAAGGTCAACAATATAAACTAATTGCATAAACTACTATTAATGGACTCTCGAGCATTTTAACTGCTGTTACTATGGACGCGCTCTTAATGCATTGTTAAGATAGTTGGTTGCTAAGGAGCTAAACAAGTATTTACCGACATAATAACAAAAAATATTTCGTTAAAGTGCCTGTATACTGACGTGCATATGTTAAGAAAATAAATATAACAGTGAAGTGCTTATAGCTTCATTGCGATCACCCGTCAATTTTTAAGAAACTAGTGGTGCTAGCATTCCGCGCTCGACTGTCGAACCGAACGGACCTCTCTTATCGTTGTGAACAGTGATAGCCGTGTGAATTTGAAAAGACTGTGAACTAGTGAAAATCTTGTGGACTGTGGAAACAGTGCCACTAATGGGTGCTACGTATTATGCACAACGGGTACTGCCCGACAACCGGGCAGCTCATCAGTAATGCCTTAACAACACTAAACAGTGGTTATTCCATCTCAGAACTAAACGTATCGATGTTGTATGAAGAAACAACGGAAACCATCAGTTCAGAAATTACATCAATGGAATCTCAATCAAGCCAAACAACAATGGGACCTCAGCCAAATCAACAGACCTCGTTCGGACAGCAAAACCTGGACTCATTACAAGGTAACGCTTCAGGCCAACATGCCGCAGGGCAAAATTTAAAGCGTCCTTCTGATGATGTTACCTCGGCTAACGAAACAAAACGGTCTAATCTGCAATCAAAGCAAGCCAGCATAGACAGTTCAACGCAGTATTCATATTCGGTCCCCACTGGCAACATATTTCAGCCACTAGGCAGTGAACTAGAACCCAACAATCAAAATTGGTTTAGTTACATAAATCAAACCTCGCCAAGTATGTCAGAATCTGTTAAAATCCCGCCAATCTATGTAGCAAATATAACTAACATCACGAACTTTAGCAAGGAAATCAATACCAAAGTAACAAATAGTTTCACACTTCAATTTATAAATAATAGAGTAAAAATACAACCAAAGAAAATCAGTGACTTCAGAGACATAACCAAATATCAAATAAACACAGGAAGACAATTTCATACTTACAAGGACCCAGCAAATAAGAAATTCTCAGTTGTATTCAAAAACCTACACACATCAATCACAGAAGAGGAAATATACACTGAACTGAAAGAGAAACACCCGTCACTCATTAAAGTTATCAGACTCCGAAAAGACTATAACCCAATTCCAGTAATAGCAGACGAATTCAACGTGGAAGAAAACATAGAAACTATTTTAGAAATAAGTCAAATTTGTTATCTCATTGTAAAAGCTGAAAGGAGAAGGAGTCATAAAGGCCCCATTCAATGCATGAGATGTTTAGACTTTGGCCATACAACAAATAATTGTAATCATAAAATAGCACGTATTTATTGTTCCAAAAATCATTATTCTGCAACTTGCCCCCATAAAAATGAACCATTCAAATGTTATCATTCAAATGTTATCAAGGAAACCACCGAGCGGACTTCAGAACAGTAGAATGCACTTATTATAAAAAAATCAGCCAAAACCCTAACCTCAAAAATCCCCAAAATAGAACTAGAACCAATGAATCTTCAACAGCGCCACCTCAAAATACCCAAACTAACTTTCCCAGACTGAGAAACATTCAAAACATCCCCAACTTTAGACACATAAACAACAGAAACACAGCTCAAAATTTTAATCAACGTAATAATCCCCAAAATCTAAACTCATGCACACACAAATGAGAACAGCTTTCTCAACTCCCTGATCAACACGATAGCTACTCACATAATCAATATAATCAACTCAATTATTCCATCCATAATAAACAACATTCAATCCTCCATCTCAGCATACATTAATAATAATTATGCAACATAAGTTAATCATACTCAATTGGAATTCAAATGGATTAATCAATAAAGTCAATCAACTAAAATACTTCTTGCAAGATAAGAAAATTGACTTTGCATGTATAACTGAAACACATTTGAACAATAGTGTAAAATTCAGCCTACCAGATTATAAAGTAATCAGGACAGGCAGACAAAGAAATAATGGAGGAGGAGTAATGGTACTCATAAAGAGCACAATATCATGTTATCAAATAATACTACCACCTACCCCTGGTATTGAGACAGCAGCAATTAAGTTCAATAATAACAACAATCTGAAAACTACACTAATAGTAGCATATAAGCCCCCCAATATAAAAATTCAAAATACCAATCTCAGCGGTATTATTAATCAACACACTCCAACAATAATCTTAAGAGATCTTAATGGGAAACACATACGGTGGGGATGTAATAATTCAGCTGGGACACAATTACTACAATTAATAAACTACCATAAACTTAATATAATAGCACCCAATGAACCAACCTACTACCCATATAATCACTCTAGGAACCCAGATATATTAGACATAGGTATAACAAATATACCACAAACATTTTTCTCCACAGTACACCATGAAATGCACTCAGACCATCTACCAGTAATAATAACAACACAACATTCACTCCCCACACACTCACCCATTCCTCAGATCAACACACAGATAATCAAATGGCACAAATTTAAAAATAATGTAAAAACATCCATCCCAAAATTTAAAATATTAAATATCCCTCCAGAAATAGACCAAGCAATAACAATACTCAATACCATTATATTAAGTGAACTACAGAACAGTAAATCAAACAAATCACTTATAAACACACAGAATAAAAAAAATGAACTACCCAAAAGCATAAAAAATCTAATCTACACAAAGAATAAAACAAGAAGATTATGGAATCACACCAGAAACCCTAAAGTCAAAAAGGAACTAAATCTATTAACCTATATTACCAAAAAAACACTTTTCACTCACAAACAGCAACAATATAACAACATGATCCAAACATTAAGCTCAAGTAACAATACATTGTGGCAATTTAAAAATAAAATACTTAACAAAAAGAATACCATTTCTCCACTTAATACTAGCACAGGCAAAAAATTCTCACCTTTTGAAAAAGCTGAAACCCTAGCAAAACATTTTGAAGATACATTCAAACCCAATGATTCCCACCCACACAACCTACATCAAACAATCACACAGATAGCAACATCTCCTAATTATGATGTACCCTCCAGAATCAGATTCACATATCCTCAGGAAATAACAAATATAATAAAAGCACTCCCCAATAAAAAGGCCCCAGGACATGACAGAATAAACAATAAAATACTAAAAAATCTACCAAACCAAGCCATAGTATTCTTAAATAATATTTATAACTCTTCATTAAGAACAGGATATTTTCCACTTTTATGGAAATATTCTATAGTAATACCCATACCAAAACCAAACAAAAATCCATCAAATGTAGAAAATTATAGACCAATAAGATTGTTACCCTCTTTATCAAATATTCTAGAGAAAATCATTCAGAAAAGACTCAACAATTATCTCAACAAAAATGGTATCATCCCCAAACATCAATTTGGATTCACAGAAAAGCTATCAACCACTCATCAATTATTAAGAATCACTGAACATATTCATACAGCATTCCAAAGAAAATTACACACTATATCAACCTTTCTAGACATTTCCCAAGCATATGACAGAGTATGGCATGAAGGTCTCATGTACAAACTTAAAATTAATGGTACACCCAAATACTTAACCAACATAATCAATAGCTTCATAAGCAATAGAACGTTTGCAGTTTCAATAGATAAACATCTCTCAAACCCCAAACCAATATTGGCTGGACTTCCTCAGGGCTCCCCATTGTCACCTATATTATTTAATTTTTACACTGCTGATATCCCTACATCCAACACAATCAATATAGCACAATTTGCAGATGATACAGCATCGTTTTGTTCTAGCATATCACTTGATATATTAAGAAACACAGTTCAACAATATCTAAACCAAATCAGTGCTTGGTCAAACAAATGGAAAATTAAATTAAATCCATCCAAATCAACAGCAAAAATCTTTTCATTAAAAACCATTTCAACACCACCACCTCTCACACTGAACAATAACATTATTCCTTGGACTCCACAAAACAAAACAGTGAGATATCTAGGACTACATTTAGACACTAGACTTAACTGGAAAGAACATATTAACATTAAAACACAACAAACAAAAGTCAAACTAATCCAATTAAAACCATTAATAAACAACCACAGTAAAATAACAATAGAAAATGCTAAGTTCATATATACAGCAGTAATAAGACCCCTAATGCTCTATGCCTGTCCTGCCTGGATTAATGCAGCAAAAACCAATATTCATAAATTACAGGTCATACAGAATAAATTCCTGCGAACAATAACCAATGCACCCTTGTTCATCACAAACAAACAACTTCATAAAGAAATTCAAATAAAGCCTATCATACATCACATCACAAAGTTATCCCATAATTTTTATAACAATTTACCATCAATTACACAACTATCCCAATATAACCTAAGCAAAGCACCCAGAAACGCAACCAGAATAAAAATAGATTTCCCAAGCATGTTTTTTTATATACAATTTGCAAATTTGGATGATTCCTTGTGAGGTCCTCTCCCTAATAAATAGTTGTAAAGAAGTAATAGTTTAGTTTTTTAATGTAGATAATAAGCATCAAAAAATGTGAGAAAGTTTGTAATATTAAACTGAGCCATGTATCAAATTCAAAATAATAATAATTATTGAAAAAAAAGTGGTGCTAAAACAGCACGTACTTTTTCGTCTTTAGTAATGATTATGTAATAATATTTATATCACAATTTCTCTCCGAATTATCTCAACTCAGCCATAATTTTTTTGTAAAAATCACTTTAAATCGTGGAACATTTGATAGTAAAATTAAATAGTTTCAAACAATAGATTTTTTATTTTAATTGTGATGTTAATACACGAGGACAACGAAAGCGTATCAGATCCTGGATTATTGATTTGATTGATTCAGTAATTGCATCATTCTATCAACCCATGCAGTGACTAAGAAATAATGTCTGAATATGTCTCAAATTATATTATATTTTATATTATTTTTCATTTTATAATTTTCATTTTTCTTTAATTTTGTTTTTTCTACAAAAGTTGATAAATGAAACAGGTACATATATGATACATGATTAGTCATTGCAGGTCCGCGCACAAGACTATGTCTTCTGCGAAATAATGTCAACATTATTTGCACTTTGTTACAACCTGTAAATAAATAAATAAATAAATAGATTTTTTATTCAAAACTATAAGGTAAAATATATTTCTGGTATTGAATTCATTGTATGAGATATCCAGGATATTCACGAATATATCGGATGAGTTTTTTAGCCTTACAACATTTTTCGTAAGCAGTATGCGAGAAAGTAAAATAATTAAAAGTTAATAAATAATACGATACTGATCTTCATAATTATAGTTGTAGGAAGACCCCGGAAAAAATTTGATTTTTTTTAAATTTTCAAAAAATAGAGTTTTTAACCAACATGAGACCTGCACCATTTTCTTAAACTTCAGACTATCCAAAACCAAAATTCAATCAAAATCGATGGAGCCAGTTTTTTAAAAATGTTGAAAATGTTCCAGGATCTTCATTGTATCCCAAAAAATTAAAATGTCGGTTTCAAATTCAAGAGACCGCGACATCAGCCACATTTATGGAGAAATATCAATTTTCGAGAAAATCGGCTGAACGGTTTAGTCGCTATTGTTGTGCACGGACAGATGGACTGATGTTTTGCCGACAATCGATTTTTCAGTATTTAGGACCCACAAAACATGGATTCTGGCTACATAATGTGTTAGAAGATTTTTGTTCTAAATTTAGCAACTGGATTTATTCACGTTTTCGTCGCCAGGACCACGTAATAAGAGTTTTTCTTAAGGGAATAAAGTAATTCCTTTCGGTGGCTGATACGCAGTAGGAAATATGAAGGTGCACGTGAATTGTTTTCAAAACATCCACTAAGATCTATTAAAACCACGAAGACCTACTCGTAATTGAGCGCGACTACCAGACACGAGAATAAAGACGACGGCAATCTTTGAATACGGTAAAAAGAACACAGAAGCCTAATTTTGTTGATATCTCATCAAAGGGCATAGATGAACTGACAAATACTTTATTTTTAAATATATTTTATGCCTATTGATTCTACATAACTTGTGGTGTAATTTTAATGTTTTTACGTTAATAGCAAAATCCGGTATGATACGGTATATTTAAGCTGTTACGTGATATGACGTTTTTATTGTAATATCCGTAATCTACAAATAAAATTAAGCATGTTGCGCACTCCACCTTCCTGGAGGTAAAAATCGTGTTCCCTAGTGTTATCAGTATGAAACAATCTAATAACACTGCCTCCTGTAAGAATTTCGTATAAGACAATGGGGAATTTTGCAGTATTTCGTCAATTTTCCTTATTATTAATGAAAATATAATTGGCAATGATAAGAAACAAGCAATAAAAGAAAATTAAACTAATTAGACACACAATTATTAAAATTATAGGATGTTATGTTTCCCTTGTCTTCAGAACTTGATCTAGAATTTGGATTTCTCACTTGACTTGTCATTGCGGAATAATATTTGTTTTATCTGTAGGTAAGAATTCAACACTGTTTTGATGGAATTTTCAGTTATTTTAAGAACTTCAAGTTCTTGAATTCCCGCTATTGTCTTGTGAGACAATATTGTAGATCGAAACTAATGTTACTGAATTGCACAGTGTTTCTTGCGCTAATTTGTTTTCTTATGTCTCTAGTGAGGGCTATCTTTTCGGTTTTATCCCACTCTTATCTGTCATCTTTTTGCACCTAAAACACTTCTTTTCACATTTTCTTCATATTTCGGATCTCTAATAGTAGAATTGAAATATGACTTTAATAATAGACATCATTGGAAGCACTTGCACTCACAAATGCAATATATTGTAATTTATTGTATTAACACATTATAATATTTTAAAATTGTAAAATTACACGAAAACAACTAAAATTTTCCAAAAAATGTACATGACATTAATTAAAGAATTAATTGAAAAGAACAAATTTCACTTGAAAAAATCTTCAATATTGTTCTTTGAGGAAGACTCCGAAAAAATCAAACTTTTGCAATTTTCGAAAATGCAGAGTTAACAATGAAACTCGGATCCATCTTTCTTTATAAGTATATTTAAACTTTTTCTTACAAGAAATTTAAAGAGAATATTTGGATCCATTTTCAAGAAAATTTCAAAAATTTCCCAGTAGCTTCATGTGAAGTATCCCCAAAATTTAAAAAATTATGAACAAAATCAGAGCTTTAATTGAAACCAAATCGATAGGGGGATATTAATTTTGGAAAAAATCATACAAATAGTTTACGCATTAGAGTTGTTTACAGGTTGACAGACAGACGTAAAAACAAGAAACAATTTTTCGGTTTCCAGGGACCATAAAATGTGTATTTTCGATGAAATTGCCAAATCGATTTTCTGCATCATTACGTTACTATCTCTATACTACTATTATTACTACGTGTATATAATAAATAACCCAAAACACGTAATATTGCTTATGTTAATTCTGTGTCTTTTCGCTGCAGCATTATAATACTTTCTCTCACTAAGAAAAATATATGTATGTATATATATATATATATATATATATATATATATATATATATATATACATTTAAAATTTCTGGGAGAGTTTTAAACACATAGTGACACTTAATAAAATCCAACAGATAATATTTGATATTTTTGTTTTCCCTCGACAGATATGAATAATGTCAAGGAGCGATGACATTAGCGTCAAAGATCAAGTAGTATCGTGCGTCAAGTAGTTACCCGAATTCTTCGGCGTTATCAATTATTTTGTTGAGGTTTACAGCTACATTAAACAAACTTAGAGTAAAAAATAAAAGATATATGAGATATAGAGTATATCAACATGACACATACACACACACACACATTACATTATATAGTACATTACACATGAATATTAAGTGCCAATGTGAAATTTCTATATATTATTTTTCAAATAGAACATATCTACAGTTAATAGACAAAACATTTTAAGAAGCACATTTCTGAAAATTGCATTTTTCTTCATTGGAAATATTTTTGTTCAACATGCCAAGCTACAGGTTAGACAAAAGGAGACGTTGTAGGACAAACAATTTAATCTTAAGTGCTATGAAATAGATTTTGACACTCTTAAAGCACTCCATCATTCCCAAATAATTATTGTATACGTACTGCCCAAATTAAATCTTACAATAAAAATAATTGTTTCTTAAGATAAAATAGTGATGCTTCAACAGGAGATACTGTCTCGCATTGTTTCAAAATTCGCAATTTTCGAAAATTCAGTGAGTTCAATGAATTTGCGCTCTGTGCCATTCTTTTTAGCTTACCTTGTTCTGTCCTTTAAAAAAATATGTGGAGCGGTTTCTGAGAAAATATTTTGTTTATAAATTGTGTAAAGTTCAAACACAAAGTATGCAAAAATACTCTTTTTTCAAATTGTTGTACCTAACCTTTTTTTAAAGAGATAATGTTTCAGAACAGATTTTCTTTAAACCAAAAATCTCTATTTTCAATTTTATAATTTTTTAATATTAAAATATCGCAATTTTTAAAATTAGAGTTTGCCGGAAATACGATGAGCATCAACCATCAATTTTGTACCGTCCTTTAGTAAATACAGAGAGAAAACTTAGAGAAAAATTGAAAACTTTTTGACAAAAAGAAGATTTACAAAATTAAAAATTGTTTATATTTCATGGAAAAGTACTCAAAAATTACTTATATTTTGAAAAATTGTACATGACCTTATTTCAAGATCTGCCTTTAGAGAACAGATTTCATTAAGGAAAAATCTCTATCTTCAATATTGTATTTGTAAGCAGACCCCGAAAAAAATTTGAACTTTTGCAATTTTCGAAAAATTATGGATTTTAATGAAGCTGAAACCTGCAGTGTCTTTTACGCTATTCGAGGATAAATTTTAATAAAAATTTGTAGCCATTTTTAATAAAAATTTGAGGCTTCTTATAAAAAATTCAAAAATTAAAATATCTATTTCAAACTCTGAAGGCCTTCTGTGCATTTAAATCAATAGGGTATGATCAATTTGGGAGAAAATCGCCTAAACGGTTTAAGAGCTAGTGTTGACTACACACAGACGGACTTTTCTGACTACCCAACGTCTTAGAGGAAGTCATTTACTATATATAGGAACAGTATTTATCCACTTTTTCGATATAAGGGACCGGCAATAAGACATTTTTCTGCCGAAAATTCGCCGTTTTCCGCCATACAATTACAATACTTTCTCTTATTACGACATAAGTGTCAAAAACTAGAAATTTGGAAAGGTTTATGGAAACTGTTTTTTTAATAATTTGTATGATTTCAAAAAGAAATTACGCGACGACTACTTTTATTTTGTTTTCAGAAACTGGTGTTTGCTCTTTTTTAAATACTTTTTGAATAAATTTTCTGTAAGAAAAAAGTGTTCAAATTTGTACTATTAGGAATGCAATGTAACAAAAATTCAGAGTTCTCTGGAAATGTGAATAGCAGCAATGTTTTTACCCATCTTTAATAATACGAGGATATTTTTAAAAAAGCTGTGGAGCTGTTTTACAGAAAATAATTGTATAAACATTGCTTTAGTTTCACGCAAAACTACGGGGAAATTTTCGAAAAATTGCAATTTCAAGAACTCTTTGAAGATCAAATTTCATTAAAGGAAAAATTCCATTTTCAAATTTTTAGTTTTAGGCAGTTTTTGCCGTATGGTTTTACAAAGTGGACAAGAGATGTTTTGGAATTGGCAGACTCAATTGTTCCGTATTAAAATGTGAATAGATGTACTAATAATATTCATACTTTCACATTAAATATTTGTTTTACGAAGTTTTGTCGCGTATGAATGACATTTTCTACGGTTCCAACGTACGGTTCTTGAGTCTAGCCTCATTCTTGCGTCAGGGGTTCTTGCGTCCACGTGTGGTTCATGCTTCTAGCCTCATTCTCTTCATGTCAAGAGTGTTTTTACAGACCTGATGAGAATGTATTGACCTAAAATGTGATGTGCCCTCTTATCTTAGAGCTTCAGTAGGATTTTAAAGACCCTTCACTTCTTATTTCAAATAATGTTTACCGACTGAGTTTGCCAATGAGAAAGCCTTCTTCATAATAGATATAGTATTTTCTCACAAGCAAGATATTTTTAGTTCTTACCGCTTACATCCAGTCAAAACTATGTAGCTAAAAACAACATATCAAGTACTAGTGATATTTTGTTTTAGTCGTTCGCTCAGAAATATTTTTTTCAAGATTAATTAGAAATACAACGAAGAAAGTTGCGTAATAATGTGTAAAATCGTCTCACTTTTTTAAGTTTTTTTTTCATTTTCATTTTAATAAGAAATATTTCTTCATCAAAGCAATCTCCTTTAGGACCGATTTCTAAATAGCTAGTAAGTAGATAAATCAGTAAAATTAATTAGATTAAATTAGTGCTGCATTTTATCAGAAATAAACCGGTTCTCCAACTGACAGCACGTACTTCCTCACATTATTAAATATGCAATTTTCGAAAATTTAGAGATTTCAAAGAAATTGAGCCCCGCGCCATTCATTATTTTAATCGTCTCTTCTTCTATCTGTGGAACATTTTTTGAAGAAAAAACTTGGAGCGTTTTTTGAGAAAATATTTTTTTTAGAATTTACTTACATTTAATTGCCTTGAACACCTTGTTTAAGGCAAAACTCATTATCTTCAATTTTGTAATTTTGAAATGTTTTTTCGAAAAAAAGAGAGTTTGGGAATTTTTTTCGAAAGTGGGACTAGAATCATATTTTTACCGTCTCTTGATGCATACGAGGAGAAAATTTAAAGAAAAAATTTGGTGCCGTTTTAGAGATAAAATTGTTTAAAAAATTGAAATTGCTTATTTTTCGGGCAAAATTAAAATAGGCCGGATTACATTGGAGAGTATTCCTTGTACAGTACATTTATCTAAACAAACAATTATTAATTAACCTTCAATAAAGAAAACATCTTAATTTAATATAATTATCTAATAGAGAGTATAATTATCTTAAATATTATATTAACTAAAATCATCTTAATCTGCTATTGTCAAATAATTTTAATTTTAAAATATTTATAATTGCGAAAATCAGTAAAATTAAGTTTCGAAAACAAGAATAGTTGTATTGAGCCTTATTTTGCAAAACCAAATGAAAGCAGTAAATGTTTGTTAATACTTTAAAATTCGAGCAATTTACAATAATTTAAAGCAACGGGTATTGACTTATAGTGAATAACAGTTGAATAATTTAATAATCTTCTTTAATGGGTCTGCATTTTGATAACCAATACACACACTCATCATGTTGTAGGCAATATATTGCATTCGTGAAATTCTTACAACCTAACAGGAAGCATGTTTTCCCTCCGATTCAGATTATTACTCAACTTATAAACTAGTTGAATGTAGCGCCGTCGACGCTGTAAACTATTTTAAAAGTATTTTCATGAGTTGAAAATTTCTTTCATTCATTTCTTTCATGCCTGTCGTTGATTAAATATTTTCTTACAGAATATAGCTGTGCACTTACCAGTGAATCGTACAAGTAGTAGCAGTTACTGTTATACTCCTGTTCAAAAATTTCAGCACCAAATGGCCTTGTATATTACCTTCAAACGGGATATGAAATGGTAGTATTGCAATTTCAAAATTATAATCTTCGTAAAAAATACTTGCGGATATATGAACGATGCGAATCGTTCGCGAATCTAGTAAAGCAATATTTTGTTTTCTAATATGAACATAAATGATCACCTGTAAGCTGTTGTTCTGCGTTATTCTGTAACGCTAATATAAGATCATTCTCAATTATTTCGAAAAATTCTGACCCAAAATCTTCTACAACTAGATGTGATTCCCCTAATTTGCTTCACTTTTCCATATGTTTGTCTCCTATTTTAAGATTTTAAAACTCCACAAACTCAGTCTGATTTGTGTTCTGAAGCCGAATACATATACGCATTAAAAGGTTAATGTTTTGTTTGTTTATGTGAATTAGTTGTAAGTCACGTTACATTGAAAATCGATATTTGGACGATTAAGAAATGTTGTGTTTAGTATTATTTACAGTTCTTGTTTCTTCCATTTTCTCTTCATGTTCTTCTAATTTAATGTAACGAGGTAATTTGCAAGTTCATTATAAAAAATACGCATGCAATTCTTCACAACAACTAAAATACTTCAGAATTCAAACAAATTCTGCCGGGCGATATTCATTTAATTTTTGCTTTTTTTGTCAAAAATCAGTGTTGCCACCCTAATGAAAGAAAATTACGGTGTCGTGGACTGAAAATAACCACGCGGTAATGGGATATAATCAAAGCCATTTACATGGATCTATTTAGGTGGCTTTGGTTTAATTCCTGGCATACTCACAAAGATCCCAGTGCCCAAAACACGGAAAAACTCGTTTTTGGAAATTTCTTCGAATCATATGGCCGGATCTGAAAACAAATTGTCAGTTCCCTATCAGGAGACTGAGTCGTGTTCATACCTCATATGTTTCGATTGGTGAACGGGAAGTGGTGTAGCCGTGAGTGACAGAACTGCACATCTGCACATACGCACGCTCAAATACTATATAGGGATTATTAAAATTCATTAGCTCTTTCTGCTTCTCGGAGGTGAGTTTCGCACGAAACAAATAGGAATGTTTCTGTCCGCCTGAAAGGGACTGCATTTGACATTCCTCAGGTGGCGCCACTCCAGCGCGTGATTTCCGGGGATGGCCGTTAGTGACGCGAGGTGAAACGGTGCTTGGGGCGCCGTTAGTTCTCGCTTTGACTGTTGTCCTTCCGGCTCGCTGCTGTAGGTTCTCCAACTGATGGCATCCGGATAACATAGTCAATACGCGCTTGTCAGGCCAACGTGATTTCTCAGAGACAAACAGCTTATGAAATAATATTTACGTGCATTATCAGAAAACGAGATTAAGAGGCAATTTGTCATAAGTGCATACTCCGTCAAATAATAGCTTCATATTATTTTATATTTAATAGACATGAAAAATGTATGTCATGTAGCGAAAGGGCTTCCAGAGTTCAAGGAATTTACAACTTATATAGTCATTAATATTTCTGTTCAATAAATTTCTCTCGAATTTCAAATACTTTTTGTTACACATTTCTTCTAACTCCTTTCTTTCACAGGGCAGCCACAAAATTTGAAAATCAAATTTTCCTTACTAACCCGGGTTTCCTAACCTTTCAGCATCATTTTCCTCGACAATATTGGCATTAATTTAAAGAAATCAGAAACACGACTTACTAGATCATGATTTAAAATACTCGTAATGATGTGTTTCGAAAATTCACATATGTAAAGCAAAATTTTTATTTTTTATTTCAATTTTCTCAAATTGTGACTTTTTACAGTTTGCCTTTGTTATAAACACTAAAATGCATATTTTTTTTAAAAATAATGGTTTTTTTCAACCTACTTCTAACTCTTTCAAAGATCTGTGGAGTGAGGGGGGCCCGGAGCAGGCGGATCCCCGCCCACCGCAGCCTTGTGAACAAAACGCATGCAATTTAGAGCGTTTACGTTGTAGCCATCTTTTCTTACTAGTTTTATTTTGTACTAATATTTTCAAATATTTTAAACTAGTTGTGCTCCAACATCACATACTTTCTCGCAATATTTCTAAATTTTCAATTTTCAAAAATTCAGAGAGTTAAACGAAAATGAGACTTGCGCCATTCTTTTAACCACCCCTTCTTCTATCCGTGGAAAAAGTTAAAGAAAAAATTTGGAGCGGTTTTCGAGAAAAATATTTTTAATTCCCTATATTTCGCGCCAAATTACACGAAAACTACTCATATTTTCGAAAGATTGAACATGAACTTATTTAAAGATCCGTCTTTAAGGAAAAGATAAGTGTTTCTAAGCGAAACACTTCTCTACGCTCTGCCAGGTAAAGACAAACTAGTAAGGCTACAGCAGCACATACTTTCTCGCATTGTTTGCAAGACAATTACCATTTATCTCCTTGGATAATACAAAAATAATACACTATATTTATTAACAAAAATCTATTCACTTGTTTTTTATTTTTGTTGACTTTGGCCTGAAGAATGTTCAAATTATATATGTGAACATTATTCAATTTTTTATTAATATTTTAAAAATAAAGTAAGATCTATGTTAAAAAATAGGCTTCGATAAATCGATACCTAAATGCATGGAAGATTTTATAAAAGTATCCATGTTTTGAAAACATCAACATGGATGTCGCATCCCTGGTTGGAACATCGGGTGTCTTTGCGGGTGGCGTTCGTGGCTCGTGAGTGCGAGAGCGCTCTCGGCAGCTGCGGAGGCGACGCGGCATCTGCTTGACGTCAGAGCGCGGCTGCCATGCCGCCTCCGCCGCCGCGACTGGCAGCACGCATACGCTACGATGCTCTGACATTACCTCGAATTACAAACGTTTTCACCCAGAATATCTATTTGTTAAAACCAATAGTATGTGACGCGAATAAAACGCAGTTATGACTTGCACAATTACTGTTCTTAATATTAATAAATTAAAAACAGGTTTAATTATTAATAGAAAACAATAGTGTAGAGTTGATATTTTTATCATTTGAAAATCAAAGTCTCAAACAACATCATTTAAACTAGTTACTATTAAATAACCATAAAACACTATAAAGATTTTTTTCGTAATGAAGCACCAAGATTCTTATTTTCATTTCCTTTTATATTCAAATATAACAGGCTCGGATTATTAAATGGCTAAGGTCGTGACCGAATGGTTACAAATGCTTCTTTCAGGGAAAATCTTCATTTGCTAATACTGTAAATTGCAACTAGAAATATGTAAATTTTAAAAACAATATTATTCCGTAAATTAAATAATTGATTAATTTATTATTTAATAAGTTATTAATAGTTTGAATACTGTATCATTTCAAGTAATAATGTAATATGTTTGTATTATTATATGTACATTATGTATGTAATAATACATGTAAGTAATGAAATAAGGAAGCAACATTCTCACTGAAACATTTCAACATCCAAGAGGTGATGCAAGTGCTTCCTTTGATCCTCGTCTGATTCTAATTGAATTCACGTTAATCTTCATTGAATTCATTGACAAATTCATCTGGATGTGAACGTATGAATTTGACACATACTTTCTGATTTGAGATAGCATTGGGTCGTAAAAAAATCACCAGTAAACTGTAGTTTCTTGCCGCGGCGTCTGAGATCAGGTTCTTGTTTTAATGAAAACATTTTCTCACTCAATAAAGAATAGATTTATTTGCAATAATATTTATTCAATGTGAATCCCACATTTCGCTTGTGTTATTTCAAACGATGCAGAAACTCTTTTGAAAACGCACAAAAAATGTTCGTTCCTTCCAGTGTTCAAGTGTGTTGATAAGACTTGGACGCTATACTTCCGCCCTACCATCTTCCATACCAGTAGGTATGGAATAGAAGTAAATCCTGTATCAGTGTTAAATATGTATGCCGAGAATCTTTTGATCGGTAAGAAGAATACGAATAAGTCCCGCTACACCTTAATTTGTTTGCTGCTATTATCCGTAGTGAGCCAGATTTTCAAATATGTTGATTGTACAGAACTCAAATAATTATCACAAGTTTTCACTTTAAATAAGGTCGTCACTAAAAACCTAATATTTCCAGAACAAAAACAATAATTTAATTTCTACAATAATCAAGTTTAATTGTACACATTAAAAAATGCCCTCTCAATATTTTTGAATGAATTTTTTTTCATTTTCTAAAAGGTACATGTGTCATATTATATCTTTTTATTTTTACGAACGAATAAGGATCTTATCTTGCCCATTACGATAGTATTTTGTATGTGATATATTTGTTTTACCTTTGAATTTTTGCGAATAAAATTAAAACTATTATCTGTACTACGTTAGATTAGCGTTGTATTAGGTTTTAGTCAATATATCTCCAACTTCTGATTCTGTTCTTCTCTAACAACCGTCTCATTTGCAAGAGCGAGGGCGACGGCGCGGTGGTGCGGTGGCGATGGCGAAGGCGACTGGCGACGCCTTCCTCCGGCGACGTTCCGCCGCCGCCGCAGCCGCAGCCAACTCCCATTGTGCTGTAGTGCTCCTGACTTACTGCCCACGCGCCCCTGCACCTCCGCCTTCGCGGCGGCAAGATTTTTCCGAAGAAGCCCTCTTTACTCTACTCGTGGCCCTTTTGTGATGCACTGGGACTAACGACCCCGCCGCCCGCCGGTCCGACACGACGCGACGCGACGCGACGCCACGCGCGCTGCTCCCCCGGCGGCCTGCCATGCGACGAGTGGCAGCTGCTGCCGCCAGAGAGGGCGCCCGCTAGGGATTTCCTAGATACAGTCTGTATCCAGGGACACTAGGATTTCCTCGCTCCGTTATGTCTTGGGACTACTAAGAGGTGTTGTAGATTTTTTTGCATTTATTTAATTACCCACAACAGGGCAAAGCCCCAATTACAGTAGCATTACATGAAAAAACAATAATAATAAAACAACAGTTTCAAATAAAATCACAAAACTAAACCACAGAAATTCAATTACCAGAATACATAGTTTTGCAAAAATTGATAAAACATAACACACCAGTAAGATAAACAAAAATGGAAGCATTATATCTTCAAAACAGTCATTACAAAAAGGAACAAAAATGAGTATAAAATGAAAATATTACAAAAATGGAAAACTCATCTTCAAAATAATCGGGTCATAATAGCGAGAAATACTTAAAATAAAAAATCCACATTCACTTATCATTCAATATCATAGAAAAGAAAAACTGAAGTTTAAATCCCACACTTTACTGAATTCATTGAATTTAGAAGACATTCTCAAGAGTGGTGAATATTTGTGCGACGTTGTATTTGGTTTATTGAAATATAATAATTCTCGTCCTCTTAAATTTGATATCGTGCATGAAATGACAATTGTGACAGCAATTCACTGTTATCTGATAGACCATTAACTATTTTAAATAAAATCAATTGTTCAGCAAAGACTCTTCAATTGGCAAGAGTAGTCAGATTAAATTCTTTAACTAAAAATTAAATAAGTAATATTTTCTCCTATTTGTAGCGATTATTGCTGATAATTATTATAACTGAGTACATGCTATGACTGAGTCCATAGCATGTACACTGAGGTGACAAAAGTCATGGGATAGCAATATGCAAATATACAGATGGCGGTAGTATCTCCTACAAAAGGTATAAAATGGCAGAACTTTCATTTGTAGGCAAGTGATTCAAGTGAAAAGGCTCCTGACTTGATTATGGAAATTAACAGACATTGGACGCTGAATGGTAGTTGGAACTATGAGCATGGAATATTCCGTTTCATAAACGTTAGGAAATTCAATATTCCGAGATCCACAGTGTCAAGAGAATTTTAGACATAAGCTCTCACCACCGACAACGCAGTGGCCGACGACCTTCACTTAATGGCCGAGAGCAGCCATTTGTAATAGTGCTTGTACACAAGTAATACTGAGTGAAATAACCGCAGCAATTGAAGTGGGACGTACGAAGAATGTATCCGCCAGGATAGTGCGGCGAAAATTGGCTTTAATGGGTTATGGTAGCAGAAGACTCGAAAGCATTTGCATACAGCACGACATCAACTGCAGCGCCTCCCTAGGCTCATGCGGATTTTGATGACTTTGAACATTGCCAAAAATGATCAATAAAATACTCTTAAAATGTTTTAAAAATTCCCTAAACCAAAGAAAAATGTAAAAATGTGATCAAAATCACTTCAGATGAACAACTGAAGCTGTTACTGACGTAATCAAGGCTTCTTCCTTTTGTTAAAGTGCACCCCGCTAAAAAATACGCTCCTACTTATGACCATATCGATTGGACGACCTAGACGATTGGGAAATTGTGGTTTGGTCAGATTGTCCCGTTATCAGTTGATAAGAACTGATGGTAGGTTTTGAGTGTGACGTAGACTCCACGAATCAATGGACCCAAGTTGCCAACAAGGCACTTTGAGAGCTGGTAGTGGTTCCATAATGGCGTGGGCTGTTTTTACATGGAATAGACTGGGTCCTCTGGTCCGAATGAAACGATAATTGGCAGGCAACGATTATTTTTATTGGAGACCATGTACAAACCATGTACAGCCATTCATAAACTGCACGTTCCCAAACAAAGATAGATTTTTTATGGATGAAATGCGCCATGTCACCGGGTCGCGATTGATTTGAAGAACATTCTGGAAAATTCAAGTGAATGATTTGGCCACACACATCGCCCAACATGAATCTCATCGAACATTTATGGGTCATAGTAACGTAGTTAGTGCATAAAATCCTACACCGACAATATTTTCGCAATTATGGACGGCTATAGAAGTAGCATGACTCAATATTTCTGCAGGGGACTTCCAACGACTTGAGTCCATGCCACGTGGAGTTGATACACTTCTGTGCGCAAAAGGAGGACTGGCACGGTATTAGTAGGTATTCCAAGACTTTTGTCACCCAAGCTATCCCGTTAGTTTCAAAATGATATAAATTACAAAAAGGCTTACTTCTTTGATAGTTTTATTGATGTTTTTATGACTTCTTCCAATGAAACCGGTTTCTACCTCGAACGGTGCACAGTTGTACGCTCCTAGGATTTGTGAACAGTTCTCAATGCCCTCCGTCACAATATACATAAGAAAGACAAACAACAATGCTCGCTGTGGGATTTGAACATGCTACCCTCCGGATCGTGACCTTGTGCCAGTCCAAGCTTTTAGTCTCTCAGCTGTCAATCTTTAGTAGCTTATGTGTATTTGGTATAAAGATCAACAATTAGAAGTCCTAGCCACCATTCAATCAAATACACGGATGGAGAAGTCCTTTTAAATGACATTTACTTCCTCGCCTTTTACGTTAGGGTGAGTCACTGAAATGATTTAAAATCAATTTCTGCTTTTTTAAGAAATGAAGGGATATAAAAATATGCATTTTTATGCCAGGAACTCAAATCGACTATTATACGCGGTTTTCTCGCAAAATCAATAATCAAATTGTGCTGACGATGCTGGCGATGATTTGGTTGAACATTGGAGTGAAAGGTACACCCAAATTCTACGATTATATTAGAATATTCCTGAATTTGACGTCAAAAGAAATGAAGACGGAACAACAAGAAATATCAGTGAAGATTTTTAACAATATCTTCTTATTAATGTCTTTAAAAAGGACATTAATGACATTCATCTTGTAATGGAAGAGACCGAATTAAAGGATATTGAAAAATTTAAACAACTGTAAAAAATGGAAGGTATTCTGATTGCGTAAATAGTTAATATTTTTACAGGTTTACATTTCATTGAGTATGTTTTAGAAATAGTTATGGTATTTATTTATGATTTTGTATTTTTATCTGGGGGCAATCAATTGATATAATGTTATTTCTTTATTGCGTAATTTAATTGAGATTATTTGTACATAAATTACGTTTTATTTGGTTATAACTCTGTAATAACAACATTGTTTATTTCAGTTCGATTTATGAGTAATGCCACTGTTATAATCACTGGCCTCAATTTTCAACTCAACAATAAGTTTTTCATCATCATAGATGCCTAATAACTGATAGATAGATCAGTTAATATCATAGATAGTCATAGATATCTATGATTAGATAATATCAGAGATATCTCATTTTGAAATATTAAATTTAATAAGAGTTTCACTATCCAGAAATTTGTTGTATTTGTTTATCGATCGAAAAATGATCACATAACCCTGAAACCAACAGGTATTATATTTGTTAGGTTGCAGAAGCGAAAAACTTCAAATAAGATTTTTTCCTTTCACTATGTGAATGGACACTTATCTTGGACTGAGAAAGAAAATGCTCTAATATTGCTCAGTGCTCAAGGCGTTGATGTCGCAATACGCGGGCACGGAAGTATTGCATCGACAGGCGTCAAAAGCAAAGGTCGACACATTGGAGCGGGTCCAAGATCCCATCTCCTCAAGAGAAAAAATCCCCTGACATTCGAACTCCCCATTCAATACGTAGTACTACTTCAGCTCAGAATAGTAACATTGGCATTATTCTGTAGTGTATCTGCTCTCGCAGTGAGCATTTTTCGCCCAACGATTGAGCCAAGTGTGTTTCAATTATTCTCCTTGTTGAGAACAGTGTCGCCACTTACGGAAAAAAAATGAGAATACTAATTGAAGGCGTATTTTTCCTCCCGGTAGAAAATTTTCCTCGGCCTAGCGGTCTCGTTTGGCAATTTTCCAATCCCGTATTTTATCAGATACTTTACGACACATCGTAAATAACTATTACTGCAGTGTGTACGTATTTTTTTTATTTTTCCAAACAGGCAAAACTACAACAATTTCTGTCGCTAATGTAACCATTTTTTATCTCTAAAGAAATTACAAAAAAGCACTATTTTTTAAAAATAAAGTCTATAAGTGTCAGCCATGATCATTTTCTGAACAATCACAATTATTATCTTTCAGTTCTTGGTTATCCATTACAATTTGATTTTCAGTTAATGGTTCATCAATAACAAAGGAATACCATTCCAGGCCAGGATGATTTGAAGAATTCTATTTATCTTCTAAAAGTTCAGTCAATTTACCTGATACATTATATCTCTATGCCAATGGTATACCCCTTTCAATTGATAACTGCCGAAGGCTAAATTATACCATACTAAGTGGTATCCGGCGCGTTGCTGCCGCAGAAGAAATAATTGAGTAAATATTCCTCTCCCCTCTCTCTTTTCCCTTCTCTCATTTTTCTCCTCTCTCCCTCCCCCTCTGTTTTCCCCCTCTCTCATTTCCCCCACTCTCTCTTTTCCACTTGTCTCTTTTTTCCATCTGTGTTTCTGTTCTCCCTCTCTGTGTCTATTCTTCCCCTCTGTGTCTCTTCTTCCCCTCTTTGTCTCTTCTTCCCCTCTGTGTCTCTTCTTCCCCTCTGTGTCTCTTCTTCTCCTCTGTGTCTCTTTTTCCCCTCTGTGTTTCTTCTTCCCCTTGTATCTCTTCTCCCCCACTCTCTAACTCTTCCCACTCTCTAATTTCCCTCTCTCTATTTCCCCCTCTCTCTATTTCCCCCTCTCTCCATTCCCCCCTCTGTCTATTTCCCTCTCTCTATTTCCCCCTCTAGAATTCCCTCTCTCTATTTGCATTCTCTTTCACTATTTCCCTTCTATTTCCTTCTGTCTCTACTTTGCCTCTAGCTGGTACCCATCGCTACCGCAGAAGAAATAATTGAGGAAATATTCCTGTCCCTCCTCTCTTTTCCCCTCTCTCTTTTTCTCCTCTCTACCTCTCCCTCTGTCCTTTTCCTCCTCTCTCATTTTCCTCACTCTCCCTTTACCATCTGTCTCTTTTTTCATCTGTGTCTCTTTTCTCCCTGTGCCTCTTTTCTCGTTCTCTGTGTCTCTTCGTCCCCTCTGTGCCTCTTCTTTCCCTCTGTGTCTCTTCTCCCCCACTGTGTCTCTTCTTCCGCTCTGTGTCTCTTCTTTCCCTCTGCGTCTCTTCTTCTCCTCTGTGTCTCTTCTTCCCCTCTATCTCTTCTTCCCTTCTGTGTTTCTTCTTCCCCTGTGTCTCTTTTCCCCCACACTCTTTTCCCGCTCTCTCATTTCCCTATCTCTCTCCATTCACCCCTCCCTCCATTCCCCCCTCGATTTCCCCTTCTCTATTTTCTCTCTCACTATTTCCTTCTCTTTCACTATTTTCCCGCTCTTAATCTATTCCCCCTCTATTTCCTTCTCTCTCTATTTTTCCTCTTTCTCTCTCTCCCTTTTTCCCTCTCTCTATTTTCCTCTCTCATTCTCTCTCTTTTTCCCTTTCCTCTCATCAACTTATTCTGCCTGCTCTTCGTGTTATCCACGACCTTGCCCCACGGCAACGCCCAGCGACAATAAAGCTCAAGTGAATTGGGAATTGCATTTAACTGAAACACCATCATGTGCTCTGGTGCCATCTAGTGTAGTTACAATAATTGTACTATGCCTATGTTTTTTTCCACACGTGCAAGCAATAAGTTGAGACATTTTTATAGCAATTGAATGCCTGGCACGGCAGCGCATTAAGCACGAACTAACAAACATTGATTTTTATAAATTAGATTATTTTTCTGTATGATTATTTTTCGTGAAATTTTCCGGTATTTTAACAGTTATTTTGCTATTCGGAGCGGAGATGAATCCAACAAATCGGAGATAATTAAAATTGGTCCGGTCGTTATTGAGTTATAAATGGTGTAACTAATACAACTTTGTTATATATATATATATATATATATATTGAAACGAATTATTATCATTGCAATGATAACAATGAGTATGAAGAACATTTGAATCGCGCGGTAGCGGCGGGCGCGGAGTCGGGTGCCGGAGTCGAGTCAGTGAGGAGAACCGAAGGCGACGGAATCACGGGACGGGCCGGCAGTGGAGCTATGGCTGAGTAACGAAACGGACGGTTACGTGAGGTGTGGAAGAAAAAGGACGAATAGTAGTGAAATCTGGGACCATCGAGGATGGAAGGCATCGGGAAGGACAATGCGGTGAAAAATGGTATGTAGTGAGCTAAAACGGTTGTATTGGTGAAGTGAAGAAAAGACAATATCGGCGCATAAAGACATTCACGTGGGCGAATGCAAAGAAGCGGCGGCACATTGATTTCTGTGCGGCAGCTAACCGTTAATGTTTGGTGTATGTGTCTTCGTGAACAGGCAGGAACACAGACTTCATCGGAGTGAGGGAAGATTAATCATTGGATTATGCTAAAAGTGGTGAAATCGGCGTTGACAAGGCAAAGCATGTGGGCGGACACAAGGAGAGCATTGAGTGAACATAGCGGGGCAGCATTAAACAACCAACTGTGAGACGTAGACGAAAAGATTTATTACGGACGGCGAAGGGAGAAGCATTAGCGGGCGACACGTGGTAAGTCCATTACAACGGCGGTGGACAGCGAGATCTCGGCAACCAGCGTTGTGCTGGAAGCGGCGGGCGAGCGGTGAAGGCGAGCGGCGGAACGGGCCCTCTCCCCACGTCGGCATCCAGCGACCCGAAGAGGCACGAGCACCGCCGGCCCTGGGCGAGGCATCGCCCCGTCGGGGGGTGGTGGTCGCGGAGCGGCGCTGCCCGGGCTCGGATGTACTGTGTGAGTAAGAATAGACGGGAGAACATTCGGAGGGAGGGCGAATAGATGACAGGAAGCAGTGATCTGTAGTAGAGGCCCCACAGTTGTGAAAACTATAAGAAATGAATGGAATTTCAGGACAATTAAGAGTTAATAAATAAGATGTGATTTAAAATAGGAAAACGATAGGGCAGATGCTTTTGTGAGCAATAAGAACCACCAATTTTTGTAATTAATCGATCAATAAAAATTCATGTTTACCTTTATGTTTCCATTGTTGAGAATGATTGAATCCAGAGCCCATTCCCGGGAAAGAGTCCCTGTCCCCTTTTACTAATAATTATTGTGGAGAGTCAAATTCACGACCCGTTTCAATTTATATATATTATTCAATTTATATATATGTACAATTTATATATTTATATAATATATATATATATATATTGTGACGTCCGCGCCGTCCTCTAACACGTCGAGTTCGGCGGACTTACCTGTTAGGCTAGCTCAGATGGCAGATAGGTGGACTGAAAGAGAACTGATGGATGGTGAAGTTGCGTTGGAATTAAATAAAAGAAATTACCTGAGGTCAAAAATTAAAATTTTATTTCAAAAAGGAAATAGTTTGTAAAAAAACACGTTAATGTTAACAGAAAGATTTCGATCACGAGCTCGTTTTTCCCCAAAAGAACAATTACAATTAATCTTAAAGCTAATGAATCAACAATTATTTCGCGGGTTCTCTTGTAGGCCTGAGTGTAGTCACGAACCGTTCTTTAAAATGACACAATTGAGAAAAAATTACTGTTTCTGAGAATGTAGAATTCTGGCGAATATGCTTTCTCGCCACAAGGGCAATTACGAGATTAGGCTGCCTCGAAAAGTGAACGTTACCCTCAGAGGCGTTGGCAGCTGTGGAAATCCCGCACGGCTCAGGGCGGAGGGGCGTGAACGGAGTCCCTGTCGCAAAAGCAGGCATGCGCCGTCCGGGTTGAAGACGTCTCGGAGGTCAGCTCGTGAAGAACCGCCGGGACGGGCAGCGACAGATCTCTGGGTTACGCCGCGTGAATGGAACGGTGCCGGGTTATATAGACTCGATGTCTCGACTGAGTACGTTTCAATTACGAAAATTCTACTATTTTCGTTAACAGCCAAGCACGGCTCAAAAAAAGAACACTTCAGAACAAATTCTAGGAGTGAACTTAAATAATTTGCGTCCGGGCGCTAGTGCCTACAGCAGAAATTCTCTGGTAATAAATTGTTCAATTCGGCACTTGATAAAGCCGATTCAGAAAAATTATTAAGTGCTCCAACCCCCCTCTATCTCCTCCTGACACGGAGCTCCGCAGTCTCCTGCCTTCAGAAATCAAGTCCTTCTTGCTGCTGGTGTTACGAAGCAGCTGCTCAGTTTCCCCCTCTAAAACTCTCCAAAATATCCCGGAATTTTCCAGAAACTGGAACAATCTCATTTAAGATTGGCCGACGCTTACTAAGCAGTAGCAGCTCTATCGTCCAATCGTAGACGGCGGTCCTCACAAAAACTAGGTGGAAATTTCCACTTACGCTCTCTCTCTAACATTGTTTATGAACTGCACGTGCAACTTCGAACGGCTGTTTAGTGGGCGGGGTGGTAATTATTTGTCGCAAGCGATCGCAAACACGACACCCTAGGAGGTTCCCCTCGCGTTCCGTAACTAAACGGGGGCAGGCGTGCCCGCGCGGATGTGGGGGCGACGCTGGCGAAGGGTTCGGGCGTTCCCCGGAGAGACAGCGTGACTAATCTTGGCGGCGCCAGGCAGGCGAAAGGGCCGGGCAGTAGGGGTGGTTGGAGGCGGACTGGGCGCTTCCTTGAAGCCTCTGTGTACTCGTCCCGTGAAAAATTGTTCTACAATTAAATCTTATTTTATTAATGAATATTCAGTAATGCTAATATATATATATATATATATATATATATATATATATAGAGAGAGAGAGAGAGAGATTTGTTAATGAAAACCACGATTCCAAATGGTGAATCCAGCAATATCAGCATCAAATCTAAAATATTGTTGTGGGTTACCTTTTATTGAATGAATCTTCTTTCCTTTCATTGCTTTCTGAATAATGATTCGCTTATATTTCTGTTCTGTACGTTCTTGCAAACACTACTCAAATTTTTGTGTCCTTGAGATCCCAATCTTCTAATAAATAAAATAGACCGCTGTTTTAAAGACGTCACAGATGGAATGGACCACGCGGCAAGAGCAATCACGTGATCGTGAATCTTAACATCTTGTTGGTCACACGGACATGTTCTTAATTGCTTGACTTAACAAGTTTTCTTAGCATGTTTTCTAGTGAAATTATTAGGTACATATTTTTTCTCCTCCACCATCAGGGAAAAAGTTGCAGCTGACGTCATTAGTATTACTGCAAGGCTAACGCAATTTTTTTTCCAATGGACATATTTGTTTTTACATGAATGCATCTCATCTACCTCAAAATAATGCAGCCAGAGGCCTACTAAATGTGGACGCACTTTGTCAAGGGAAGGAAGAGAAATAACGCCTCTTATTTTCAGTCAGTTGATACTGCACATCATAAAGCAATTTGCTCTCAGGATAAAATATCAACCTATTTAGTCTAACCCAAGAGAATGGACATTTCCTCTTCTTGACAGTTCAAGATGGAAATAATATCAGGAAGACAAAAGAACTGCTTGGCCGGTTTATACCAACATTGACTTCTGATGAAGTTGATTTGAAATGGACTACAGAATGGCTGCGAACAGAGAGATTCCTCGTCTCCATACAAGATCAAATGATTAAAACGAGAGCCTATTAAAATATGTTATGGACCAAAAGATTGATTGCGAATGCCGGTTATATAAAAGTACCGATGAATTAATCCAAAATATATGCAATGGATATCCATTTTTGGCAGAAACTGAATACTTGTAGCGTCATAATATTGTAGCCAAAGTCATTCATAAGCCGGTTGCAAAGATTTATTAACTAGTAGAGCAAGAGCAGCCATATTATGTCTGAGAAAGTAGTCAGTAATCACTTAGCACGGATATTGTGGGACAGCACAATTGTAACTGACAGCACGGTCGAAGTAAACAGGCCAGACATAGTTTTGTTTGAAAAATACCGAGAACAGCTATGATTATTGATCTTTCAATTCATACAGACGACAACCTAGTGTCAACTGTTGCTGAGAAAAAACGAAAATACCAACCACTAACTATTGAGTAGAAAAATATGTACAGATTGCGGAGAGTGGAGATAGTACCTGTGATAGTATAGGCAAATGGTGTAGTCACGAAGAATTAGAAGAAGGATGGAGAAAGTCTGCAGTTTCGAGAAAACACCTTAGAACTGTGCAGAAGTCCACATTACTGGGTACAGCAAACATTTCCAGAACGTTTTTGAATCTTGAAGAAGGTAGATGAAGGGCTATCGATTTAAAGGCATCACCATAATCATCACTAATGGAGGACTACATAATAGTTGTTTAGAACACTCTGTGTGAAAGCACTTTGTTGTTGCTGTGCACTGTGCGGTCATTTTATAGTAACATCCCAATGGAGTTCGGCGAGCCCCTGTGAGTATCCTTCAATTTAGTCACATTTTTAAATAATGAAATCGGAACAAGATGGCAATAAGAGATGTCGGTAAAGGAGGCCTTAGTGTATCGGTCTTCAGAGCATTGTTGAAATACCAAGGACAAGTCCGTAAGCTTCTAATGGTCAGAACCAAGCTCATCGGCAATAATGTCTAGACTATCGTCACCTAGACATTACGCTGAGGGCAGGTATAAGAGTACAGTAGTACACAAGAAGATAATAAGGAGATAAGCTGAATAATAAGGATCGAAAAATCAGAAAACTTTACAGTTCAGCACGCCTCCAGCCGGCAATGGTGTTTACAGACCTCAGTCTCCACTTATCTAGAGGTCAACCACAAATAAAAGAAACAGATCAGAGAAGCAAGCACTGGCAGAATACACTCAAAACTAGGGAGCTGCGAGTTGTCAAAATACGTAAGAATGAACGCTGCGAGTGAATAGCACGATAAGGAAGGCGCCGCTGTTTTCAAGAGATAATTATAAATAACAAAGAAAAAGTAGCTTGGAGTGCGAGGGGAAAGAGTTCGCTGTCGACAAAGTTGAATGTTAATGTTTAGTCTATATACTACAAACAATTCAATAAAATATCAAAAATATTTGTTCTCTCTTTGCAATAAAATTAAGAACCGTGCATCATCAGAAGAGTAAGGAAATAATATGAAAGACGAGCAAGGTAGCAACCCGCTTCAAGGACATAGCCCGGGACTTCTAGGCAGCTTTGACTTATAAATGATTCACTAGGAAAGGGGACCGAAGGTAGAAAATGTACTAAGCTTCAGTGAAAATCAAGCCAAACTACACAACATACTGAGGACGGTAAGTGCAGAATATTTCAAAGAAGAGGAAGAAATTAACACTTGATCACTGCCTGCACCAAAATTGCGTTGATTTCCATCAACATGGACAGACACAGTGCTGCTCCGACATTTTATGCAGAAAGTATTGTTTGCAGCCAACTGTTCAATGGTGGAAGCACAAACCTGACAAGGAAATTGAAAATCAGGCATACATAATAATTGGTTATATCAAAACCGTCAATGCCTCTTCCAGTAAACCTGAATAAAATTAGCATTATGTTAAGTCTATCAGGATATTTTCTTACATTTTGTGGGTTACTTATGATAACTCGGCTAGTATGAAAAATTATTTGATGATCAATTCTCAAATTTTGATATTTTCTGAGGTACCCGCACCGAACATTCGAAGAGATAACAAAACCTTAACTGATCATGAACTTTCAAGTACAAACAATTTAATGATGATTTAATTATGAACGCAAAATATAGCTTCATCATTCACTATCAGTCGCAATCGTTGTTCACTTTCTCAACCATGTTCCTTTTAGTGGTTTCTTTTAAGGCAAATTAAATGCGGACGTAGGTATGAGATGCATTGCGATATTTTCTTCTGCAACCAAAAACACCATACGAACCCATTTCAGTTGTAAAAAGATTCCAACTAATGTACTTTAAATGTAATCACTACGGAAGTGACAAACTACGATAACAATTGTACTATACTATATTACTCTTTCAATTTTCCATTGATGAATCACTTCATTAAATAAAATTAATTAAAAATTAATCTTTAATTCTGCTATGTTGGTATATTCCAATTGGTCAAAATAAACACATTGACAACATTCTTGTCGTGGTAACCAATTTCAACGTTATCCACCTGCCAAACTTTAAGCGAGAAAAAAATTACATTTTCGGTAATATTTAGAAAATGTTGACAAAATTTTATAATGCAAAATATTTAGAGAACTTTTCAATTAACGCAATAGCTTATGTTTAGATTTTTTCAACAGATTTTTTAAATTGTGTTTAACTAAAAATCATACACATTTTTCACTATTTTTTTTATTTTTTGGTCCCCACATATCTTGTTCGAAATCAGGCTTTTGGAATGTCGGAAAAAATTAATTGTTAGAGTCTTAATAAAGAATTAAGAATTAAAGACTTTTCATTGTGGAGATTTCCGGGGGAAATTTCCCATAGGTTTTAACAAAATTTGGTTCGAAGATTGCCAAAAATTCGCCATTTTTAGTTCCCATATTCTCGAAAACGTATGTATTTTCAAAAATCATTCGAGATATTGAAGCTTATTTGTTAATAAACGCATTAAACAATTAAATACATCTACAATATAAAGGGTCCCCCCGATTAGATGGTAAAAAGTTCCCCTCAACCAAATTACATATGAGTGGTTACACTATAATTCTAACATAAAAATAATATTTTTGAAAGGTTTCTTAGCCTCCGTCCCTCCACGCACACCCCTATACAGCCAATAAATATTATTTTTATGTTAGAATTATAGTGAACAACTCATATGTAATTTGGTTGAGGGGAACTTTTTACCATCTTATCCGGGGGGACCCTTTTAACGAAATGAGAGATATTTAAAAACATATTTGAGGTAATTTTTGAAAAATCAAAGAAACAGCAAAATGGTCTTTGTGATACCTCGCATTTAGCTTTATTCGTACAAAAAGCTTGGAGTAGTTTTTGAGAAAATTTTGTTTTTAATATTTTTGAGGTTGCCCATATTTCAATCGAAGTTGCTAGAAAACTATTAAAATTTTCAAAAACAAGAATACGACATGAACGAGTGAGCTATTTATGAAAAACAAATTTCATTTGAGATATAATCGCTATCTTCAATATTGTAGTTATAGGAAGACGCCCAAGAAATTCAAACATTTGTAATATTCGAAAATTTAGTTATCAGTGAAAATCATCCTGACACTTTTATAGATGAATTTCATTGGATTCTTCACACAAATTAAAAGAAATGAATTGTAGCCCTTTGGAGAAAATTTTGTAAATGTGGGAGGGGTTTCATGTAAAGTACCCCCAAATTTTATGGAATGTTTCTCAAACTCGTAGAGCGTCTCGTTGAGTGAGAACGACTTGGAAATATTAATTTTGGAAACATTTCTACCAATAGTTAAGCCCTACTGTTGTAAACAGACGAACAGATGGACGGGCGTTTTGAAAAAAACTATTTTTCGGTATGAAGGACCCATAATTCGTAAAATCTGACTACAATACGTGTTAGAAGAAGTAATCCACTACATAGTGGAACAGAAGTTATCAATTTTTTGTGTATTAGTGCCCTACAATACACGTTTTTCTGTTGAAAAGTCGCCGTTCTTTCCGCAGCATTACATAACATTCACGATACTACTAAGTACGTAGGTGGTTCCATAACTTTCCGGCCTGATCAAGATAAAGCTGATTTATGGAAAAAACTCGGGAATATGGATTTTTACATTGATTCACGAATTATCTGAACTCTACGATAATTCTCGATATTACGCGGTATTGAGAATATGGATGATTTGACGAGGAGATTCAATGATTACGGAATCGGAAAAAACCAAATGTTCTTAAAATAGCTTACAGCATCGACCATTTTGCAATGAATGATTCTGTCGATTTTCCTAATAACGGCCACGATCCGTTTGAGCAAATTCTGAGTTGTTGTTATCTTTATTCAGCATCTTCTTAGTATTGTTTATTCAACGCTCCGTTTTGTCTAAGTTCAACAGTTATTGAACAAGTTTTATACGTTTCGTGTCCAAAACACCTGAAAAGTTAGAAATAACGGAGTTTTCTCCAATTCCGTAATTATTGGATATAATATCCTCGTCAAATTTTGAGTCTTAATGAAGTCTCTCGGCTGTCCGGGTGACGCCGCGTCGACAGCAGTGATGCCGTCCTTTGGACCATCACATCAGGACTTGTCTGGTGTGGGCTGGGCTGGGCTGGTGGTCTTCTTCACGACTGGGTTGGAGTGGTATTGTTGAAATAAAAAAATATTTATAATAACAACATTAATTTGTATGAAAACTTGTGCAGTGTGTTATTCAATGGTCTGTAAAAATTGATAGCCAGAGAAAATATTCAGGTACTTAACTGAAATTTGCCCAATTAGGTTTTCTCTTAAAAATACAATTTAAATGTAATATGAAAGAAAATATTAAAAAAATACTGTAATTTTGTGCGAACTTTTTTCAATAATTTTATGTTACCATCGTATTTGAGAGATTCACTGTTGAACGACGATATGATGGGATAGATGTGGTGGTTTTACTTATTTATATTTAGATTTACAACATTCAATAATACGGTACATTCAGTTTTATTAAATTCGGGAAAAATATTTATACAAATATGCATAAGGTAATGATATCGATAATGAGGTCGTTTCAAATACCTTCATAACGTTTTATACTGGAAGGCCTTTAGTTTCGGATGTTTAATTTACATATGAAATTATCCTTTCTTGCGTTATAATGTGCTGGAAATAATGCGAGCAGTTAAAAATAATGCAAGAAACTACGTGCTGTTGTGGAACCAGTAGATTCTTTAAACTTTTGAAAGGGATAGTGCTGAGTCGTACTGTATGAGATGACATAAACTGAATTTTCTCTTATTCTTTTGTTTTTTTAATTACATAAATTATCTCTCTCACGTCGTTAATATTTATGTTATAAATTATATTAAAAATTATGTTATACATAATATAATATATACATTTTTTCATTTCTAGGGACATGTGTTTCAAATGACATCTTATAAAGTTACTGGAAAACTCAAAAGATGTCTGTGGAGATGTCGCAATTCCGTATTTTCAGAAGTGCTCAAACGCCATTTTTTCAAAGAAAAACTCCACTTTTTTCTTCAAACTTTTGTATGGATAGTGCTAAATGCACTGAATAACATGACATAAACGCCACTTTTATGTATTTTTTTTTAATGAAAGAGGTATTTTTACTTTCCCATATTCATACGTATATACAGAGTAATATACGTAGTATAGGGAAGTTATGTAATATTGTGCGAAAAACGGCGGATTTTCGGCAGAAAAAAATTAATATCCGGGCCGCCCTGATAACGAAAAAGTGGATAAAACCAGATGCTAAATTAAGAAAAAATTCTCTAACATGTGGTATAGACAGAATCCCTGTTTTGTGGGCCCTCAATAGCGATAAACCAATTGAAAGCAAAACGTCCGTCCGTCCATCTGTCCGTCTGTCAGTCTGTGAAGAACCATAGCGCCTAAACCATAAGTACGATTTCTTCCGAAATTAATATTCCCTGTTCGATTTGATTCCACTCAAGGCACCGTCACTTTGAAAAACATTCTTTAAAATTTGACGGTACTTTACATGAAGCCCCCGGACATTTTCAAAATTTTCTCAAAAACGACTCTGAATTTTTTCTTTAAATTTCTTGTATGAATAGAGTATAATACACTTATTAAGATGGAATACGTCCAATTTTCACGGTTCACTCTCAATTTTCGAAAATTGCAAAAGATTAAGTTTTTAATGGTGTCTTCCTACAACTACAAAATTAAAGATACAGATTTTTCCTCCAAATAAAATTTGTTCTCCATAATGAGTTCTTTCATTAAAGTCATGTACATTTTTGGAAAATTTTGGTTGTGTTTGCGCAATATTGCGTGCAATATGTGCAATTTTAAAAAATTAGAAAAACAAGATTTTCTCAAAAACGGCACCAATTTTTTTCTTTTAACTTTAGAATTGTAGAGATAGGGCCTAACGTTCTCTATTAGATGACATAGACGGTTGCTCTCTTCTTTTGTTTTTGCAAAAAGGACAAAAATGTAATTAGTTTGACTTGTCTCTCACGTCGTTGATATTTACATTGCAGCAATTTGTTCACAGTATTATATTTATGAGAGCATATGCTTTAAAAAATGTCAAGTAAAATTTCTCGAAAATTCAACCGTTTTCTGTAAAAACTAGCTCAAAATTCCGCATTTTCAGAAATACTCAAACGACATTTTCTCATAAAAGGCTCCAAATATTGGAACGTATAGTGCATATTGCACTCTTTAATATGATATAAAGTTCATTTGGGGGTATTTTTTTTTGTTTCTTCAAAAATTCCTTCAATTGACTTCTAATTATGTTTTTCGAAAACTCAAAAATTTTCTGTGAAAAAGAGCTTCAAATTTCGAATTTATAGTATCGCTTAAAAGTCATTTCCTTAAAAACAGCTCCAAATTTTCGAAGAAAATTGCCACTTAGAACGAGTTTTTACTGTTTTTTAATATTCTTAAAATAATATTTCCGTTCTACTATTAGGAAATGGAAAAATTAAGAAAATGTCAAAAAATGTAATTTGGACGGCGATAGATGGCAGCTGGCAAGATAACA
This sequence comes from Acheta domesticus, assembly GCA_031308135.1. NCBI lineage: Eukaryota > Metazoa > Arthropoda > Insecta > Orthoptera > Gryllidae > Acheta > Acheta domesticus. The sequence goes on along the minus strand of JAHLJT010000631.1, from coordinate 172,213,506 downwards.
AGGCGAGACCAAAGGAAATAGAAAGCTAATGCGGGAAAGTCTGTGCCATTCTGTAGCACCGCTATTTTCAAATATGTCTCTTATCGTTAATTTTTACATTAAATCAAAAATCGTGTATGAAAATGATCTTCAAAATGCGTGTTGGACACCAACAAAGGTTCCGGTTTGCAACTCTTTATTATAATTCCTGTTGCATCCTCCTGTTCCTTCATTATCTCTTCGTTTTAGGAATTAAGAGCACGTAATACACTCGTAATGTTTTATTTGACCTAACATATTCGGCTGGTGGAGTTATTAAATACTCCGCCACGAATATGTCTTAATTGCAGAATCATTGAAAAATAATATGAGAAGAATAAGAATCGTAATTCAAATAACATTTCTAATCAATTATCGTTTTCGAATAGTGTCATTTCTCACTTCCTCTCATTAATTTATTTTAGCTTGAAAAAGCACTTGTGAACCCGTTTTAGAGGGAAGTGATCGGTGCGTTGACCAGCTCTAATAGCGTAGCACTCGCGTCGCTCTCGTCCACTTGGCGCAAAGTCTTGGTGGAGTAAGGTTCTCCGCTACGTAGGCGGATTTTATCGCATCTTAATATTGAATTTTAACGCCATGTCAATTACAAGGTAACTCTACATTTTCTATTGCAATCATGGTTTGAAATTGGGTATTTCATGGAGGTCGTGCGTACTGTTTGCATTACGTTTTTTAAGTTAGCATATTTTCAACGTACGGGTGTTTCATAAGATTGTTCCAAGTTATATCTTTACATGTAATGATTTAAGCTGAAAATCAGTTTCCATTTATTGCAAATTTATTAATTTTAATGGATTACGTCCTATTATAAGGAGATCAGTTATAATTTGAAAGTTTTCATTTCAAATGTAGTTACATAATTAGTTTCATTAATTCATTTCAAATGTAGTTACGTAATTTCTTACATGATTGATAGTATGTTTTATGTCGAATAACAATTGATTATGTTGTACCAGTGTTTTCTCTTTGTAGTACATATGTAAATAATGTTGTCTCTTTTCAAGAATGTTGTAGATTTCATTCTAAATTTGTGAAATTGGCAAGGAATGTGCCAAATTTGTATTTCATAAAGTTAATTTCATTCATACCAATGCAAATTCAACATTGTGCTCATCTTTTTATTTATAATGGTTACAATGTAATTAAATATTTTCTTTTGTACATTATATTCACTTCATTACTGCAATTGTTTGTGTTTTTATCATACTCTTCACAATGTTCCAAGGCACTATCCTTGCGCATTGTACATTTTATAACTCAGCTATTAGTCAGGAAGAGATATGTCGGCCAAATTCACAATCCATTTTCATTTGTTACTCATTATGCCTTGATTTATTTTCATGGTAAATGGCTGCCATTTCTTTCAATGCGCATTTTCAGATACGCTCAAACGTCATTTCCTAAAAAATGCTCCAAATTTTTCTATAAAAATATAGTACATATAGGACCAGATTTTACCCTTCTATAATATTGTAGCGTCGTGGCGCGCTGAAACGATGACTACAAGCGACAGACGGCAAGATGTTAAACAAAGGGTGCAGAAGATGACGCATTGGGAATTTCTGCCTAGCGCGGATACGGCTCGGTACGGCGGAGGCAATGGGGGTGACGGGCAAGGGGCCGGCAATTCATTGTCGTGACGAGCGAGACATGCATTAGGTCTCAGATGTAGAGCGGTGTGGTAGCCGTTCGATTAAATCCCTCCTAGTAGTGGGATCTATTTAGTTAGTTAATTGTAAGCAGTGAAATTTGTTATTTGCGACTACGGTCTAGTTTATGAATAAACTCACTGTTCTAACAACCCACTCTCGTCTGTGTTTTGATTACACCCGTATGACGCCACAATATGCTTAACCCCAGATTTCAAAGGCGTCTATCAGACGACGCAACTAGCGCCGAAAGCTTCCCCCCTCCTTTCCCTCACTCCCCGTTTCTGAAACTCTAGGTACCTTCATTATGCGACTAGCCAGTGAAATACACATAATCTTGTGCGTGTGCCTATTTCCGGTGTACGCCATTTCCTGTAAACGCCAACATGTGTCGTCTAGTAGATTATGCCTTTGAAATTGCGTCCGTTTTTTGGCGCTATATTGCATATATTGTGAATAATGAATACGAAAAAGAATAAAGAATACCTTGTCTTGTTGCATTTAAGTTTTGTTCCGAACATTTAGCAAACTTAATGGGATGACGGCGATCACAAGGTAGTATGACGAGGTACTACTGCGGACGCTTTTTAAAATCCATGTGTGGACAGCAGCAAGCGAGTGTGTGAGAGTCAAGTTATTTAGATGTATATACAAAAAGCTTTAAAATGTATTTTGTAACCATATCATACATGTTCAATCCATTAAATTTTGTGTTTCGATGTCAAAATGAGTTGTTTCTTTTGAAATTTTTACTCAGTTGTCTGTGAGACTACGCCTATGTAATACCGCTTGGTACAGGTCGCCGTCGTTTGATTGATAGTTCGTGTTTCCGGGCACGTCAAATACTTAGGTCATTAGACCCGTAAGTGTAGTGCGTGACTTTTCTCGGTAGGACGGTGATCTTTTTCCCGCAGGATGGCGAGATCCGTTGCCGACCTATCGTCGACTAGCGACGGGTTTTTCCCCTCAACCAGGTACCCCCCACCAGCGGGGCACCTCCCCAGCCGGGACAAGCTCTGGCTCCCGACCGGTCTCCCGGGATGTGTGGTAGTGTAGTGCATGTTAGTGTAAGTGTGTGTGTAAGGGGTGAGGATAGGATAAGGAAGAGGAAGGAATGATCGCGCGCGGTGCGTAGCCCGTTTGTTAGGGTACTGCTCCGGCATTCGCCTGTCATTGATCGGAGAAACCATGGAAAACTATCGATCAGAGCAGCCGGCCTCTAGAATTCTCCTCCAGGCAAGAACTGAATTCGACCTAGCTGAAAAGCTAGAGTCGAAAATTCTGCCGCCGGGACACGAAACTAGGACCTCCCGGTCAGAGGGACTGCAGTCACATCAGTTGATGCACTGAGCCATCTCTCCCGGTGGTCGCCTTCGTGATCTACGGTTAGTCATATATCAATTCTTCAATTGGGGATTGAGAAAACGTAAAAAAAGGCTTTAAGGCGCTAATGGACGGCACCAGAGAAGAGAATGGAGCACAACGAAAAAAATTGCGTAGACTGAGGAGACAAGGAAACCAACTAATACGAGAAAGTGTGTGCCATTTTGTATCGCACACCCCCGAGCTAATGTACTAGATTTTATCTGTCACGTAAGGAAAAATGAAGAGATCTCAGACAAATTGAAGCCCACTGGCATTATGAAACGGGCAAAGTAGTCAATCATCAAGATCACCCTCTAAGGCAGCTGGTCATTAAATTTGACTGATGAGTGGGAAACAGAGGCATTGTAAGTGTAGCCAGAAGCATTGCCAAGAAAACTACGCAAGATACGCAGGACATCACAGACACTGCATTTCTGATACTATTTAACATGGAATGCGAGTCATAATAAATGTTAAAGAAATCGTGGAGAGACAAACCACTCCATGGGCAAGGTGGAGAACAAGAATGGACAAGGTGCAGAACAATAAAGATCAATCATTTATTTGGCTTAAAAAGGGAAGAATTAAGCCAGAATCGGAAGCAGTTCTAATAGCTTATCAAGATAAGACATTATGATAAAGCGGACCTCAAACTTTCCCAGGATAATAAAATGTCACATCTGCCAGAAACAGATAGAAACCATTGATCAAATTCTCTCAGCTTGTCCAGTTCTAGGAAAGACCGAATACTTGAAAATTCACGACGATCCACAGATCTACCTCCACTGGCAAATCTGTACCGCCCTCGAAGTTTCAAACACTGTGCCTTGCGATCAAAACGTCGTAACCAAGGAGGTAGAGAAAACTCTTAAATAAAAGTTTTAACCTTTAAATACAAGATTTTGGAAATCGAGAGCAGCCGAATGTGGGGCTTAAAAGCACAGGTTATCGGAGTTCTGGGTTAAGCATAGTTATCGGAGATCTGGGATTTGTTCCGTAAAATATTTGTGTAAGAACTTGGCTAAACTCCCAGGTCATTTAAGACTGGGAAGTACAATATATTGCTTTATTTGGAACAACCCACATTTTGCGCAAAGTATTTTAGAGGCATAGTCAGTCCCTTGATATGCTGCTTAGGAAGATGGCTGTAGCCCGAAGAAGATTTAATTTTCAACCGACTAATCTGTGGTCACTGGGTAAAAGTTCTTAATTCAATTTTTGGTAAAATTGGTTTAAGTACTGAAACTACTAGTTAAGTATCTATATTTTACTCTAGTAAAACCCACAAATCCAAATTTTGCCTCCTTAAGGCCAAATCGCGTTGGGAAATAGCGTTGAGCATAGGAAGAAGCGTTGGCTCTATAATATTTAACCCTTGTTTTCTCCAAACTAAGATTTTTGACTTAAGAACTTTTACACCGTGACCACAGTAATGGCATCTTTAGTCGCGAATTAGAGTAATAATAACAATAATATTAAATTAAAGGAGGATAAGTGTTGATTCGATTTTGCGCGCAGTCACGAGAGTACGAAGCTCGTCTTGAGGCTCCGCTGAGTCAGCTTCCCGACTGCGCAGGCGCGGCCGCCGCCCCCATTGCCCCCAGCGCTCTCTTTCGCCGCCTGCCGACGCGACACCCACGTCTGTTTTTGTTTGTTTTTCAGCATCTGCTCCGAAGTAGTCTATGAGGGAACGGAATAGTCTTGCTATTTTGTTGCCGAGTTGCAATGCAAATTAGATATTGTATTCGTGGGGAAATGGAGAGCTCTTTCAGGATAGAAGCGACTGTGCCGTGTCTGGAAGGTGCTGCGCGAAGGTACATGAAAGGCTGGGGAGATCTTAAAGGCTTCATTGTAGAGAATGGAACAGAATGCACAGTACTGTGTGTACCTGCTTGCATTGAAGCAGGTAAAAGTTATCTTCTGGTTATTCTTACAATAATGCTTCTACGTAGTTATTCTAGACAAAACGAAAGTTACTTTATGGATAGGCAGATGTCATCTAGCGTAGACCTTCCATATATTCGTAAGTTTTGTACAGTTTTTTTTGTACAGTCTTTAATTATGTATTCTACAGATATTGTAAGAAAATCGACAAGTTTTTTAATATAATTTGCAGCATGATTAAAATAACTGTGAAGATGAATCGTTTACAGAACAAGTGTCATCAACGGAATAATTAAATTGTCATGTCAAACAATTTAATATTCTTCTTTTATTGGATAAAAGTTTTACTTAGGGAATATACACAATTTCAGATTAATAGAATGTATAATGAATTAAACGAGAATGTCCAGTACTGAGTAATGAATGGCGATGATAATTGACCACACATACTATTGTTCTACTAAGATCCTACCTTAAATTCTTATGACGTATTCAACCCACATAAAAATTTTCGAGACCTTCACCACTCATATCCCTTCCATTCGCATGCGTTAAGTGAGATATAGGTGAGCTTGGAGATTCATCACCGACGCGTCCCTCCAGGACCGCGTGTTTGTACGTGCTTCGCAGCGCATTCCCCGTTCTCCGGAAGCGCAATCGGCGCGCCCTGTCGCGCTCCGGGCTGCCACGCCCACCCATCGCCCAATACCCGCCGACCGCCGCCCACCGCCCGCCGCCCGCCGCCCGCCGCCCGCCGCCCGCCGCCTGCCGCCCGCCGCCCGCCGCCCGCCGCCCGCCGCCCGCCGCCCGCCGCCCGCCGCCCGCCGCCCGCCGCCCGCCGCCCGCCGCCCGCCGCCCGCCGCCCGCCGCCCGCCGCCCGCCGCCCGCCGCCCGCCGCCCGCCGCCCGCCGCCCGCCGCCCGCCGCCCGCCGCCCGCCGCCCGCCGCCCGCCGCCCGCCGCCCGCCGCCCGCCGCCCGCCGCCCGCCGCTCGCCCGCCCGCCGCTCGCCCGCCCACCCCCACGCCCGCCCGTCCGCTCGCCGCTCGCCCATCCGCCCGCCGTTCGCTCGCCCGCCCTCTCGTCCGCCCGCCGCTCGCCCGCCTACCGGCCCCCGCCCCCCGCCTGCCGCCCCCCGCCTGCCGCCCCCCGCCTGCCGCCCCCCGCTGCCCCCCTTGTCCGCCGCCCGCCGCCCACTCGCCCGCCCGCCTATCCCTCGGCCCGGCCGCCCGCCTCCACGCCGCCCGCCGTTCGCTCGCCCGCCCGCTGCCCGCCCGCTCGCTGCCACCCCTCCCACCAGCCCGCCCGCCTGCCCGCCTGCCCGTCGCCCCTCTGTCCGTCGCCCGTCGACGACCTGAATGCTGATTAGCGCCGCCCTGCCCCACCTTCGTCTCCGGGACCATTATGCTCAGACTCGTGCCGCTCCGAAATGATGCCTCACGTCCTCCCCAGGCTTCTCGACTTTCCTCATATCCCGTGTCACACATGTGGCAAGAATCCGTTACAGCACAAGGAACGTTTGGACTGTAAGTTCCACAAACTACTGTACATTTGATTTGGTCCATCAGAGTTCGGCCTCTGTGTGAAGGGTGACGCTAAAAGGCTGAAGGGTCCTTCTCCCGAAACTTGTATTTGAGTTTCTAGAATACACATAGACGCAAAATGTGTTCGTAAAGCTCACGTTCGCATCCGGGAACTGACAGATGATTGTCATTGGCTACGTGATTGAGTTCATAGATTACAGAATGTATTACATTGGATGTACGATATGTAATATATTTCTGATTATTTTATGTAATCTCTTATATTCGTTTCGCAAGACGGTGTATTTAATGGTCTTTTTCTATCCTTTTAAGTCAAAAGAACATGTCTATTGAATAAATACGAAACAATTACATCAATCTCAAAATGGTTTAATGCATGAAATTTAAGTAAAATCAATAATATTTCAAAGAATAATTACTTACTTTTATTAAAACGTATCAAAATTGTGAATTTAACTCAAAGCAAATATCATAATTTACTTTTATTTTGAGCCTCTATTTATAAATCTTACAGGAATCATTTAATTAGACTAATACTCTTCATTTCCATAAGTGACGTAGCTTCATTTGGTATTATCAGGGGCAGTATTAATGACAACAGCCCCCTCAAACTGACACTCACTCTCTCCCTCTCTTTTTCCCTCTCTCTCCCTCTTTTTCCCTCTCTCCTCCTCTCTCTCTATCTCCCTTTCTCTCCCTCCCCCTCCCCCTCTCTCACACTCTCTCATTCTCCCTCTCTCTCTCCATTCTCTCTCCCTCTCGCTCCCTCTCTCTCCCTCTCTCACTACATCTCTCACGCACACAGATTTCAATATAGAAATGTTTATACTAGCGGAAATGGAAAATGTTACACTTTGATGGCCTTAATGTACTGTAACGAAGTTTTGTATTTTATTTTATCCTTATGCCAAATTTCGATCTGATTACAAAATTACTTTTTTCCTATTACATTTTCAGAAAGATCTAAGAAATGCACACAATCTGTAGGACACAGCATGAAATGTTCCTGATGGTTATGTTTGGATTATTATTGTTTTCAAATGTTTCTGGGAGAGTAGAGATAACAGGATGCCTTGACGACATGTACAACAAAATTAAAGCAATCTCACTGACTTTAAACCAGGAGTGGATGCACGGATTGTCTGAGTCATCCTGATTCGTAACCCACTATACTTCGAGGTATGTTTTTAATCTTGTAGGCGTTTCGATACTTTTCGAGAAAACCTGAATACACATAACTGGCCGTTTATTTTTCAACCGCTTCCAGTCCTTTCCGAGAAATTCCGTCGCAAAGGAAATGAGACGCAAGGTGGGATCACTAAGACTCCTTTGGTTTCTACACCTTGCTATGCAATTCACAGCAGTTAACGATCCAAACGCACAGTAATAAGCAATTTTACGGTAAATACTCGGCAGCGGATGTTATGATTTTACATATATTTATCCGCGTAGTTATCAGGGCCTAGCTCAGTGAAAGTTCTTGACATTCGGTTAGAATTGGATGCTATGTAGATTAATATGTTGATGCATATTTGTGCATATATGGCGGATTTTTACTGATGCTGCATATTTATGTAGTTATAGGAGCATATTTTGCATATTTTCTTAAAATATACACTTATCTGCAAAACATTTCAGGTTTTCATAGAATCTATTTATTTGTGAGCGTTCATTGGTTAAAAAGAGCATAGTTCGAGTTTTTTTTCTTTTCTATAGATGATAAAATACTCGTAAAAATTTAGGATATTTTTAATAACATATTTGTTAAACCAGACAGAAAACAATAAACAAGACATACAATGAATTTGACTAAAGTGCAATACAATGAACTTTACTAAAAACTCCAATTATTTCTCCCGCGAAGGAAGCTGATTTATAGTATGTTTGCACATAAATATATCTTTTGATTCCAAGCATGCTTCTCCTGAATTTCATCAAGAAAGGTTTATTCATGAAATAAAATATTGTTAATTTTAATTGCATATTTTAGAATTTTTAGGTCATAAATGTATTTTTTAAAAGAATATTTTAAGATTTTTTATCCGCCCGCCGCCTGCCGCCTGCCGCCTGCCCGCCGCTCCCCCACCCGCCACTCGCGCGCCCGCCGCTTGCCCGCCCACCCCCACGCCCGTCCGCATACAAATTTTCTCCCTAGAAATCACACCACATAAAAGTTATTTAGATCTTTTTTTGATAATAGTGTTACCACTTGGCTCATATATTTTAGTTTCGTCTTTTGCAAAGACCTTTCTTTACTCGTTACTGTTCATCATAAAATAAAATATACTTATGTGAAACACGCATTTACAAATCCTAGGTTGACTAATGTACTTACATAATAATCATATTTACATCATATTATAAAATATTTACATTATATTATTTATGTTCCGATATTATGTTCCGTATCAAGGGACGGTAAAAAATATGGTGCTGGACGACTTCGCGTGCGTACGTGCGGAACTGGTTCACAAACTTATTCCTGGGAATTTTACAAGACAACCATTCACCATATCATTACCTTGAGTCGCAATGCTTCAACAGCCACAGCCTGGTACTGATTTTCGTTCCTAGGACTTGGGCTGGTTTCTTTTTGAATGCTCCTTGTAAACCGTAAAAATAAAGTAGCTAGGAGTATAGACTTCAAGCGAAACCATATATATATATATATATATATATATATATATATATATATATGGGATTATTGAACTTTGACATAAAAATACTTTCAACTAATTATCAGCGGTATACTCGCATAACGAAACATGTATAATTTTAATACGTCTGTGAATCTTTACAAGGATTTACAATGGGAAACACAATTTCTCCGGCTTTTGACGAAAATGACTATATTAATTTAAAGCTATTCGATTTTTACATAAACAGATTTTAGAAGAGATTTCCCCTTCAAGTTCAGTAGTAAAACTCGCTGCGCATGTTCTTGCGCCCTTCAAATCCGAATTCCGACCACCCGTCCACCCGATTAATCCGCAAAATTTGATATGTCTAGACCTTCTGTTAATTACAGGGGTTTAATTCTTCTGGATATCCTCTCTAAGTGGCTCAGTTTGTCAGAGAAATGCTGTAGAATTAAATTGACTTTTTGATACTCTGAGCTATATAATCGCAGTGATCTAAATCACTCTGTTAATAAGTGCTCGGAAATATTAGAATTTTATTCACAAAGACCATCTGTGTTAAAGCCTATGATATGATGCAATATTCAGAGTTTTGATGCATTACTACGAGAGAAATCTTTGCGCGAGCTAAATTAGTCATCTCATTCACTGACAAAATGCCGTCTCTTGTAAATTGATAATATTGAAATAAGACTAAAACGAAAAATTTCCTTCATGTGTTATGATATAAGATTAACATCTTCTTAGCGAGAGAGACAGTATGCATAACTATGTAAATATCATAACTTTGCCAACGTCTTTATAAAGCCAACTTTCTTATAAATTTTTTTCAACAAACATTTACCAAACACTGCAAGAATGTAAGACTCTCTAGATTACACTCGTATCATTGCTATCAGACTCCCGCTCTTATCTGTTTTCCTTTGGGGAAGTCAAATATTTCTCCATCCAGATAACTAAATACGACTTTATTCAGTTTTAAGAATTTTTTTGAAGACCGTCTTTACATAAAAATTAAGAAATAAAGCGCCCAAGGAAAAATAACAAATATAGAATTTTGATGTAATAGAGAACGTCGAAGTGGGTATATTATTAAATTTGGTAGACAAAAATCGTATTATTCAACACCGACCATATCAAAATAGCAATTTACTAATATTAAATAGTGGTAGATAAATCCGTGCGAACATTCCGCTATTTCTAAATCATTGTTTTAATAGTGAAAATAGATTCCTACAGGAAATGAATTTCTGACGTTTCTAGCAACCCCTGCTACACTTCTACTTTTTCTGCAACTCGTGAATTGGGGATTTCTTCCAAAGTAACCCAGGGCAAGAAATGTTTGGTTGAAAGAGCTTAAGACATTTGTTTTAAGGTAAGTCTAATAGAGTGTTCAATAAAATGTGATCTTTTTTAATTGTTAAAATGAAGTTTTTTGTTTGCCTTAGAAAATATAATATTAAAATCTCAACGAAACTACGATACGAGTTCTGAAAGCATTTGTATTCCACTGAATTCTTAAAAGCTTCAGCATTAATACAGGCTGTCTGTGGAGGAAACGTCAAAACTTCGAAAATAAGCTCTTAAGGCAATTCTAAGCATATTTTGTCTAATAAACAACGTGGATATTCCGAATGGTTAAGCCGCAATAAGCACTCAAAAGTGGTTTTGAAAAAATTATTTCTAGGCAAAAATTTGCATTATGGAAGCACAGAATCGCTCCAGGAACATGTAAATTGTTTATTATTTACAAAAGAAATGAATATATTTGCTCAAACAGAGAAATTAAGCATGAAATAAAAAAGGAGTCGAATTGTGTAAATTGGGTGCTTTTTTATTTCTCGCTTGTTTTTTCTTTCTGAACAATTATATTAATTTATTTTGTAAATAATAAACAATTTACATGTTTCTGGAGTGTTTCTATGCTTCTATAATGCAAACTTTTGCCTAGAAATCAATTTTTCAAACCAACTTTTGAGTGCTTATTGTGGTTCAACCAATCGGAATATCCACGTAGTTAATGAGACAAAATTTGCTTAGAATTGTCTTAAGAGCTTATTTTCGAAGTTTTGACGTTTCCTCCCCGGACATCCTGTATATACACAAAAGCCTACAAAATCCTATTTTTAGAGGTAATTGCCTATTCGAACGCTACGAGCCTACAAGGGCCTATATTAAATATCCTGATTTTGATTTATTTATTTTTTTGTTCTTTATACTTTGCTATTTTTTACAATCATTTTTCAGAAATAACTGTTGGGTCATTTTTCCACTAAACCAGTAAAACCCGCGTAACATTTGTAATGGTGTCCTCCGATCGAGAAGATCTATGACCCGTGTGCTCTTGCCTGTGACGAGGTAAGCAGGAACACCGCTTGGAGACGTATGCGTTTTTGACATCGGCAGGATACGCTAACTACTTCGCCGAAACGCGTGAGGGTGCTCCAGATTACAAGAAATTGCTCTCATCTTTCCTATCTTTGCTCTCTAGTTTCTTTTTGAATGCTAAATAAATATTTTGAATGCTTATAAATCGCTAAAATAATGCAGCTAGGAGTATAACATTCAAGCGAAACCATTATATGTAAGGAATATGTTGGAGAGCTATCAGTTCCTTATCAAGAACACACCGTCTTAAGATTAACGCTCCCGGCGTCTTTCGCGTTTAGAAAGTAGAATTACATAAGACTATTCCGGAATTTTCTTCGATAATATTTTTGTATTGGTTTCTAAGTCTGGTATATGCCAGTTTAGTAAGTGTGGGATTTCTGTTAATTTCGTTTGCTACAATACCCGCCCCCCACTAAAAGAACCCATTAAGAATATTGCTTTGCTAAAAGAGTGCATTGTGGAGGTTTCACGACGAATGGAAAAATAATGTACCAGTTTTACGAACAAGTGTAAATTGTGCCAAAAAAGCATGTGTTACAACATAAAATCTTTGCAACTCATGTAAACTAGTGGTGCTACAAGAGTACATACTTTCTCGCATTATTTCTAACTTCCACAATTTTCGAAAACTCAAGAAGTTCAACGAAAAATGAGACCTGCGCCATTCTTTTAAGCGTCTCTTGTTGAAAATTCGTGGAAAAAATAATATGTATAAATTGCGTTAACTATACGAAAACACTACGGGAAAACTACTTCTATTTTTTTTAAATTATGACTTATGTGACGTAAGATTTTATTTTTAGGAAATATTTTAAAAGACAAAAATATCCATCTTCAAATTTGTAGTTTTGCAATGTTACCTTTCTTGCATATTTCGAAAATAGAGTTTTCCGGAAATGGGACTAGCACCAATTTTTACCGCTCTTTGATACATACGAAGAGAAAATTTAAAGAAAACATTTTAAGCTTTTATTCAGATAATAGTTGTTTAAAAATTGCGTAAATTCCACACAAAACCACCCAAATTACTAATATTTTTTTACTACATGACGTTATTTTAAGACATGTCTTTGAAGAACAGATTTTATTACAGAAGAATCAATATTATATTGTACGAAAGATCCCGAAAATATTTTGGACATTTTGAAATTTTCGAAAAATCAGGGAGAAAGTTAAATAAAAATACTTTCGACCGATTTTTGAGAAAATTTTGAAAAATATTTGAAGCTTATGTAAAGTACCCCCAAGAATCAAAATCAGCTTCAAAAGCACAAAACCACAAGTACCTTAGGGGAATATCAATTTCGGAGAAAATCGTCTGTACCGTTTAGGGCGCTAGCATTGACCACAGCTAGGCAGACGGACTAAGAGACTGTTATTTTGGCTATCGGTTATTGAAACTACAGATAATACGGGCAGACAAAAAACAAACGTTGTCAAACCCAAAGACTTGGCCCACGTTTCTCTATGTATTTCAACGCGCTGAATGTGAATCTGAAGCCAATTGCGCCACAACCCTTCATTTTTTTAAATCGCGAAAAAAATTGTATTTTTTTCGGGTGTTGCTTCTCAGACCCCAAAACTTGTCACATGTTTATCTATGTATGTCAACGCGCTGAATCCGAATATGTAGCCATAATTGCGCTACCACCCTCCATTTTTTTATCCCTATATGATAGACTCTACTTCCATAGCTCATGCCTTTCAATGTGTTGCGGAAGAAGTTCATCGGCATTTCCGTGACGTAAACCATTTGATTTCCGCTGGAAACAAAGTGTTTCTCAAAGGTCAAAGCAGAGTGGCAACGCTCAAGGCCTCATGTCTCCACCACCACCTCAACCAAAATTGACAAGATGGTGTTTCTGGCGTCAAAACCGTCATTTACTGCGCGGAAAATTTCAAAAAAGAGTCGAAGATGTTACTATATTTCAAAGAAGACGAATCAGTAGCCATTAAACAAGTTTAGGAAATATTGTCGGCCCTTAATTCGTATCAAGATAGACCTTACCTTTTTTAAAGTCAATTTGGAGATCTTCTGAAGCCGTTACGAAATTGGAGGCGAGAGCTCTCCAAACTAATATCATTGGCATCTTCGGCAATGTACAGCAAACGCTGAGTGAATGTGCTGGGAGAGGTAGATATAGCTGTTGTGTTAAACTGTACCATGGAGTTAAATCGTTGTCCAGGAAGGGAAGTAATCTCCAAAATAGCTTCTATTCTTTCAGAGAAACCTGAAGAAATTGATCTCGAATCTGAGATTCATATATAGAAAATATGCCCCTCTGATTTCATTCGAGGAAGAGAACATTCTCCCGTTACAAGGTAATTTTGAATGAAAGAAGAACCTCTATTGAAAACATGAAACTATAGTGCACACTCACTGTGAACCATAATGAGATATGATTGTCTTGTGATTGTAATAATAATAATAATAATAATAATAATAATAATAATAATAATAATAACTCCACCTAGGGAGTACACGACCTTGCAGTTGGTGGTGGAGCTTGAGTACCCCCATGAGCCTTAAAGCTATGTCAGTGGTAGCCTAGCTACCGGTGGGGCCTCCTTGCTGAATGGGTTGAAGGTGAGGGGTCAGACGAAGAAGTACTCCATTTTGAGGAGAGTGGGAAGTAAGTAGAGAGGGAAGGGTCATGAACCTTTGGACTTCCTGTTGTCGGCCCATAGAGGGTACAGGAGAGAAACTGGTTTGGCACACCAGGCCACTGATTAGAGTGGAGGCCCGAACCTTGCATTAGCCAGCGAAGGAGGCTGCCTTCAGCAGTCAGTGAAAATCCCGTAGGGTTTAGTAATGCCGACTGGCGATCGGAGGGACCCCTTGCTGGGCCCTGCGGGGGGATGCCCGAGGCCACTGTGGGTCGCAGTAACGGATGGCAGGAAACAACCCGAGGGTTAAGTGTGATCTGTGAACTCGAACTTGCGTCCTGCGAATCTTCAATTCAAACCAATGAGCAAAATGGATAGAACAAGCAATGTAATGAATCTTAACGTGCCTTGTTCTACCAATGTCCCATACCTGCTCAGAAACCGAGCTAATGTCACCTTGTCGACGTCTGGCCATCCCACGGATGCTAGTCCCAGGGACCCAGAGCCGGCAGTAGCTCGAAGCCATCGTCAGAGATGGACCCGGGATGAATTAAAGGAGGTGATGTGGTGCTTTTACTACGCAAAAGCGAAAAATGGGGGCTCTGAAATAGAAGTTTTCAAGGTATGGAGAGAGCGGAACCCAGATATGAGACCTACCCTAGACTCAAAGAAGCTTGCCAGTCAACGACGATACATACTCAGCAGTGGAAAATTCACAGCAGATCAACTTGCTGACATTGAGAGAAATGCGGAATATGTACTTCGCTCGAACAATCCACATGACGAACATGTAGAACTTGAAAATGATGATCCCGTGGAAGGTTCATCGCTTTCCAGTGAAACACACGTCAGTGGTGAAAACTCATCTGGCAATGAATTACACGATAAGGACATGATGCGAAATCTCCTTCGGGCGCGAAATAGAAAGAGTTAGTCAACTTCCGTTTGAATCTCGCGAACCGTTGAGGAGAATATACGAAAATGCCAAAGCTAAAAGAGTGATAGAAACAGTTAATTCTGTCTTAAATGAGGTGGTGGAGACCCCAGGCAGAGATCTAGATATTACTGAAATCAATCACATCATATATGCAACTGGATATCTAGTATCTCAGATAATTTTGGGGCCAGCCAAGAACACCGACGGCCGACACCAAAACAGAGTAAACAGCTCTGTACCCCCATGGATGAACAGAATTATGAAACGGATAGCCGACACCCGGCGTGAAATATCATTCTTAGCTGAGGCATCTTCTAAATCAACGCACACCTCTAAAGTTCAACGAAAAATATTCAATGTTGAACAAAAATACCAAATTGAAAATGACACCAGCAGGCTAATGGTAGTTGAGAAGCTAAAAGAGAAAATTCAAGCATGGGCTCAACGAATAAGAAGGTACAAACGTAGAATAGATTTCCGTGTACAGAACCGGTTGTTTGAAACAGACGCGAAGAGATTCTATCGCAATCTGACTCAAAAAACCGAATGGCAAAGCTGTTACTCCTTCAAAAGATGACGTCGAAGCATTTTGGGCAGGAATCTGGGAAGAGAGCAGATCCTACAACAAAGACGCATCTTGGCTTCAATCTGAAGTTGATGCTGCCGATGAACTTGTAGAAACAGTGGAAGATGTTCACCAATTCTCGGAAGAGGACCTCTTCCAAGCAATTAAGAACATGGGAAACTGGAAGTCCCCCGGGATTGATAAGATCCAGATTTATTGGATTAAGAAATTAACAGCAATACATTCTCATCTAGCAAAGGCTGTTAATAAAATTTTTGAAAACCCAAAGGAAATCCCGGAATGGCTCACACGCGGCATCACGTATTTGCTACCCAAAGCGGGAGACAGCTCTTTGGCGAAGAACTACAGGCCAATTACTTGTCTGCCAGTACTGTACAAAGTTATAACTTCAGCTATAGCTGACAAAATGTATAGACATCTAGATAAGAATCATCTAATGCCAGCTGAACAAAAAGGATGTCGTAAAGGCTCTTATGGGTGTAAGGAAATCTTGCTACTGAATAAAGTCATCTTGAATGATGTAAAGAAACGCAAACGTAATTTGAGCATGGCTTGGATTGACTACCAAAAGGCCTTTGATAGTGTACCACACGATTGGATTTTGAAGACCCTGGAGATCTATCGATTTCATCCTAGACTTGTTGAGTTTTGCAAGGCTAGTATGAAGTCGTGGAGTACCAGGTTACTAATCCACAGCGGAAAGGAAGCAGTAG
This sequence comes from Acheta domesticus, assembly GCA_031308135.1. Taxonomy (NCBI): domain Eukaryota; kingdom Metazoa; phylum Arthropoda; class Insecta; order Orthoptera; family Gryllidae; genus Acheta; species Acheta domesticus. The sequence goes on along the minus strand of JAHLJT010000631.1, from coordinate 172,197,155 downwards.
AAACAAGAAGTATTCAGATTAACAGGGGTATTTTTCAAGGAGATTCACTATCCCCTCTGTTGTTTTGCATTAGTTTGATCCCACTATCGAGACAGTTGTCGCAAGCTGACTTTGGTTTTAAGCTCCATGGTGATGAAAGGCCAGTATCACATTTGTTTTACATGGATGATCTGAAAGTGTTTGCCAAGAATGAAGCGATTCTCTCCCAAATGCTGTCTGTCGTGAATGACTTTAGCAATGACATCTGCATGAAGTTTGGTCTTGACAAGTGTGCAAAAATCAATTTAAAAAGAGGGAAACTCACAACGTCTGAGAACATTGAAATTGATACGCACACTGTGATTCAAGATCTTGAGCCAGGTAAAACTTACAAATATCTGGGCATTGAAGAATGTGAAACCATCTCGAATGACAGAATGAAAGAGAGAATTCGTAGGGAGTATTATAGAAGAGTGAGACTGGTCCTGCAGTCCGCTCTGAATTCCAGGAATAAAATATCTGCAATAGGTAGTTTGGCGGTACCTGTAGCCGAATACAGTTTTGGACTAGTGGACTGGACTGAGCAAGAAATTCGCACCATGGATCGAAAAACCAGAAAACTGCTGACAATGCATCATGTTTCCCACCCTCGAGCTGATATACATAGACTTTATGTGGCACGTAAGGAAGGAGGAAGAGGCCTCAGACAAATTGAGGCCTCCTGGCACAACGCAATAGTCGGGTTGGGGAAGTATGTAGTCAGCCATCAAGACGACCCTCTAATGAGGCAGGTCATGAAATCTGACCGAAGAATGGGAAACAGAGGCATTGTTAGTGTAGCAAGAAACATTGCGAAGAAAACTAGGCAAGACACGTCGAATAACACAGACACTGAACTTCTGATGCTGCTAAACATGAAGTGTGAGACACAAAAAATGTTAAAGAAATCGTGGAGAGACAAACCACTCCACGGTCAATACCTAAAAAGAATGGACAAGGTGCAGATCAATAAAGATCAATCATTTATGTGGCTTAAAAGGGGAAGGATGAAGCCAGAATCGGAAGCACTTGTAATAGCTGCCCAAGATCAGGCCTTGAGAACACGACATTATGATAAAGCGGTTCTCAAAATTTCCCAAGATGATAAATGCCGCATTTGCCTGGAGCAAGTAGAAACCATTGATCATATTGTCTCAGCTTGTCCAATCCTAGCAAAGACCGAATACCTTAAAAGACATGACAGGGTGTGTAGCTACCTCCACTGGCAGATCTGTACCGCCCTCGAAGTTCCAAACACATGCCCCAAGTGGTACGAACACTCACCGAAACCGGTGACGTCTGTTGGATTGTGTACGATATTGTACGACCAACAAATTCAAACTGATCGCACGATAGCGGCAAACAAACCGGATATAGTTATCCGGGATTTGGCCAAAAAATCGTGTTTACTTATCGATGTTGCTGTACCTTGCGATCAAAACGTCGTTACGAAGGAGGCAGAGAAACGTCTTAAATACAAGAGTTTGGAAATCGAGATCAGCCGAATGTGGGGCGTAAAAGCACAGGTCGTCCCGATAGTTATCGGAGCTCTGGGATTTGTTCCGCAAAATTTGAGTAAGAACTTGTCTAAACTCCCAGGTAATTCAAAAGACTGGGAAGTGCAAGAAATTGCTTTATTTGGAACAGCCCACATTTTGCGTAAAGTATTGTAGAGGCACTGATAGTCACCGAATCTGCTCCTTAGGTAGCTGGTTGCAACCTGGAGTAGATTTTATATTCAGCCGACTCATAAGATCTTTAGTCGTGATGTAATGGAATAATAATAATAATAATAATAATAAAATAGTAATAATAACGCGTGCTTCAAAATTGCTGATTTTATATTGTTATAGGTTATAGGGTTGTGTTTATCCTGTAAGTAAGTAATAAGTCTAAATTTAAATATTAAATATTTTAATTTGCTTAGTGAGGAAGCTTCTGTGCCAAATTTCAAATATAATGTATATTTTCCTGCATATTTTTACTTTCTCGCATACTACATACGTAGTATAGAAAAAGTTATGTTACGGTGAGTGAAAAACGGACATTTTGGGCAGAAAAAATTCGTATTGTAGATCCATGATACCCAAAAAGAGCTTGTTCCTATACATGTATCCCACCTTGTGTAGTCCAAATTTGGTGAATCCTTGATAGTGAAAAATAGATTTACAGTAAAAAGTTCGTCCGTCCGTTCGTCTTTCAGTGAAAAACGCTAGCAGCTAAAATGTAAGTACGATTTTCACCGAAATTGATATTCCTCAATCGATCTGGCTGATGTCGCGGCACCTTAAATTTGAAACGGAAATTTTAACTTTTAAGAGCCTCAAGAACATTTTCTATTTTTTGTCAAAAAATGGCTTTAAATTGATTAAATGTTGTCCTCGAATAGAGTAAAGGTCGCATAAATAAATAGCGTAGGTCTCAGTTACGGTCAAGTAATTGAATTTTCATAAAATGCAAAAGGTAAAAATGTTGTCTACGTCGTCCTTCAACTATAATATTGAAGTGAGAGATTGTTCCTCTGAATAAAACTTTTAATTGAGAACATTCTTTCAAGATGTAAATAGTTAACGAGTAATTTTGTATGAAATAAAGGCAATTTTAAAAAGATTTTCTCAAAAAACCACTCCAAAGTTTTTCTTCAAACTTTTTATACAGGTAGTGCTACATGCATTGAAAAACATGATATGAACTCTATTTTAATGTATTTTTTTAGATTTTTCAGAAGCTACACAAATGAAATTTTTTGAAATATCTCTCAAGTCGTTATAACTTACATTACTTACATTTTCTACTCATTATTGCATTCGTGAGCACAAGTGCTTAAAATCATTTATTCTGAAGTTTCCCAAAACCTCAAAATTTTCTGAGAAAATTAGCTTCAAATTCCACTTTTCAGAAATGTTCAATCGGCATTTTCTGAAAAACGGCTCCAATTTTTTCTATGAAAAATTTCATACAGAACTATGTTTTACTCTTCTGTAATATTCGACCAGACGAATTTCAATTCTAATATTAGATGACTGAAAAATTAATAAAACGTGAAAATAATTGTTTTGTCGCGGATAGAAACCAGCTGGGAAGAGGGTGGGATAATAAAGTAACAGAACGTCAAAAATGCCTCGTTATGTGGATTTCATCAAAGAAGTCGTAACTCGTGTCCCCTTCGGGACATGTAAACCAAATTTTAAGACCCTAAGATCCATTACTTGAGAGGTATGCTTGACGGTAAAACGTGTAGCGTGTTAATGTGTGTTCAGATTATATGTGCGTCAGTTTTCCCAAATGCAGCATAATTTGCAAACTTATACGTTTTTCAACATAAATCTCTTTGATACAGGACCGACGGCAACTCCCTATTCAACAGTAATATAGTACGTATCAGGATTTTGTATTCATGAATTCTTATAAAATTCCAAAGGCCGTTATCTTTCTACAGCGTATCCTCTTTAGAGGGGTTAATTAATTAGTGACAAAATTACAACTAGTGGCGCTACACCAACACATACTTTCTCCCGTTATTTGTAACTGCTACGTAATATTATACTACCTCCTGAACATGCAAAACTGTTTTCAACGAGCAACATTTTTTCCGTACCGAGATTTGAACTTAGGTTTTCCGAGTTAATTCGCCTCTCGCCATACCTCTAAGCCATGGAACCGCTGTGACATTTCATGTCGGGTCGAAGATTAAAAATCGAATTGTCTCAACTCAATATTTGAACATTTATCAATGAACATGCAATTGTCGAAAATTCAGGGAAATCAACGAAAATGAAATTTCCACCATTCTCTTAAGCTTCCCTTGTTTAATACGTGAAAAAAATTGAGATGATTTTTGGGAAAATGTTCTTTTTAGAATTATCATTAATTTCAAACAGACATTACGTGAAAACTAACTGGTTTTTAAAAAAAATCTACCTATCTTTTTTAAGGTGCTGATTTTTAGAACCGATTTTATTTAAGACAAAATGTTGTCTACAATTTTGTAGTTTTGAAACGTTAACTTTTTGCTATTTTCGAAAATACGGAGAGTTCGCCAAAAACGGGACTAGCCCCATTTTTAATTTCCATTGATTCATATGAGGAGAAAATTTAATGAAAAAATTTGGAGCCTTTAAGAGAATAAATTGTTTAAAAATTTTAAACTGCCTATATTTGGCGCAAAATTACACAGAAACTACTCATATTTTTCAAACATTGTACATGACCTTATTGTAATATCTGTCTTTAAAGAATAGATTTTAATAAGAAAAAATCTTATCTTCAATATTATAGTTGAGGGAAGACTCCGGAAAAAATTAAGCTGTTAAAATTTTCGAAATATCAAGGATTTTAACAAAAATGAAACCCGCACCATTCTCTTGAGCATCCTTTACGCTCTCTGAGGACGAAGTTTAATCAGAAAATTTGGAGCCATTTTTGAGTAAATTGTAAAAATGTTGTTTAGTCACCATGTCAAGTATCATGAAAAATCAAAATATCCAAACTCGTAATACGTCGAGTTCTTTCAGATCGTTCAGGGAATATCAATTTCGGAGAAAATCGGCTGAATGATTTAGGCGGTAGCATTGACCACAGACGAAAGACACAGGCAGACAGACGGACAGACTGACATTTTCCCGTCATCGATTTTTCGATACCAAGGACCCACTAAACATGTATTCTCACTACACAACGTGTTAGAGGAAGTTATGTACTGTATAAGAACAATATTTTTCCGTTTTTTCGTTTCCAGGACCCGTCAATGAGAGTTTTCGCGAAGAAAATCCGCCGTTTTCCGGCGCATATATATATATATATATATATATATATATATATATATATATAATACATTTGCTTCTTACGTATGAAGGGCAAGAAAATAAAATTTAAAGATATGAATCTAACAAATGAAGTTTCACCTCCTCCCATTTTAGAATTAATGAGTACAAATACATCAAATTTCGAAAAAACAAGATACTGTAATTTGCTTATGAAGACAGTGTTTTAGTTGTTATGTCAAAGATAAAGAGCTCGGAAATGTTCGATAAAGGAAGTAGTTCAATGTGAGCTTCGTAAAATTGAGATATTTCCACTGAAGGGATAAAATGTGTGCGTGTCAAGAGATCGCAGCATAATTGAAGATAAAAATATAATGTCATCTGTAATGTTTGATGTGTTCCTTTAATAAGTATGTACGTTTAGGATACTTCAGAGTTAAACTCACATTATATTCCCATTAATTATAATTAATTTCATTACATTTCCAAACAGTATTACTTTCTTCCCATAGCACAGGTAGCGTAATAACATCTTTGCTTATATTATTTGTTAATTTACTCCTGTATGTGTTCATTTGTTGCCTGCACCTGGCTTTCCTAGATCTGAACTTCTTCCTCCTCCTTCTCCTCCTCCTCCTCCTCCTCATCCTGCTTCTCCCCCTCCTGCTTCTCCTCCTAATTGCATATCATTGAATTTTCTCTTTTCACATTTTTACTCATTTTTTACAATGTTACTCCCTTATTAATTGTGTAAGTATTATAATATTTATTTTGATGGCCAGCAGTGAAGACTAGTAGAAACTTTTATCCTTGTGCAATGGACATGAGTAAGGCGTTAGTGAGTTTCTCTTTGTCATCCAACGGTGACTGAGTTTACCTGACCTTGAGCAGCTTCTCCCTACCTGCAAAAGCAATAATGGCGTCGAAAAGCGACGAGCTGCGTGGGATGAGCAGGTCGCCAACGCTGCTTCCGCCTCCGCGACGGCGGCGGCAACAGCAACGGTTGCCGCCGAACCTCTGCCTGCCTGCCTGCCACAGGTTCTGTCGCTGGCGTCATCGGAAGCCGGGGGCGAATATCAGGGATCAGAGAGTAGGCGCGGCCACACCGAACACTGTTTTATTGCATCTGCTCGTCTATGTACATACACACTGTTTCGGCCTACGCTAACATGTAACAACCGAAGTGGCGGGAGTAGCTAGACGTAGGGCGCAGTTACCTCGTCATCGAGAAATTAGAAGATAACACCTCTTATATTTTAACGCACGGTATGTTTTTGTTCTCTGCTGAGACATGCGAAGGTTGCGTAAGTAGGAAATTAAGTTTCCACTCGTTTCCGGAACAAAGCAAGAAATCTACAGGATTTCATATTGCAAATACTGTTGTAAATAATTTAGTGATTTATGAAATTAGTATTTGTAAAACAAACATTTGATGGATAACGCTAGAAAGTTCATAAATTTTAGTCTAAAAATTACTCACATCAATTTTTTTCGCAGCGTTTACTACTCTTCATAAAATTTCTTAGTAAAAAAAATTATATCACATTCATAAATATTCACTCATAATACTGTACAACATAAATTAAAATATAAACTCGTGAAACATGAAACAAATCTTCAATTGGTATGGAATAATTCCAAAATCAATTTATGAACAAGATGGGTCTCTCGCTTACTTATATCTGAGTTTCTTTGTTCATCGTGAAACAATTCTGTGTAACTGTTTAAACAAATGTGTATATATCAAAGAGAAATAATGGTATATTCCTTAAATGATATCGAATGAGAACCTTATAAGCAAGGGATATCTAAATAATCCCAATAGGATGCCGTATTTCCCATTTCGCACAAACGCCGCATCGTGAATATTGATTGCTAGAAGTTTGTTGTCGTCGCACTGCGCTACCGCTGCCTCATTTCTTGAATTTTGGAAACAATAATTGCCCATCGAATTTCTCAGTACTACGTAAGTGATTATGCTGTACCCTTATTAATTAAAGCACAATAGCTAAAGGAATACAGTCGTGCACTTTCCCTTCGCCCGCCGCCGCACCGAATGTCATGAGAGAGTACAAACGAAGGAGAACAACACAGGGAGAGGTATGCTAGAGGGGCTACTCCCAGCTCTCCCATCTACTCGCCGAGGGGCTTCGACAAAAGAGTCTTATAAGCTGGTGCGATGGAGTAAACACCAATAGAGGAGTCAATCTGCTACTGGATCATGTTTCATTTCAGGTTGATACAGACATACTAATTTTTTTTGTTTGTTTGTAATGGAAAGACCCGTGTGAAGTTCTGCAGCCTAATCAGTCTCACGTACCTTAATTGGATTAATAGTCATTACAAGTCCGAATTACATTACGTTTGAGTAACAATAGTTGTATTTGAAACTTTCAATGCACCTAAGATGAAAAAGTACCGATATTGCAACACTCAATTTTTTTAGGTGTTTCAGCAAGCATTGTATTTTGATGCAAATTAAAATTTTGAATTGAAATATAAAGAATATTGAAATCAAAATATATAGTCAAGTTGAAGCAGTTTTTCTTAGCAACAAGATAATATTAACAAAGGAGATAACAGACAACGAAAATAAGTAATTACATCCGAAATTTATCAGATAATAGTGTGTGATGTTAAAATTGTGCCCAAATGTTTGGCATAAGCATAAACCGCCTCCTATTATCTGAAGTGTTTGGTGAACTGTTAGGTGCGTTAGAAATCACAGGAGCTTCATTTTCCGTTGCGTTCGTTCTGCACGGGGTGGTGAGGGAGGGGGAGGCGGCTCAGGCGCGCGGCTGTGCGGGGGCGGAGGCGGAGGCGGGGGCGGGGGCGGGGCTGCGGCTGCGGCCGCGCGGCGGGGGAGGCAGCGGCAGCGGGGGCGGCGCCGCGGGGTCCGGCGACGCGCTGCGCGCGGGGGACGCCGGTTCGCTGCCCGCGTCGGCCGGGGCAGGGCCCGAGGCCGGGGGCGAGGGCGAGGGCGGGCTGGCGGCCGGCGACGCGCACTCGCCCGGCGCGCCCGGCGGAGGGCAGAGGCAGCCCGACGCCTTCCCGCCGCCCAGCTTCTCGCCCAGGTGCAGGCTGCGGACACAGCGCGGAGCGCGTTATCAACACTGCACTTTGATTCACATGAGTCAACTTCCCTTAAATGAAACATAAATTAAAATATAAACTCGTGAAACGTGAAACAAATCTTCAATTGGTATGTCGTAATTAGAAAATCAATGTATGTACAAGAGACATCTCTCGCTTACTTATATCTCAGTAGCTATCATGTAGCTGTCATGAGAGTAAATATCATTTAATCTAATGTAGATTAATGTATTGTATATAAAACTTAACGTAACCTTGTACATTAAAAGAGCTTAATATATTTGTATAGTAAATTTAAAGTAAAAGTTAAAATCACTGTAGATTTAATGTCAAGTTTCTCCCGTTTACCCTGCCTCGCATCATTCATATCGTACAATCATAATCACCAGTCCATCAAGATAATTTCTTCCACGTATGACCATGAAGCTTTGAGTCTTGCATTAAGGTACATATCTACATTATATTTAATGTGCGTTCATGAATATTACTTTGTTGTAATTTACATTCAAGACAGTACATTACAGTACATTTTACAGTAAATTACATTACGTAAATTTCTGATGGTGCACTTCTATTTCAAATGAAGCCTACCTCCAAATACATTCATTGAATAAGAGCAAATGGGTATTGCCTGAATACTTTAACAAAATTAATTGTATTTTTGTTATATTTTTAATTTTGCATTTTAATATTAATGATTAAAGTAGTGTAGTTTTTGTAAATATACTTTACAATTTAAGTAAACTATTGCTTTGGTTTGAGTGCAAAGTCAATAAGCGAGGAAAAGTACAACTACTTTATAGGAAAATGAAGGAAAAAAGAATAATAATTAACTGGATATGTGGCGTATGTAATGAATGGAAATAGAATGGGAACTGAAATAGTCTGATAAGTTCAAATGTGATTTTATCAATATTATTGAATATTTACGGACAGTGAAGTTACAGTAGCTAATGCTAAATGATGATTAGAAAATTAGTATTTAAACACATCTCTTTCAACTCATTTGCAGAAAAAAATTGTTGGTGTTTTTTAAAATATTTATGAAGGTACTCCATTGTTCGGAGCTTAGTCGTACAGACATCCATTTGTGGTTATAAACACCCAATTCAAAAATAAAAATCTTGTTGGCCTTAAAGATATTGTTGTTTATTAAAGTTTTGCACAGTACTTAATTCCATTAATTAATACAGTAATTACATTGTGATTATCTACCAATGATATTTTATACTCCTACAATGTTGTATTAAAAATATAACATTGACTCGAAATTACGATCTGAATTTTCATATCTGGATGGTACGGACTTTTTTAGGTGTGTTAAGCACTGGATCCGTCAAGTCCGTAGAATTTAGTCTACGTCGTATCTACGATTGAGCCTTTACTTCTCAAGGTAGAAATAAATGTAATGATGCAGTGTAACGCTCACGATGACTTGCATCAAAGGAGAAATTAGCTCCATATGTTACAAAATCTGCATGCAGAAGGCCATGAGGAACATTTTGAATAAAAGTTTCACTTTTTTACTCCAATGTCAGCGAAAGCCCTTCAATGTTACGCATGCCGACCATGCTACTAAAATTTCTTCATTTATGCACAAAAAGAGCTGAATGTTTTTATTTTGTATCATACTCTGCACATTACATACGCACTCGCTGATCAAGCATTTCAACAACAAACACAATAATAATTTTCAAAACATTTTCTCTAGTAAGGCAACAGCTCATGTACTAGTGGCACTAAAATTCCAAGTTAATGTATTGCAGTACATTACTTTACAAATAATGAAGTTGATGAGGATGACAATATATGTCATTTATTTCATTGGATTCTTGTTAACGGTGTTTTTATGTAACGCATTCTTACAGAGGAAAGGATAGTAATATGAACCAAGTATATAATATGAGACTCCTCAGTATCTGCTCACGCATCGCAAACATTGTAGCAGGAACAATTTTAACTACTAATTTGATAACTCCTTTTGCTATCATAGCTCTGTGGTTCAATTGCCAATGAGAGCTGATGAGTAACAGCGGTATTCGTTTCTTCTCGGATCTAAAATCTTTGGAAGTCTTTGGTTTTTTATTACAATTTGATTTAGCTCAGACCGCTTCTAATTACTAAAAAATGAAATACGATATCTTTTAAACATTTTTTATGTCCGCAATTTGTAATTTCGAACGTAATAAACATCGGTTTTGGTTTGCAGAATTTTAATACGGCGATGGTTGTAAAATGAGCTCCTAACTATGGTGGTATGTGAACCCAAAGTTTAAGGGGCCCGTATTACATACACTACAACTTGTGTTTTGTTTTAGACGTACTGTTTTTGTTTTAGATGCCACAAAAGGTTCTAGGCCCAAAACAAAAAGGAAAAACTAGAATACTGAAGACATGGTTAAGGCAAAGCAGTTAAGAGAAAGGAAATGGATTTGAAAAAGGCTTCCATATCACCTACTCTTCAAAGATTTGTTCGCGTGGACAAACATTTCAGAAAAAAATGTATTGGGTGATGAGCTGGAAAAAGAGTAGAAGTATTTACTTGTCATGGAAAGTAGGTGGATGAGGAATCTGGAAGGTGGGGAATCAGAAGAATTAGACTATCAATTCAGGAGTCTCTGCTTTGGAATCGCTAGTACGGGTTGAAAGACCCTCTGATGGTTAAACGCCTTGTTTGTTTCGTGGTGGACTACTTTCAGCTGACCACCGAGAACTGTAATTCCAGGGAATCGGGTGAAATGTGAGCGCACAATGACTGTGCTGGGAATAAAAAGGACATCTATATTTGTGATTTTTGTTGGTGTTTTTTCAAGTTTTTGTAACAAAATAGCATTTATATATGTAAATATGTAATTATTTTCTTTAAACCCATGCATCAATTAATATATTTAGGGAGTTCATAATAATATCACATAACTTTTTTTTCAAATCCTTTTTTTGAATTTATTGATTTTTTACCCACCTTCTGAACAGTTAAGAAAGTTTATATTTTTTACATTGTTTACAACAAAGTTGAAGATAAGGTTATCATAATCGTTTTAAAAAAAATGCATTTAATTTTTTTAAATCGAAATAAAAGTAGGGCCTCGTATTACCACCTTCTCCTCTGTATGTGTCGTAAAGACGTATAGCGAGCTAAAACATAAAAATTCAATTAGCGATGCATTTGCTCCAAAATACATCTATAACATAACTTGAAGACCGATGAGAGTAGATGGTGCATTGAAGAAACTGCTCTTAATATCACTAAGCATATTTATGATGTATACGTGCTCGCATGTAACATCTCGTTTCTGGCTGCACAGATACTATTAACTCTATAATGTTGAGCATTGTTCGCGATGATCACAAAATACAGTTTTAATCGTAGTATGGAAAATGCTTCGTACTTTTACCTTATCGTATCTTTGATGGCTCTGATGTAATGCAATGCGTACATTTTCCGATTGATTTATAAAGGAGCATTGAGCTTATTGCGACATGTTTCTTACTTGGGCTCCCATTTTCTAAGAAGGCCACGTGCAAACTTGTAATCGACATCGTGACCTCAATCAACTTACACAGCCGTCAGTTCATCGATTTTTGTAGACCTCAGTATTCTTTTGTTTTCTTCCTGAGCGGCCTTTGTTTTTGATATACTGTGCGTGACTAATGGATGAACGCAGATATATAGCTAAAAGAATATTGAGCTTTCAATTTACATTTATACGTTGTTTGCATAGATTCATATTTATACTTTTGTTCTTCTGACAGGTGATAATTGAGAAAATCAAAGTTATGTACGACTTGTGAAAGCATCACTCTTGACTTGCTGAAAACTATAACTCTATTTTTAAAACATCTACATTTCGCCTGATGTATTCATTATATCTAATATCATTCATACAGCGGCCTTTCTACAGTTTTGGTCTAAACTAAGTGTTTGGTCTAAACTAAAACTCTACTTTGTTCTAAATCTGTTTTGTTTCAGTTTTGGCCACAACGTGGTATGCACATTTGTCATGTACTGACCAATTAATTTTTTTATATATCGTGATTCGTGTGAAGTTAATGGTAGGGAGTTATCATATTTGAACCAAATATCAATATAGTCTAAATATTCATGTTTACGTGAATTATCTCTTTTTGAATATTGATAGGAACAATATCTTCTGGTTGCAACACACCACGGAGACGTTCGATTTAATGTTCACTAACGGAAGAAGGACCTCTAAGAAGATATGATATACAGGAGATGACGATTACCTGAAAATAACGTATGTTTCCTTATTGCTTATGAGGATACTGTTAAGATTCAAAAGAATTACGACCTATATATTTTTGGGGGTTTCTTTATCCTCTTTACAATAAATTCTACCAAGAACTTTATCCGTCAGAAGAAGCTTCTGCATATGTTAGTGATAGTGGAGAAGGATCTACATCAGGGGATTCTCATGAGGATCGATAGAGGTTCCCTAGGGGCTGATGAAATTCTAGGCTGATGGAGCTGATGAAAGAATTTTCCGAACTAACTGAGAATGATCTTATATTAGCATTAGAGAATAACTCAGAACAGCTTGCAGGTAATCATTTACCTGTATGTTCATATTAGAAAACAAACAAATATAGCTGTACTAAATTCTAACTATTCGCATCATGCATATACCTGCAAGTGCTTTTTATGAAGATTATAATTTTTAAATTGCAATAGTACCATTTCATATCGCCTTTGAAAGGCAAGGCCATTGGGTGTTGGGAATTTTTGAACAGGAGTATAATATTAACAGCTACTGCGATTCGTTGGTAAGTGCAATGCCAGATACTGTAAGAAAATATTTGAACACAGCTAGGCATGAAAGAAATGAAGAATGAAAGACATTTTCAGCACATGAAAATACTTTTAAAACAGCGTCGGAAACGCCACATTCAACTAGTAATCAGGTATGTCCGTCCGTCCATGACTCCCAGCCAGATCGTTGGGGCAAGGGAGATGTATTTGGATGTCACGCCGTCTCTATTGGAAAACAGGCATTTTTTTTCTCGAGTCCTTCGAGATTATTATTATTATTATTATTATTATTATTATTATTATTATTATTATTATTATTATTATTATTATTATTCGATTTTTTTACAAATAGATCGCAAGTAGGATCAGATGAAATCGTAGAGAGCATGAAGCATGGGAAGAAATTATTATGCAGACCCGTTGCAGTCCACCGCGTGGAACGCATCTTGATCTGCTTGTAGAGAACGACCACCTTCTAATCTTTTTTTTTAATCTTCAAATTTATGAATACGAAAACTCCTTTAAAGACGTGTAAACCGTCGGAGATTCCCTATCAGGCTAATAAATGTGCAGTTGAAGGGGCCGCGCTTACCCCTGCATGATGCGGAAGCCGTCGCGCGCGGGGGAGGGCGTGGCCTCGCGCGGGGGCAGGGTGGCGGCGGCGGCGGCCGCGGCGGCGGCGGCGGAGGCGGCGGCGGCGGAGGCGGCGGCCGCGTCCTGCTCCAGCCCAGGATGCGACGCGCGGCCTGCAAACAGGCGCGCATCCATCGCGTTTGGGGATGAACGCTCCATGGCTAGAAACCGTCAAGTTGTTAGAGGTACTCAAGAGAGATTCGTTTTGTAGTATCAGCTGAACAGTCGGCATTTAGGGCGGGAAGTGTGTCGTATAATGAGACTAAGGGAACATAGTGAGGAATATAGGTTTCAAAGGAAGAACTGACTGTGACGAATGAAGATTTATATCTCGGATTACCAATCATTTAATTACAGTTTCTTACTCAAGAAAACAAGTACTAGAATGGTTTGACAATTTTTTTCAACAACGCGATTCCCATGAGAACGAACAAGAATATTGAGAGTGATAATAGAAGAGAGAAATTAGACGATAGTGTCTGCGATTGGATTCAGTTTCACCTAGAGTTATTGTTACTTACAGTAGTTTTTCGAGTTGTCGATATTGAATGTCGCTGCCTATAACACTAGAGCCTACTGTTCATGGCACTGATCTTAACAAATAAGAATCAAATAGGCCTATGAAGAAACAAATACAGTTTTCTACAACTGCATATATTGAATAGTGGTATGCACTAGTTTGTTCTCATTCAGATATCAGATTCCTATGAAATGGTAAGACACAAAGAAAAGTTGCCACTTGAAAATTCTTTACGTAAAGGTGTATTCGCAGAAAAATGGAACCAAGTCATGATTTTATAAAAGAATAAAGGAGTTAATATTTTGAGAAGTAGATTATGAATGTCCCGGTATTAATTTAAAAATTATTTCAAAATTATTTACACACCCATTCAACCGTATGTACCAAAATAGAACAATTACTTTCTTAACATAATTCACTCAACAACAACATGGAAGTCATGCAAATTTCAAAAATTACTGTGAAACTTTTAAAATCTATATTTAAAAATATGTTATAATTTTCCCTGAAGATGCGCGTTTTACAGAATTCAACTTTGGATGAAGGAAGAAACATTGTGTCAATAGAGAAATCTTACCGAGAAGGAGAGGCGGTGCAGCCAAGCCAAGACAGCGCATGCGCCAAGCATCTTGCAGCAGCTGCAGGCGCGCCTGCTTGCGCCACTTCGCGCGTCGGTTCTGAAACCACACCTGCGCACAGCACAGGCATTCAAAGATCACTTTCTTTACAAAGCTGCGGGAGATATGGCTCAGGGCATCAACTAATGCCACTGCAGTCCCTCTGACCGGGAGGTCCTAGGTTTGAGTGTCGACGAATGCCAGGATTTTCGACACTATCCATATAGCTAAGTCGAATTTAGATGCTGTCTGGAGGAGAATTCTAGCGGCCGGGCTGCTCTGATCGATATTTTTCCGTGGTTTCCGATCAATACCAGGCGAATGCCAGAGCAGTACCCTAACAAACGGGCCACAGACAGTGTGCGATCTTTCCTACCTCTTTCTTGACCTATTCTCACCCTTTACACACACTTATTCTAACATGCACTTCATTACCACATATGCCGGCAGACCGTTCAGAAGCTTAGAGGTGTCCCCTGGTGGGAGATACCTGGTTGGGAAAACCCTCGCTAGCCGACGGTAGGTCGGTGTCCGATCTCGCCATACAGCGAGGAAAACATGCACTCTACTTATGGGACTAATGACCCTAATAGTTGACATATCCGGAATCACTAGCAATCAATCAATCTTTACAAAACCAAGCGAAATGGCTCAGGGCGTGGCGCGCTTACTGGAGAGGCATGCGGAGCGAGGTTTCAGCCATCCTGACCGGCCATCCTGACCGGAGTTTTCGTGGTTTCCTCGGTCATTTTTGCGAATGCTGGGATAGTTCTACTGAAGGGCTACAACCGCGAAACCGGCGTTGCTAGCCAAATTCGTTAACTACGTGAAAGTTAAGAGGGGTTAAGCGAGGGTAGCACAGATATTCAGAGTTGTGATACATGTATACATGTATCACAAAAAGTATTATATCTATGACTATGAAAATTTTATATTATGATAACCAAATATTATTTATTAACATAGCATTGTCAGAGTTCGAAAAAGTTTATTCCTAACTCAACAATCATATATTTTTTAATACAACAATTTTCTACCTTCTGATATTCAATGTACCTATCCTCAGAATGTTTTACAAGTACAACTTTCATATTTTATATAAAGGCTGCCACAATATGTACAGACAATCTTAATCAATTAGATTTTGTGTTAGGCTTCTACAAAATACTTAAAATTTTTTAAAATCCGAAACATTTTTTTGCTAAAAAATGGGAAATTTAATTTTTTTCTAATAATACGTAGGGCGTTCCGAAAGTAATGCCTCCTATTTATTTGTATGACAACTACTGTAAATAAAAAAGAAACTTAATACAGTGTGTTAGAACAGAGTGTTTTGAACACGACACTATTTTTCAATATGGTCCCCCTTTTTTTCTATACATTTTACCCACCGATGAACAAGAGCCTGCATGGCACGCTGATGAAAGTCTGTACCAGCCGAGTTGACCTGTACGGGAATTCTTATGGCGTCATTCCATGGATTGTCGTTTTATTTCTGACTCATAATGGTGACATCATGTCTCGTAATCAGTGATTATTCGATCCGGAAAACCGCCACATTCAGCTTCGTATTGGGTCGAAAGCTCCTCACAACGTTCCTTTCTGTGGTGTTGGTGTTCCTCTGTGAGTGATTGCGGGACACACCTTGCGCACAATTTTCAGTAACTCAATTTACTCAGCGTTACCTGTAATGCATTGCAGACAATGTTCATCGCCGTACGCAGTTACCCAGCACCGTATCCCCCCCCCCCGCCCCGTGATCCTATTCACGCGGAAGATCTGATCGAGGCGCATCATTCCGTGGTGTGGCAGCTGTGCGTGGACGACAGCAACGTGGTTTGTCATTCACGTCGCTATCACCATCGTTGAAACGCACTACCCATCGTCGCCACACTGTAGTGACATCCACTGTATGCTTCCCGTAAAAGTCCAGCAAGAGACTGGTGATGTCGATGCGTGCAATTTCCTCCGAAGTGAGAAATTCAGTCACACATCTCTGCTTCTGACGCGCGTTCCAGCTAGACGCCATTTTAGCGTTCTGTAACTAAGCTTCTATCTGACAAATAGCAACGAAATTAAACGAACGTTAACTAGAAAGTCAATATTTCACTATGACACCACTCACATTCATTTTTGAGATCATACGTCTAAGTAAAAAAAATGGCAGGCATTACTTTCGTAACGACCCTCGTATAAGAAAAACATGGGAAATCTGTTCGATTCAGATTGTTGTAAATACTTTGAAATAAGTACAGAAAAAAATCACACAAATCCCTTGGATAGTTTCTGAGAAATGGTACATTGAGTAGGGGAAAATAAAATATACGGTAAATGGCCAAAGTGTATAACCCTGCATCTGACAGTAGAAAGTGACATAATGTATAATCTGCATTTTGTAAACATTTGCATCTTCAGTTACACTCGAATCAGGGTTATAATCTTCCTCAGGAAGTATATTATCGTTTTCTGGACTTTTCCACATCTTTGTCGGAAGTTTCCATTAAAGTACGCTTTTTTGACCGCCTAAATGTGCTTCGAGGCATATTTGAAACAAGGAAGAATACACGAGACCCACACTTTCAAAACATAACACCGCGTTTCGTAGGGAACAGTTGAATCTCAGGCACGTCCTTCCAGAGCCCTACTAGATGTTCAGTGCTCGTATAAAGTCGAATGACAACGCGATATTGCATAAGAATATAACTTTTTCTCAGCCAGGCGTAGGGCTAGGGCGTGGCCTTCAGCTCACAGGCATTTAAAATTTAAATGTTCAAAAACAGGGGAAAGAGATGGAAAACTCGAAAAAAAAAATCGCCGACGTATTCCCTGGACTATACACTACAAAAATAAAGAAAGAAACAGAAATCGATACTTTTAAAATGTTTCCTGATTAACCCCCCCCTTAAACGAATTCGAGGCATCGTGGTTGCTCGGTTAGGTGAACGACTAGGAACCCCAGGACCTAACGGTGGCGAGGCCAATTACGAGACATACAATGGCCAGATGCAAAAAAAAATGCCAGGTACAATGCAGATGTAAAAAATGCAAATGCAACAATACTTTCCATAGTAGGAGAGTAAGAATCGATTCGGGGCTCGACAACTAATTAGGTGATAAATTCCGCAAATGTACTACAGGCTATATCTCGTGATGTAGTGATGTTCCTTCTTCGCTGAAAGGTCAAACCGGCCCAGACGTACACGTCGGTTTGTTAGTTTCTCTCTCTAGGTATCTCTCCATTTGGGACTGCGCCCTAGCCGGAACAAGCTCAAAGCTGATTTCATAAATAAACTTATTTTATGGTTATTTAAGAACATGCTCCTAATTTTTTCCCCATTTTCCTTATTACGCTTCAAAGATTTGAGCTAAAGGGAGGCTCAAAGTATGTTTCAAATAAACTTGCATGGTAGTGTATAAGATTTTATTTAAAAAATATATTTTCATTCTGTTAAACCCAATGAAACTAAACATAATCTCATACTGTTGGACAATGCAACACAAATATTTTACGTGCATATATCTCATAATATATCGATCATTATTCCTAAGCTTACATTCAGAAGTCTCAGAAGAATTCCTTTGAGAGTGATTTTCTCTTACAAGCATTTGATGCATGAGAAAAACCTTATCACTTTACTTCCTTGTTTTTATCCTTTAGTACAATGTATCTTAACAAATGAATCAGTCAACACCAAAAGAATTGTAAACTAAAGAGTATCAGTTCGGCCACTTCTCATCTATCACTGTTTGGAGGCGTAAGCAGCAATTTTAGGGTAATTTTAGGGATACTATCTTTTAATTCACATTTAAATCAACAACCAGACGCATAATGCGTAGGGGATGATAAATTGGCATTTTATCCTAAATGGGAGATTGTTTGCTATCCTATTCAATCCTAAAGAAAGATACCTCCAAAGTCCTTTTGTGCATTCATATATATCTAATATATAAAATCCGATATAATCTTAGTCATATAATTACGTCACTGGATGCAATTATTTGGAAGGAAATTGACTTGAGAATGAGCATTGAGGTAGTTTTGAACATTTTTCTTCTTGTTTAATTCATTTATTTACTTATCACTGAATGTTTCCACAATAATTGTCGAAAGTTGACTATAAGAGCAGCAAAACTTTACTTACATTTACAACTATAAAATAAATTGTAAATTGTAAACAGAACGTCATCATGGTGGAAAGTAAAAAAAGGCGTAGCAAAGCTCATTTAAGAGACCCAGGAACGTTAAAGATCCAAGCGTTAAAGGAAGATTGTCGATCTTTTAGAGCCCGTTGAGGCAAGGGTTCAGTTCCTATAAATAAGTGAATGTTACAACCTCCCTTTCTCCTCTTTTTTGTGAGTGAATGTGTTTTGGATTGCGAGCAAACAATCGGACTTGAACTAATTAGGTTAGTAGTGCAAGATTAATTAGGGCGTTGGCGGTGTTCTCCGTCGTCGGGACATCAGATCAGGAGCCGATCCACTCGTATGCTTTCAGGAGTTTCCCTTTCCAGGTATCGCTAGCGGTGCGCCGACTCAGCTGCGCTAAGCTCTAAATTCTCGACTGCTCCCTCGACATGTGTGGCAGTGTAATTCATATAAGAGTAAGTGTACGTGTGTGTATGTAGGTATGTATGCATGTATGTATGCTTGGGCGAGTAAAGGGAGAGGAGAGAATAAGGATGAGGAAGGAAATATCGTGCGCGCTCCGTGGCCTGTTGGGTAGGATACTGCACAGGCATTTATCGGGTATTAATCGGACGAATCATCAGAAACTACCAATCAGAACGGTCAATCGGTAGAATTCTCCTCTTGACAGTGCCTAAATTAAACCTAGCAGTGAAGCTATTTTTGAAATTCTACTCCAGTGAGGACTCAAGACCTAGGGCCAATCCGATCTGTACTACAGCAGAGACAACGATGTTGCCGCTGAGCTATAGTACACTGTCAGAAATGTCATTAAATTTCATGTATATTAATGTGTTAATGTACATCAAGCTAAAGGTACCTGTATAAATTTAATGCTTAAATTAAAATCAGTGAAGATTAGATATAGAGGTTCTGCTGTTTCCCCCGCCTCTCATCATTCATAGCATCTATTTATAATCACCAGCCGATCAAAAGCATTCATTCATTCCTTACAGATATGGCCATAACGTTTTGAATCTTG
Source organism: Acheta domesticus (assembly GCA_031308135.1). Taxonomy (NCBI): domain Eukaryota; kingdom Metazoa; phylum Arthropoda; class Insecta; order Orthoptera; family Gryllidae; genus Acheta; species Acheta domesticus. Next base: position 172,177,576 of record JAHLJT010000631.1, on the reverse strand, counting down.
CATGCTTAATGTATATGGGTCAATTAAATTTAATGTGCGTTCATGATAATTACTTTAATGTACATTTATGTAAAGTAATGCAGAATTTCTGACGGTGTATCCGGCCCTATTTTGGGTGACGGAGCGTGGTGGTCTGGGGGGGGGGAGGCAGTGCACGCACCTGCACGCGCGCCTCCGAGAGGTTGATGCGCAGCGCCACCTCCTCGCGCAGGAAGACGTCGGGGTAGTGCGTCTTCTGGAAGAGCGCCTCCAGCTCCTGCAGCTGCTGCGGCGAGAACGTCGTGCGGTTGCGGCGCTGCAACGGAAAACAACACCTCGTCTGATGCCGTAGGCTTCCGCGGCCAAATTCATGATCTTGGCTGTACGGGTGACGCCGCGTCGCAGGCTGAGTTGCCGACGTTTCGATCGACATGTCGCGATCTTCTTCAGGGCTGTAAGGGCCTGCATACAGCCCTGAAGAAGATCACGACATGTCTATCGAAACGTCGGCAACTCAGCCTGCAACGCGGCGTCACCCGGATAGCCAAGATCACAATACCACGTCTGTCATCATGTGGAGGACCTACGCTTTACAATGAGAATTCCAAATTATGCACACCATTGCAGACAATTTCTATAGTATTTTCACTATGTCGTTTTTGTTTTTTTTTTTGTAATGCAAGAATGACAAAAATATTTTGAACATAAAAGTTTCTACATTTCTCGTTAATATCAACCTGATACTTTAAATACTTTGTAACAATTTCAAAATTTTTATTGTAATACATAAGTTGCAGATATTTTTCACGATTTTTATTTTCAGAGGTTAATGTACAATCGAGACTACAATTTATCAAGCGAAATGCATTGAAAATATTATTTAAAAAATAATATTACAATTAATATATTCTAAAAACAGAAACATTGTAAAACGTCCGCCAGAATGCAATCTAGCATTTTTTACATGCCAGAGGGACTAGAAGAATACGTATTATGAAATGATTCCGCAAATAATAATAATAAAAGAGCCATTTACCATAGAAGGGCTAAACCAAAACAAGCAATTTCCGAAGGAAAAGGAAGGAAATTAAAATATTAAATATTATGTTGTTACAAAACATAAAATCAGCTGTTTTGCGAAACACAGTTCAACTGCCTAGGTGTAATTCAAAATTCACACACAGACACATAATATCATCCGATTAATCTTAAATATTTAGACAAAAATAATTTTGCCATTAGTTCAATGTAATTGTCTTTAAGTGCCCTTGTCTTAATACAGTTTTTGATAAAAATTACACAAGTGTTTTTTTACATTTTTCAAAATGCCCGAGTATTGTAAGATGTTTAGACAAATTATATTTTGTTCGTTTTTCGTTCAGTTTAAATCGCAGAGGTTATTAGCGACTGGAATGGTTACAATATTAATAGATGTTTGTTTGTAAGGACCTTTACATCATGATCTTATGTTTAGTGATATTTTGCTTTTGCGTTATCGTACACATTAAAGTAACAATCAATAAATATAGCAGCATTTAGAAATATTATTATAAAGATATATTACAGATACGTGAAATGGAATTTATGAATACTTAGACAACAGAAGAAAAAACACACAACACAATCTAAATTGTCTATTTCTTCAGAACTTTGTCACCTTGTGTTAAAATGGACAATTTATTAAATGGAATAAATGGAATTAAAATGTTCAAAATCTAAAAACTGAGAATGTAATCAATATTCAGCAATTTGTGGCAGCAAACGCACAATGGGTTCTGGGTACTTTGCTCAACAATTTGAATGTAATGATAAGTCGATGAAATCCCTGGTGGTAATGTTCAAATGTGTTTATTACAATACATTTGTATACATTTCTTGAACTATAAGTCGAATTTATTCATTTCCTCGAATAAGTCGACATAATTTCTTAAAAATTAATTAATCTGGCGAAAACGAGTCGCGACAAATCGGTTGAAAAAACATTTTTCATTTCATAAAATTAAATTAAATTAAATTATCCTTAAAATGTTTTATTATTGTTCCGAAGTGCATTGAACAAAATATATTTTATCTAATGACCCTAAAAATTTATTTTCATATTTCCCTAATGAATTGTTACGGAAACCAAACCGTCATTAATTTGTTTAAAGCATAAACGCCATTCTTTGAGAATTGACACAAAAGTTTCTTCTGTTTTAAATATTTTTTTCGTTGAAAGGTACTAAATTATGGGATTATTTTAAATATTTTAATTATTGTGAAATATCTGATTAAAATCATGTTCCGGAATCATGTTAGGATATTTTGGAGTAGATCTTTAAATACTAGTAGGTTATCGCCTGTTGTACTTTCTCGCGTGACAGATGTGTTTGACGGGTAGCATCGTACAGGCGTAATCAGCCTTGTGGCTTGACCACATCCTTCTTTTATTCATTAATTTTTCTCAATGTTATGTCAATGTTTAATTCAAATAACTTACCAAAAGAAATTATAAACAATGAAACTTCCAGATTTGTAAGCAAAATGTTCTTAAATATAATTTTGAATTTCGTATGGACAAATGACAATAATGTGCTCTTAAATTGCACGCAAGCAAACTTGCTTCTCTTGAAACGTATTATTCCTCTTGTCCCCAACTGGGACAAGCTCGAAGCTTCCGATTAATCTCCCGACATGTGTGGTAGTTTAGTGTATGTATGAGCGTATGAAAGTAAAGGATGAGGAAAGTTCAAGGAAGAGGAAGGAATGGTCGGACGCGGTCCGTGGCTCTTTTTTTAGGTACTGCTCCGACATTATCTTCGTGTTGATCGAAGAAACCACGGAAAACTACCGATCAAAGCAGCCGGCCGCAAAAATTCTTCTGGTACCTAGGTACCTCATTACTGTCAAAAGTCCTGCCACCGTTGGGACTCGGTCAGAGGAACTGCAGTGATATCAGTTGATGCCGTGAAACATCTTTGCCGGTGTATTAACTTACATGGTGTCTATACTTCCACTCAAACATTTCTTATATAAGCATATTCATTTTTGTGTGTCACCTCTGTGATACTTCGGTGTATTAAATAGAGCTGAACAGAGAATGGCGTAGTTCTTGGGCGCTTCACGCTAAGACCCCGCAATTATTCTTAACGACGCTTCTTATTTGCCTTAATTGCCTTTCAAGACGCTTCTTCATTGCCAGAAATATGCTTCTATCATTTTACCACCTATGAGTGAGACTTCTTTAATCTACTCTCCTGGTCTCTCTTGCGCTACCGGCGGCGCAGCAAACTGTTTGTTTTGAAGTAACCTATTTTGTTTTTTTATTTCCTAAAATTGAATAAGTCAAATAAAATATTACACCTGACAATAAAAATACTACTTTATCGAGAAATACCTCGCAAATGATGATAGGAGCACGTAACGTAAAAATTCTTTTTCGAAGATAAAGTAACTCTTTATCATCTTGTACGATAAATTACTAGAAGTTTATCTTAGAATCTATGTCACTAACATTTGCAATGGTTAGGTGCAATGCGCATGCATTATGTTGCACATTACACATGTAAATAAAAATAATGTACCCACATACGATAACTTGTTTTTGTTACTATTTAGCGTGTTAGTTCCATAGACAAATTTGAAGGGGATGCAATAAATAGTTAAAATCGGGATGGTTTAAATGTAGATTGAAATATACATATGTTAATGGAATCTGTAAGCATTCGGGCAATGAAGATTGGATCCACATCCACGCTGATCTATATAGCTGATTATCGAAATATGGAAGGAAAATGAATGGAAAAATCTCATTTATCCTGCGGAAGAATCCACAGGATAAATGAGATTACAGATATTAATTTAGGAAAGAATTTGGAAAACTTTAGGAAATATCCCAGATATCAGAGGAAGAGTAATTAGTACTGTGATTAAGGGAGAAAATAGTACTGTTTATATATAAGTATACTGGAGGCTAGACTAGATAACAACTAATTGATCACAGTGTGAGAGTAAATGTGCATGTATGTGCAGTAAGTGAAACGTATGTGTCGGGTTTCGGAAGATTTTTTTCTGGCGCTCGTTTCAGGTCCTGATCGTTTTTCGAAGACTGGAAAAAGAGAATATGTGACATCCACGTCCTATATTAATTTAGATATTTTGTACATTAGAGTTAATTCGTTTTCTGACATCAGGTTTTCCCTCTTCAGGGTTTTTCCTTAGACATACCAAATGATCTGTTTTCCGTGGCTTTATGCGATGGAGATACCATCTGTGATGAATGCCAAGATTCGATAGCTTAGAATTGTGAGGCGTAGGCTTTGTAATGGCTTACAGACCTTCGGCTCGTACACACCTCATCTATTTTCGGCTACGGGCATCAGCAGATGTTACTGCAGTTCCTCTGACCGAGAGATTACGAGAGATTCTAAGGTTCAAGTTCCGACGGTGGTAGAATTTTCGATACTAGTTTCATAGCTAGGTCGAGTTCAGCGCTGTCTGGGAGATTATTTCAGCGGCCGATTGCTGATTCACAGTTGTCCGTGGTTTTCCCTACATAAAAAACAGGCCACGTACCGGGCGCGAACTCTCCTTTTACTTCCTTCCTATTCTCATCCCTTACATACAAATACACTTACGTACACTACACTACTGTATATGACAGGAGAGCAATCAGAAGTCTAAGGCTTGTTCCGACTGGAGCGATGCCCTGATGGTGGGAGATACGTGGTTGGGGAAAATACCGACGTTCTAGCGGGGGAAGCTGGGAAACAACACCGCCACCTCCCAAGATATGATTGCCAGGTTTATCCTCAAGCGGGGCACCTGCCCTATGTGGGACAAGCTCTAAGCTCCCGACCGGTCTTCCGGTATGTGGGTAGTGAAGTGCATGTAAGTGTAAGTAAGGAGGGAGGATAAGACAAGGAATGGGAAGGAAAAATGCCACGCGGTCCATGGCCAGATTGTTAGGGTACTGCTCCGGCATTCGCCTGGTGTTGATCTGAGAAACCACGGAAAACTACCGATCAAAGGAGCCGGCCGCTAGAATTCTCCTCTCGGCCTAGCGAATTCGGCCTAGCTATCTAACCAGTGTCGAAAATCCCGACACCGTTGGGTCTCGAACCTAGGATCTTCCGGTCAGGGCCACTGTAGTGACATCAGTTGATTCCCTGAGCCTCCTCTCCTGCTAACCGACCGTTCGTGTTGCGGACTCAATTAGCGGCGCGGCCCGCCCCGGGTGGTGGGCGGGGGCCGCCTCGCCGCCTGCGGGACATAACCGCGAATGGCTTCCATTCGTCGAGGCTCGCCAGCTCGGATAAATAGCTCGTTGCGCGGCGTTATCGGCGATTGCGGGCGCGCGGCGTCGCGTCGCCTAACGGGCCGCCGCCGTCCCTCGGGGACGAGCTCTCTCCCGGAGCGCGATGCCTGCACGCAGCAGCCGGCTGAGAGAGCTCAGGGGCCACTGCGGGATGCCCTAGGGTTCGCGTCCTGTGGTTTCAATATTAGCTACTTGGCTGCAACGCATTCAACTAATGGAGAAGTATTCTAGCGGCCGGCTGCTCTGTTAGGTAGTTTGCTGTGCTTTCTCCGAACAATATGAGGCGAATGCCGGAGCAGTGCCTTAACAAACCGGCCACGGACCCCGCGGCATCCTTCCTTGTTATTCCTTGACCCTTCCTCTCTTCTTATACTCGTACTTACATCTAACAAGCACACTGCTTCACATGTCAGGAGGTCAGACGAGATCTTTTAGTTTGCCCCCACAGTGATGATGTTCTGAGGGGGAGACACCAGGAGGTGGAAACCTCCGCCTACCGACCTGTACTTCGGCGCTGTATTTCACTCTCCAGCGGTGGAGAAACCCAGCCACCTCCCGGCGTGGACTACACTCACGGAACAAATGACCGGAGTCTTCCAGAGTTAATACTCACTGCACTAAGCCTCTCCTTCCAAAGTATCATTCTCTTTTTGGGAATATACAAAATGATTGCATCTATAATTATTACTCTTAAGAATGTGAATGTCGAAACTACTCGGAAGTATAATTTCAATAGAGTTGATTTGATTTCCAAACAACACTTACATTTCATCTACTCTGACATTCCAGATTTTCAGTCGCTGCATCCAGGGTGTCCTTATTTTAGGGATTATTCTTTAAGAAATGTACAACTTCTCTGGAGAGACACACGGCCTCTTATGTATCATATTAATTTTAAAATAATAGAATGTGTTCAACTATTTAAACCAAGAAATGCGTGGAAGGTGAGGACGTTTTTCCTCATCTTAGCCATGTGAAATGATCTTTATACTGTAATTATTTGATAAAAATATGGCAATTTAGACACCAATTTTATCGAACTATTTTCATAAATATTAGTAATTTAAAGAATATTCATCAGCAGTGGGGGTAGCAAAGTATAGTGGCACCCTAAGCAAATTTGTATGTTGTCACTCGAACCCCACTCATTCCGAAACCACTTTTCCTGAGAGGTAGATATTACAGACGAATTTTACAGTTTTTAACATTATTCATTTAAAAGTATCACGTATTTCCCCAAATGTTCACCGAAGTTAAATCTTATGGATTTCATTAATGGATAAGGGGCGTGGATAAGGGCGACGACAGTAAAAACAGACTTTTCGGTCGATCCAATTTCTCACAGGTTTGGGGAAACTGAACAACTGCACAATTTGGATTGATTGATTGATGATTTATGTTTCCAGGCGCGTCAAGTACTTGTTAGATCCGCCACCGTCCTACTAGTCGGCTTGCGATGGCGGGGGCCGGTTACCCCTCCAGGAATTTCCCCTCAGCCGGGACAAGCTCTCACCGAAGTGTGTGGCCCATTTCTGAGAATACTGCGTTGGCCTTCGCCTGATATAGATTGAAGAAACCATGGAAAAGTGCCGATCAGAATAGGCGGCCGCTGTAATATTCCTCCAGTGTACGGCTGCATTCGATCTAGCTATGTTGTCGGAAAATTCGCCACAGTCGGAACCCGATCAGAGTCGCTGTAAAATCAGCGGTGAAGCTGGCTCTGAGGTAAACTCTGCCAGTTTTTACGCTATTTTGCCAGTTTTTACGCTATTTTGCATTCAAAATTAGTATTTATTAGCCCAACATGTGTCCCGTTCTAAGTCTTTTGGACCAAATAATGTGTGTGTGGAGGACTGAGGACAAGGGAACAGGACAGCGGGGCAAAATCCGTATTTTTTTCGTTTTTACCTAGCCTACAGTGAAGGTAGTATTGTACATAAGCGGCCATCCCATTGATCATTTTAAAATGAAAAGTAAAAATAACCTTAACATTATTCAGTTTTACCTAATCTAGGACTTCAGAGATAGTTGGAGAGGTCGTCAGATAAGTTCCTGACACTGTCTCACTGGAAAAATGTTAAAATGTCTCCAAATCAGCACAGCCCCCATACTCTGCAGCTTACAAGCCTAAGATGAGGGATTATTCCTTCTTTGTAATATAGGTCGAATGATCATCTATCCATTTGAAGAGAATCTGGGATCATAGGTGGGGATTTTGTTTCAAACAAAACGACGACCGTGGTCTTTACCATTACAATCGTAATTAAAAATGTTAAGAAGATTCAGTTGAAAAAATAGACTAAACTAGCGGTGTAACAACAGCCCATATTTTCTCGCATTATTGGAAATAGTTACATAATATTGAAGTATTGCTATTTCTGCCCTACTATCACCTCAGGTATAACTTAAAAAAGTTCAATTCAACAAATTCAAACCAAGAGCTTTTAATTTTTGAATACCTTAATCAGCGATAAAAACTTGTTAAAGTAAGAAGTGTGTTTATTAGTTCTAAGCTAAATTTATTACATTCCTTCATAATCTACTTCCTTTCATAAGAATGTTATCATCATCACACAATCATCAAGACCGATAACAATGGAATGAATGCGAAGAATTTTGAAACCACTGCGTAGCCATTTTGTGAAATGACAAAGCGTCCAACGAAGTGCGCAAAATTCGAATATAAAATTTTTCGCGCTTTTCGAATATAAAAATTTACGAAAACCCTGCAACAATCACGATTGTCTTAACAGTTCTTTGCTACATACGAAGAAAAAAATTGGAGTCGTGTTGGAGAAAATAATTGTGTAAAATTTGAAAATTGCCTGTTTGACGCAAAATTATGCAAAAGTACTCTTATTTTCGAAAAATTGAATATGATCTTATTTGAAGATCTGTTTCTGATGAACAGATTTCATTAAAAAAATTATCTTTATAATTGTAGTTGTGGGAAGACGCTGAAAAAGTGTTGAATATTTGCAATTTTCAAAAAATCAGAGTTTTCAACGAAAATGAGACCTGCACCATTCTCTTATGAGTCTTTTAAGCTAACCGCGGTCAAAATTTAATTAAAAAATTGATGTTTATTTTTTTGAAAACGTTTCAGGTTAAGTACTCACAAAAATTAAAATATCTATTTCAAATTTTAGGACCGAGACGTCATCCAGATCGATAGGTAAATATCAATTTTGATGAAAATGCTGCTTGATGTTTAGCCGCTAGCGTTGTTCACAGACGGGTGGACAGATGGACAGACGTATTGCCATCAATCGATTTTTCGGTATCAAGGACCCACAAAACAAGAATACTGACTACACAACGTGTTAGAGGAAGTAATTTACTACACATAGCGATAAGATTTATCCACTTTTTCGTTTCTATGACTCTGTAATAAGAGTTTTCTGTCAAAAATTCGCCTTTTTCCCGTAGCATTGCAATACTTTCTCTGTGCGACTAGTAGTAGCGAGAAAGTGCGATAACCAAATGTAAAACGTACCAAATGTAGTATGACACTATGTGTGCGAAGTACACCGTAAAATAAAAAGGGCAAAAGGGACTTCGTTCAATTGTGTAGTAAATATAAATCATTGTATACAGGAAATTAACGTAGAATGCTTAAAAAATACGTGATATCTTTCTAAAAAGTAAATTGTTAGAGAGTTTTTGTAGGGAAGGATAACAATATTTATTGAAATAAATTATTGATTCCAATTTTAGGGCTGAAATATTGAATTACTCATTCGTCTGTCTTAAATAAATTGTATCATATTTCTTACCACTGGAGGTTACGTTGTCGTCCTTTGTCTCTCTACTATTTTCAAGTTATTTTCTTATTTGCAATTCCGACTGACTGTTTCTTTTATGTATGCAATGGGATTTAGATTTGAATCTAATTTTCGGTTCGGACCACACGACAAATAAGGATCTCTGGTAACTAAATGCTAGTCGACTTCATTGACATCAGCCGACATTTGTAGATTTTCCGAGATTAATATACTTGACGGGTCTCATAAGGTGAGGAGATTAGTCGCTATCTGAGGATTGAATGAGATGGGAAGGGGATTTGTGGAAGGATCGCGCGGTGTCCGTGGTCCGTCACATAGGGCAATGCTCCGGAATTCCTCTGGAAGTGATCAGACAATGCGTGGAAACCTCTGATTAGAGCCCTGATCGATCTGCATTCTTGATCGCAGATGGACTCACAAAGTTGATTTTAGTACATCAAGCAAATATTTGATACTGGCTTGGGCTCGAATCCGTGACATTGCAATCACCATCATGCAAGATGTTCAAGTAGAGATCGGGACTACTGGTGCTGGTTAGACTTATATAATTAAAAACAATACAGAAGTGATTGATATCCCCCAAGAGAAATAGAGTTTATTCATAAATTTTAAAATTCCTAACGATAAACGGTTATAGTCAGAAAAATATCAGAATGATTTTTACGAAATTCTGTCTCTACGTACAAAAAGCAGGCGGACTATCATTCAGAAACCATTATTCAGTGTGCTTTAGACCAAATAAATATCGCTGAAGAACGTTGCTTGGGAGGACAATATTGTAGGAATATTTGAGAAAGTGGATTGTCAGAGTTTTACTATTTCAATTCAACTTCTTAATAATTCATTTAACGAGGTCTTATTCTTCCGATGGAAAAATTCTTTACGTAAGCCTATTCCCGTGTAGTACTGCAGGATAAAACTAATAATACTACAAAATAGAACAGTCTTTCTGTAACTAGCTACTTTTTCTGTTTTAGTTAGGGCTGCCTTTTCTACCCTCTTTCTGGTCCGTCTTCCATCTATGGGCATCTAAGGGAAACGGGAGATCATGGCTGCCCCCATGGAAAGAATTCCAAATAAAGAGCTCTTCGTGCACCCGGAACATCACCCCGAGGCAGCCCTTATCCCCAACTCTGGGGCCTATGCCGTTACATTTATGAACATTGTAGCCCCCAGGTCCATCACGGTAAGTGTAGCGTAGTTATGGGCGAAAAAAATGGGTTCATCTATTGAATTTCTTCCGGGTGACGAGAGTCAGTTACTCTATTTCATAATTATCCCATGGTCCTTTTAAAATAATTTTTATAGAAGATATTTGTTAAATTAATATTTTCAAATGTCTTATATTGCAAATTTATTTCAATGACATTAGCATCCTAAAGGAAACATGTAAGCAAGTTTCCGTATTCCCGAATGATAGATATCGATTAATCCGAAATCGATTAATTCGATCGATTAATCGATCGACTAATCGATCGATTAATCGATCGAAAAGTTCAACAAAAATAGGATTATGTCATACTTATAAGAATTCTTTGCTCTATCTGAGAAAAACTTAAAGAAAAATTATGGAGCCATGATTTGAGAAAGTTTTGAAAAGTATTAGGACATTTATATAAAGTACAAGTTCAAAATATCCAAAGTCAAAACACGCGTTATCCGCTAGCGTTGATAACAGACAGACGCGCAGAAGGACGGGCAGATGGACGGACGGACGGAAGAAGGAACGAAGGAACGAGCACACCGACAGACATATGAACATTTTACCTTAACCAATTTTTTGGTAGTGAGGACCCCCAGGACGTTGATTCTGACTGTACAACGTATTAGAAGAAGTTAAAAAAAACTTGAGAAAAATGTATCAGTTTTTTCGGTGTAAGGGACCCAACATTTTTACCATCGAAAAACTCCCCGTTTTCCTCCGCAGCATTACATTACTTTTCCTATACAATGAAATAAATATAGATAAATTAAAAACAAGAAACGGCTATCAGTTTTATAGAAAAGTTTCGGCGAGCAGTAATTGCAGAATTTGTTTACGTTGTAGCGAAGATCAGTGACATTCGCAAAGCGTACGTTTCCCGGGAAGGGCCTTGCGGGGCTCCAGCGCGGCTGCTGGAATGGAATGGCCCCAATTAGAAGCATAAGTTGGCGGCCGCAGTGGCAAGGCGCGGCGGAGAGGCGGGCGCCGCGCGCCCGCGCTCGCAATCTCCGTCCGGCGATAGAGCGCGCGCCGCCCGCCCCCGCCCCGCCCCGCTCCGCCCCTCCCCGCCCCCTCCGCTTTATGGCGTGTATTGTGAAAAGGGAATTTACGACGTTTCGACTTTAAATTACATCATTTTGCCTAATTATTCGATCTGTAAAGTGCTGTAATTGCATTACGATTGGAACGGCGATAGAGAGAACAATGCGGCCGGCGGGCGGCGGGCTCGCCGGGATGCGACAAGGCCTGGCAGCGCGCGCGGCGTGGGCCCAGCCCGCAAGGTCCCTCGGAGGACGCCCTGCAGGGCAAAACGACGCGCACTCCCCCCGCGAGCACGGGCATGCTTCGACAGCGATGCGCAGTGCATAATGATGATCGCATGAGGTTTCCGGGGCTTCTGGACGCGAGAAGTTGTGGTTCCTCGATGTGAGGCTGTATGTGAAGGTTCGAGTATTATCCGTTCAGTTGCGGTGCAATATTTTAGGAAGTAAATAATAACATTATGCTGGAGCGTTTGTTTAAATAGGCACGACATTAATTCGTATCATATGGTGTATATTATTTTTGGAGCGAACTGGTAAACGGAAAGCAGGCATATTTGTAGAGAAAAGCACATTAATGCCGCTGATAGGTTTCTTTGTAGCTAATTCCTATACATGGTGATATCGTATAATGGAGGATCATAAAACTTATTATTTTGCAATAAAACGAACATAAAAACAATTTTTCCTTCAAATGAAGTAATTGATTCGACATGAATTAAGCTCATCGGTTCCTATTATTTAGAGCAGCAAATTGCTTTAGTCATATCCTCCCTATCAACGTCTTATAAGAAATCGAAGAACGTTCTTCCCGCTGCCTCAGTGGTCTAACATTGACAATAGTATCAAGCCGCTATTTCTTAAATGTTTGTCTTGTATTTTTGAAATGAGCTTTCATGGGACGTACAACTAGCATCGCAGATTTAAGTGCATTGCATCCATGTTTTATTGACCGAGGCTAAGGATCCAATATTAGATTAACTTAAGTGATTTCACTGGACACAATAAGAACATGATTAAAATGTTGAACATTCAGAATTTTTGTTATCAAGTAAGGCTTTCATACTTAATGTTTCTAATAAATGCGTATAGGATTTCATAGTTTATATGTGATTATACAATTGTTTATGGCATTTTATACATGCATTTGTCAAATAGTAATATTCAATAGTTATTTACGATATAACTCATCTTATTGGAATATGAGAATGGAAAATTATCCTATTAATACTCAATGGAGTATTATTATTAGATTTTGCGATATAAATATCGTACAATATTTTATCCACTTAGTAGTAATTTAATCGTACGATAATTTTCGTTTAAATGTGATTATTCATCCTGTAAATGTTGGCAGACGAATGTTCATAATAGTCGATAGGAAGCCACATTTCTGTTCTAATATTATTTATATTACGGAATTTGTAATAGTTGTTAATAGTGAAGAACACTTGCGTTCTCTTATGAAGACATTGATATCACTTTAGTTAAGTTTCACTTTAAACAATTAAGTTGATAAGGTAAGTTATTACAAACCAATGTAGTACATATTTCTAAGCGTGGTTCCTTTACACTTTCGCTACATAACAAATTAAATAGAATAGAATTCAGAGAATGAGTTTCCAATTGGGACAGGAGTCATTTTCAGGTTGAGAGGTAAACAATTTGCGTTGTTATGTCTCTGAGTAGCATGATTCACCATGGGAAATAATTATGGATAATCTAAAGAATTGGATATCAAGGAACGCGTCACGCCTAAATAAGGTCGTTATCTGTTCCAAAGAAAGCTGTTCTAGGCCACTACAGTTCTTTACCTTGATAGGCGGCGTTTATAACTCATTTTGTTCTTTCAGTCGAAAATAAAACGACAATAAGCACGGAATTTGATATGTCAATATTTTTAAAGTCATTTCTCTGGAGATGCCTAAATACTGTTTCTTTTCCTCATGCAATGACCATTTAACGTTCTTGCTCGTTTTTCATCTAAAATTGATTAAATAGCGACAATTTCTCTACATGTTTGCAATGTTCTACAAAGCCCTTGCGCATATAGAACTTTTTTATCCACAACATATAATACATGTCAAGAAAAATGTAATAATATTATTCTTTTGTCTTGGAGCTAAGATAAAAGGTTGAAAATGATAAAAAGACTACTGTTAACAGCAGAGTAAATTCATACTGTTATCAGCAGACACAATTCATAATAGCAACAATAGAACATGAAATAAGAATTTGATATTTTTAATTAACACTTTGAAAATAAATTTTCGAAAATTGCAGTAATCGGGCATATCAGAAAAATGTGCGGCAAAAATGTCAAAGGATTCACTCCCGTTTACATGAATTTTAAAAAAATTAGTGCGTTTAAATATTTTTACGTTTATTGCATGTATACAGACTGTATTAAACCTTAATAGTATGTATAATGCACAATTCTAAAATATTGTGAAATTATTCATTCAAGTTTCCATTTTATTGTTTCATCTACTAACGATGTCTAAATAACAATTTAATTACTTTTTAAACAAGCATTTGACTTTATACTATTGACTTTCATTTTTCCTTTGCTTACTTGTTGAATTTACACGAAAATTAAGTTTTAAAAAATATTGAAAATTAAAATTACGGAGCCCAATTATTGTCTCCTGAGTTTGTTTTCCGCATTTTCCATTTTTCACGCACTACTATTAAATTAATTGTGTGGTCAAAATGCAAACCGTCATTTGAAAAAATAATGCCCTTGACATCCTCCCTTGCGGAAGGGCGACCGAGCCCTCAGGCGAAGAATGCGCTCACGTGCTCCGATCGCGCTCACCTGTCTGCGGCGGCCGAACATGTACTCGGAGAGCAGGTCGCCGGGGAGCGGCGGCAGGAACGGGCCGGCCATGGCGGCGGGCGGCGGCAGAGTCCTCGGCGAGAGCGTCCGCGCGGCGCCGCGCCGCCCGCGCCACGCGCCCCGCCCCCGCCCGCGCCCCCGCGCCGCCCGCGCCCCGCCGCCGCCGCAACGCCCCGGGCCGCGGCGCCGCCGACGCCGACGCTCATTGGCCGGGGGCGGGGCGAAACCGAAGCCCGGCGTCCAACCCCCGAGCCGCCCTCGCCGCCCGCCCGCACCCTCGTCCGCACGCGGTCCGCCCCCCCCCGCCCGCCTGGCGCGTGGTGGTGCACCGCAGGCGCGCCCTCCGCCTCGGAGGAGGGTGGCCTTCACGTGCGCCGCGCGGCACCGCGCTGCCGCTGACCGGGTGGACATGCAAATACCCTCCTTCGAGGATGAAACTATGCACACAAGAATGCCTCAAATCATATAAATACAAGGTACTTGGTTCAGAGAAGCGGATACACATTTATTATTTATTTGATCTATAGCCTATTATTGAGCGTTTCCTGGGACGTCAACTACTTCGGTCGTTCGTTCTCTAAGTGAATTTAATAAATTATACGTAGTTAAGTAGCAATGTTTCTCATCAATTGAACGTCAGATACGGCGCCGACCTATACGTTTAATAGCAAATAATTTCCAGGTACCCCCCACCAGTCAGGGGTAGCTCTAAGTTTCCGAATAATGTCTCGACGTGTGTGTTTGTGAAGTGCGTTTAAGTGTATGTAAGTGCAGAGGAGAGGATAAGAATGAATAAACAATGTTCGCGCGCGCTCCGTGATTAAGGCACTGCTCCAGCATTCACCTATTTTAGATCGAAAAAAAACAATGGAAAACTATCGACAGAGGTACGCTATAATTCTCCTCTCGACAGTAGTTGAAGTCGACCTAGTTGTATTGGTATTGTCGAAAAGATGACATCGTTGGGACTCGAACCCTAGGACCTCCCGGTAAGAGATGTAGCAAAGACAATGGTAATACTGCCTATTGAGACAGCGCAGTCAATAATTTTTTTAGTAAACCTACGCTTCGTTCAGTCTTTAGAGAATGTGCGTGTGGTGATTGAAATTGTAACATCCGGGTTGATGGACGTAATGAAAGAGTGAATGAGGGGGAAAGAGTGTGAAATGGTGCGTTGATGTTGACACTGTGTATACGTTTACAATATATGTACCTACGTCATTTGCTTGAAATTGCTTTCATCAAAATAAATGAGATTTAAGATAAAATAAAATGAACCTAACAAAATACTCAATAATGGATTCGCATTATATCCATTTATCCTGAGAGTATCGTGCTCCTTTATTTATCTACCTTTCCGGATAACTGTAATTATTTAATGACGCCAATTCGAAGTTTACAGTGCTACATTATAGAGTGTGCGTTTGGTTCAAACGATATGATATGCCATTTCTAATTATCTCCCGCTTGTTTAGTATTCTGAAAGACTAAATGACATTCGCTGCTTTTGTTGCGCCTGCTATTATATCAAAACATTGGCATTGCATACAAGAAAGACAAATATCCTAATCGTCATTTTTTTATCAAAGGTCAGTCCATTTTCCTTTTTCCAATCCTGAAATATTGTAAGTAAGAAGATGTTCTATAGAGGAAAAAGACAAATCGTAGCACTAGAAAAAGCTTAAAAAATCATTATATGAGACACTATAACCATTCACTATATACCTTATTACCTCCCAAATTGTGTCAAAAACCAATTAAATATTATATCAGTTAATGCACTTTATTTATTTCTGCTTTCTTTTGAAATTGCTCTTTTTAAATCGGCTAATGTTTTTTTTAATTGAAGCATAAGTTCAATTTCGCCGAACTTTTATTCCTGTCTAAAAATGAAAAGAATACTCTACCAATAACATGTTTAAGAATTAATTTGATAGGAAATAAATTTAAAAAGAAACTGAAGTAAATTAGAGTACAGAAAGAATAACGAGATGTAGATAAATGCCATGAAAACGGAAAAGCATATTTCAGCGATTTTTATCTTTGATACCATTTATTTCACACACAAAAAAAACGATTTTCTTTCTCGAAAACCATTTAATCTACGTTTCTGAAAATTTAAAAGTTAGTAATTAAAAATATGTTTAATCTTATTCTACAAAAAACGCTTTACTTCACTCCATGAATTCTTTCAACCTAAAATAAGAGGATGTGCTCTCAATGAACATTAATCATTGGGTTATAGTTGTAACTATACATGCAAGAAATCGGAAATGAATTCAGACAGGTTTATATAAGGAATGTTTTACATGACAATAAACTGTGATAAAATACTTCTTAAACTGGAAATACCTTAATACTTCATTCAACAAAATCAGTAAACTATCTGTTGTGACGGCAAATCAAAGTTTCAAATATATGTTTCACAGGAGTACGTTGTTAAAGAAAATACTTTTTACCAAAACTGTAATTATTATTTTTTTAGCTATCACGCTACTGATACAGTCTTTTCTGATCAAATATTATCTTTCGAATTTTGATTGATTTACTTCAACCAGTTGAGTTTTGGCTTCCCTCTTTTCTTTCTATCCACATCCTATTCTATTCCGTAAAATTCTATCCTATTCCATAAAATATTTTTTGGAATTAAATTTTCCTTAAGTGTACTCTGCTAATCTTTTAAATGATCACAAATGTATGGTCAATGTAGAACACAATGTAAGAAAGCATTAAGTCAAAAATCATTTGTTACGTGCAATATAATTAGAATTCAAATTACGAAAAATCAGTGTCTCTGATGGAAATTGAGGGTCATATTAAAGAAAGACACCAGGGAGGGGATCTTCAAAATATTTTTTAATCATATTTCGACGTACCAAGTACTATTTTCATGTAGAACTTTATCTCAGGGTTTTTACAGGAAATGCATTTAATCCGAAAAGATTTTTTCAAAGCGTCTGTCCACTCTAAAGCTTGCACCTAAAAGTTAGATGCTGTGGAAGACCATGGCTTCTCAAAAACGAGATATCGGCTAAACTGATCACGGACGCCTTCTGCAACAGCTTGCGTTCCACTCCTCTTTCATTACACATACTCTACCAACTCTAAAATTAAACCTTTAAACCTTGTCTCCAAGTAACAACGCTACCACCATCCATCAACTAAATAATTCCATCTCAATCGTTCAAACTTCGCTCTTGCAGGACCCCAGTTGGATCATCCTGTCTTTTTTTTCTCACTATAACTTACCAACGGAAAGCACACATTTAAATCCAAAGGCTTATCACTGAAATAAGCTAATAAAAGAACATAGACTTAACTAATTTAACCCTTCTTTCCCCTCAATCACCAATGCGAACAACGTCTCCTCTCCCCTCCCCTACCTCAAAAAGCCACACCGTTTGCCCCCGGCTAAGCGCTACCTTGATGTACGCCAAGTGGGTCGCCCACTTGATCAGGCCTGTTCTAGACCTTACGCACGATTTTTCGATTTAATGTTTGAAGACCATTACATAGCCCTTTTTTATGTGCATCAATATTCAGTCGAGAGAGGTAAAAGGAGAAGCGGAGAGTAGCATCGAACACCGTCCTATCAACTGACTCTTTTGGGACCTACAGGATCTTTGCTACTGTCGCTGAAAAAATGAAATGATTTTCCATAGCTAGATTTCGTAATGCGCTGTAGAATTTGCCCACATTCTAAAATCCACTTCTGAAAAGCTTTCCAGCTGCATTTTATCAGCCTGTGGAATCAGTCTTTTAAATACTTTTTTCTTAATAATTTAGTTTTCCACAATATAAGACAAACGTGAAATTAAGAGATATACATATTTTGTTTAAATATTATAAAATTCTTAGCTTAAAAACAAAAACCAAAGGAAGTATGTGATGGGACAAAAATGAACAAAATCAAACAGAAAACCTGCAAACGTGAAAGAGATTCCATAAGGAAAGAAGAAAGAAGAACAATAAAAGAAAAATGTGTAGCTGCCACGTGAAAAGTTAAACTTCAAAGATTTAGGGTAAATAATTACTTGCATGTTACCTTTACGACACTTCCTACAGAGCTGAGTTAAATTTTGCCGCACTATTATTAATAACTTGTGAAAGAAAATATAACAGCAAAGAAAAATCGCGATTGTGGTGCTCCACTACGTTGGTGGCTATCACCGGAACTAACATGTGAAAGTTCACTACTTAATTTCTCGACTCTGAAACGAATCATGTTGTAATATTTCCCATTAGCTCCAGACAAAACGCATTCTGTAGTCGATCATTCTCCCCGGCTTGCTCTCGCAGCCCCGGAGGGCGAGCGCGCTCCTGTTCTGCGATCTGTTCGTAGGTCTCTGTCAACACTCGGCGATACCGCTCATTCTCGGCCGTTGCTGGTAGTTTCGACGGGTTTCGTCGGTGAAAAGCAACGTGAACTCCGTTTCGAAGGAGACAGTAAAAATATTTAGCAAACGGTCATATTCGTAGCAAACAATCGTTTTTCTCGTATCAATTGACCCATCAGAAAAATGACACCACTTCTGGGCACACGTAACTTCAATTGTACACTCATGTAGAGGTTTACTATGGACCTTATGCAATCATGTATTAATTCAGTTTTCGTCGTAGAGCGTGCTTTATCAATTTATACACACTTCAGTTATTCTCTTCCATTGGAAGTAGAAGAAATACTGTATTTAATATTTTCAAAGAACAGACGCTTTAGAAAAACGAATATGAATAAGAAAATAAATTGGATTCCTGAAGGATAGGTGAAGTATTTATATATTGTGAAAAATTTTGGTGTTAATTATTAATGTAGTTAACCACTGTTAGTGGCAGTTATGCTGGAGTAACCAGATCGATGCGAAGGGCGCACCCCGATAACAGTATGGGTATTGTTCATTCTGAATATGGTGGTGCCACAACTAGCAATCTCGGACATCTTGGTCTCTGTACGCTGGTCTGGTGGCCGAGAATGATCGGAACTGAGTGTCTTTGTGCCCGGTTTTATTCCCCATTGTGTGTGTCTTACTAAGACAAGTACAAAAGAACTTGAGCGTTCGACGCGTAGTTTATCCAGAAAATAAGCGTTGCATTTTTGGTTACATTCTGTGAGTAAATTTGACGACTTACTTCTGCGAAAAAAAAAACGTTTTACTGCAATAAGGATGCTGGTGCTACAGAACTGATCTATAACGACTTTATTTGCATTGATTCGAAGAAGAGTACATGATTGATTAGTGTTTCCGAGAGCGTCATAGCGGCGTCGATGGTATAGCGGTTAGAGCAACGGAGTTCAAACTCGATCGAAGCCCTGGATTTATAAGGGCGAAAAAATCCTTCGTACGCCTCCCTGCGGAGGGGAAGTAAAGCCGGCTGTCCCATGTTAGAAGATTTACTGCATGCAAAAGATTCTCAAGCCTAAATGAAGCCTCTGACCTAAATTCAAATCGCCTGTTTCGTACGCAAGTTGGTGAAAGGAGCGTAGCAAAATTTGCGTGGTCAGACAGTAGAGCAGGCCTCATTGCCTGAGTCTCGCCACGTAAAATAAGGCATCAATTCAATTCAATTCATCTGTTCAGTCATTAGTGCGCGAGTGTAGTGCGTGATTTTATCTCGGGCGATGAACTTCCCCTGCTGGATGGCAGAATCAGGCGCCAACCTACACGTCGGCTTGCCCCAGCCGGGACAAACTCAAAACCCCCGATATGTGTGGTAGTGTAGTGCATTTACGTGTGTGTAATAAGCGGGGAAACAGGAAAAGGAAAGGAAATGAAAGATTCGGTTCGCGGTCCTTGGCCGTTTATTATGGTACTGCTCTCTCATTCGCATGTTGTTGATCGAAAAAAGAATACGGAAAGCAATCGATCACAGCAGCCGGCCGCTAGAATTCCCTCAAGACAGCGGCTGAATTCGACCTAGCGATCTCGCTAGGAGCGAAAAGGTCATTATTCGCAGTTGGGAATCGCTCTGGAGTTGAACGCCGGGCGTTCTGTCTGGCTCGCGTTGCGTGTGGCCGGCGGCGCCTCGAGAGCATGCTAGCGCGCGTCTGTTGGTGGCGCGGGGGGGACAGGGGCGGGGGTTGGCGCTACATTCGCGCGTTGAAAGCGCCCGCGACCAAGATTGAAAGCCGCCGATAATCCTGTGCAGCGCTAGCAGGATGGTGGGGAGGTGGGGGCGGGCAGGGGGGTGGGATCTACAGGGACACGAGGGGGTGATCAGCGAGGCGTTTATTTAGTCACGGGTCAACGCTGTCGCGATATTTAGAACACCCAACACTCTCTCACTGCCTTGCGCGCCCGCTCCGATGATTGGAAGTAACGTTTTTAGCGGTGAGCGAGGCGGGGGATGGACGAGCGAGCGAGCGAGCGTCCGTGCGAACGCGGTCTTTCCCCAGGGAGAGAGAGAGGGAGAGAGAGAGAGAGAGAGGAGAGAGGGAGGGAGAGGGAGAGAGACTTTTTTCAAAAATCCAGCGCGGGCGCGACGGGCACAAAATCCAGCACGCACGAGTGTACGGGCCAGCGCGAGTTCCTTTCACTTGGTGCGTCGACCAGTGCGTCCACGCGCGGCTGATCCGATCTAATCTGCGCTAATCGGAGGGCGCGCGCGGTAGCCTCCGCGCCGCAGAGGTCCAATAAACCGATTGCTGCAAAGGCCGCGCACGACCTCCACGCACAGGAAATACAACACGGTCACGACAGGAAGAGCGGAGTAAATGATTCTTTTCTACATTTTCATGTTTGCAGATTAAGGTTGAGGTAGTATAATTTACGTAATACTTATTTTTTGGGCTGATTTTCTTTGGATTTATTGTATCTATGAAGACGCTTTTTCAAGACTCTCCTTTTACTCGTCAGGTTCACCCTTGACGGTGTTTATTAGAAGAAAAAGCTTTTGGAGATCAGGGCAATCGTTACGAGATTTTCCATGCAACAACTGCAAATATGCCTTCGTGATAAACATTCTTTTGACAAGGGAGTAACTGAGGAAAATTGAATATTTGTGGAAGAAAGTCTTTAAAGTGGGCAATAATAAAGCAACAATCACATCCGTAGTTACAAATGCATTTGAAGATCAAACTCAAAAAGAATTATATTCAAACATGAAGTTAATAATTCAACAGTCCTAATTTTTTCTAGCTAAATATTTCAATCAACGTAATGTCTCGAGTCTTTAATAGTTCCTTTTACATTGCAGTTCTATTGAATAACTGTTCCTACCGTGTAATAAATGTGATATTTTTTCTTAATTAAGTAAGACTAATTTGTCAATATAAATTACAAGTAAACCTCTATCTACGGTGTGCCACAGCTTATATAAATAATTGTTTCCAGTAGAATCTTTTATTTCAATAATTAGTCTCACTAGTTATTATGTACTTCTGTATTGTTTCTGTATTCTGTATTGCGCTTCTGTATTGTTCTTCTGTATTCTGTACTGCGCACTTCTATATTGTCTGTTATAAATGAGATTTAAAGAATGTATATTTGTATATCTGCTCAATAACTATAATTACATTCCTATTTCTCATTAACTTGCAGACAGAAATATGATCACCCTAGTAATAACATACAAACGCTATATCGGACTAAATAAAAATATCGAATAGTTTTTGGCACCCTGTGATTGAAAAATCTCAGGCGTCAAATCCCAACAGCACTTTTGAAAATTGACTCTGTAGGTGAAATTGGTCCATAGATGGAAAGCAAAAGCCTTAAATTATTGGCGACCGCAAATTTCGGAATCGATAAACATGAATAAAACGCTGTTCAGAACGAAACACCACTCACTGAACATACTTGATAAAAATTGAGGTAATAACCTCGCAATCCTCCAGCCTTCAAAACAGGTTCCCTCATTATTGCATATGAGGATACCATTCCAGCGGTTGTTTGAAGTTTTCAAATCATCAAACGCTCTCCCCTAAACTGCGGCGAATTCATCTACGTCGCTGGCTTTTGCGCAATATTTGGCCCGTCATTGACCGAAAATATCGCGCGTAGTCACAAACCCATCACCCCCTTGTCCGCGCGCGCGCGCCGGCCCTGAGCCCCAGACGACAGTCGCCACCACAGCCGCCGGCGTTTACCAGCGGACAGCGCGCATTTGATCCCCCGCGGAAGTTAGAGGCAGCGGCGCCCGCCCCCTCCACCCCTCCGCCCCCGCCCCCTCAGGCGGCCCCGCCCACCCCCGTCTGGCCCTTGCGGAGCAGCCAACTCGGCGGGAATTGGATTTCCTAGGCCCGCATCAAACGCGCGGCTCTGCATCCTCGCCCGCCCCTTCCCCGCTCCCCGCCCCCCTCCTCCACCCGCCCCCTCCCACGTCGCTCCGCCGCGCCGTCGAGCGCCTGTGTGTGCGTGGGGCCTCAGCTGCGATTCAGCGCAACAGTTAATGAAAATCGGGTTTGGCGGAATACCTCCCTCTGAAAAGCCACACCGGCTTTTGGCGTTCTACATAGGGAAATGAGCGTACATTTATAACGAAACTGTGGCGCCATTCATCGAGCAGGCCGGGACGGCGGCGGCGGCAGCGGCGGTCGCATTGAATCACGCGGATTCGCACAGAACGCGGCAGCCGGGGGCGGCGGCGGTGGTGGTGGCGGCGGCGGCCGAACCGTCGTGCTCTCTCCCGCGGCGCTCCCCACCGCCGCCTCCGCCGTCGCCTCCGCCCCGCCGCGCGGGCGCCGCCCCCGCCGCGCGGGCGCCGCCCCCGCGCCGTCCGCCCCCTGTGTTCTAATTAATCAACTGACTGTCCCGCCTTATTAGGACGCGGATCGCCCAGCGGTCCTGCGCCGAGGCGGCGGTTTGCGGCGGCGGCGGCGTGCCGGCGCTGCCTCCGCCCTCCGCCCTCGCTCCCGAGGCCTCGCAGCCACTGCGCTCCCTTTGCGCTCCCTTCCGCGCCTCGCTTCCCCTTGAGACCGGTTTACGCGGCGACAGTTGCACGGCTCGGGGGCGCCCACGGGCTCCGTGTAAGTTATTTCCGACAGGCCGGGGCGAGAGAAAGCGCTGTATTACTCGCTATCACGCGGAATGATTTTGTCTTCTGGGACCGCAAATTATGGGTTCGTGCTGGTTGACGGTGCAGTATTTTCCGTGAAGATGAAAACAAACGTGATAAGGAGGAATAGAATGGCTGAGCTAATGTTTGATTAATATATTCATGCTGATGCTTTTAAGAATTCAGTGGAATACAAATGCTTTCAGAACTCGTATCGTGAGCTTTGTTGAGATTTTAATATTATTTTTTCTAAAGCAAACAATAAAACTTCATTTTAACAATTAAAAAAATCATATTTTATTCAATACTCTATTAGACTTACCTTAAAATAAATTAGAGTTTCAAAAATACTAAGAAATATTAGACATGAACTCTAATGAAAACGTTAATAATAATTTTAAATTTTCAGGTGCTGTCTCCCCGACAAACCTACCATCCGGGACAGATCGTCCCTCACGTCCCCAGGTATCTTAGCTATTGTTGCCCATGAAGAATAATCTAAAGTCATCAAGTACGTTTTTTCTTGACATCTTTATGTATACATAACAAAAGAAGAAAACGTACTTGTATCTCGTATACGAGATAAGAACATCAAATTATAAGTTAATGATGTAATATATTGTGTAGTTGAAAAAAAGCTTCTTACATTCTAAACTACACCCAAAAGTGTTCGCCCCAAATAATATTCTTTAAGAAATAGCCTATGTCATGGAAAACAGTGTATAACGGGATACGTATGTGATCTTTCGGACTGAAGGGAATACGCTAACATCTATTACCAAGTAATAGTTGTAAAAGTATTGGGATCTCTTTTTTCAAAAGAGGAACTAAAATACTATTGTTTTCTTTTTTAAGGTTTTGAAAATAATCTTTATCTTTTTCAAAAAGTATATCTTGGGTTCAAATTTGTAAAAAACTAAGTTAACATTTTTAAAAATAAATGCCACTATTGGGTAGCATTTATTTAAAAATTGTTACATTAAAAACATTAAAAAATATTTGAAAAACTAGTATTGCAGTGTTTGTTTTGTTTCTTTTCTTAAAAATTAAAGTCACAGAATTTTTCTTTCAATCATTTTGCAAATGGGGTAGATGCGGTTCTTTCTGTTCTGATCGTGAGAGACAATTTTGCACACCCATTCAATTTTGCACACCAATGAAAATAACTTTTACAAATCCTAAAAGTACCTATCATCTGCGAGACCTAAATGATGTAGTGCACGCTTAGACTTAAAGAGGCATAAATTTAACGGAAATCTCTCACATTTTCTCTCTCCCTCTCCTGCTTTCCCTCTCCCGCTCTCCCTCTCCTCACTACCCATCCTCACCTCCTCTCCCCACCTCCCCCTCTCCCCCACCCACACCCTTCCCTCACTTCCCTCCCCCTCTCCCCCACTCCCCTCCCCCTTCCCCTCTCCCCCTTCCCCTTTCCGCTCCTCCTCTCCGCCTCCCCCTCTCCGCCTTCCCCTCTTCCGCATCCCCTTCTCCACTCCCCCTCTCCGCCGCCCCTCTCCGCCTCCCCTCTCCGTCACCCCTTCTCCGCCTCCCCCTCTCCGCCTTCCATTCTCCGCCCCCCTCTCCGCCTCCCTCTCACCGCCACCCCCTCCAACTCCCACCCTCGCCACCCTCCCTCTCACCCTCGCCCTCTCACCCTCGACCTCTCACCCTCGCCCTCTCACCCTCGCCCTCTCACCCTCGCCCTCTCACCCTCGCCCTCTCACCCTCGCCCTCTCACCCTCGCCCTCTCACCATCGCCCTCTCACCCTCGCCCTCTCCACCCTCGCCTTCTCACCCTCGCCTCTCACCCTCGCCCTCTCACCCTCGTACTCACACCCTCGCACTCACCACCTTCGCCACTCTAACCTTCGCCCTCTCACCCTCGCCATCTCACCCTCGCGCTCCCACCCTCTCACCCTCGCACTCCCACCCTCTCCCCCTCCCTCTCCCGCTTTGACCCCTCTCCCCCACCCCTTACCTCCCTCCCCTTCACCTTCACCCTCTCACTCCCCCTCTCAACCTCACCCTCTTACCCATCCCTCTCACCATCACCCTCTCCTCTTCTCTTTCCCTCCCCCTCTGACCCTCCGACCTCTCACAACCCCTAACACCCCCCTCTCATCCTCCCCTCTCACCCTTCCCGTCACAACCTCCCGTCTCGCCTTCCCTCTCTCCCTCTCCCCCTCTCCCTCACACCCCTCTCCCTCTCCCCCTCTCCCCCTTCCCCTCTCCCCCTTCCCCTCTCCCCCTTCCCCTCTCCCCCTTCCCCTCTCTCCCCCTTCCCCTCTCCCCCTTCCCCTCTCTCCCTCCCACTCTCATTCTCTCACTCTTTGTCTCTTTTACTCTCTTTCTCGCTGTCTCCATAGAAAAAAGATTATCCTGTGTATAAATTCGGTCTTTAAGCCTGCTAGCTCTCTGCCTTTCTGTATCGCGCGCATGCGCTCATATTTGCACAAAAAATCGCTCTATTTCTTCTGTCGATCTGTCTCTGTAGTCAAAACTAGTGCCAAAACCGTTCAGTCGATTTCCTTCCAAGTTGATATTCCCCAATCGTATTGGCTGCCGCAGTTCCGTGAAATTTGAAACTGATCTTTTCTTATTGGGGGGTTCTTCACATGAAGTTTCTCGGATATTTTCAAAATTTTCAAACAAATTGCCCTAAAATTTTTGATTAAGTTTTGTTGTTGAATAGTGCGAAGGACGTGTAAGAGAATGTATCATTTTTCATGGTATCATTTTTGTTGATATCCCCAATTTTTCGAAAATTGCAAAGAACAATTTCAAAACTGCAAAATTGATAGAGTTTTTGCCTCAGACAATGTCGGTTGTACAAAATTAGCACTTTAAATACGGTCATATACAATTTTTTGAAAAGTCGATAGAATTTGCTTAATTTGCGCTTTAAATTTACCAAATTTTTGTTTCTCAAAAACCACTCCCAATTTTTTAAAAATTTTCTTCACTTTTATTATAAGGGACGGTAAAAAATATGGTGCTAGTCTTATTTTCGGCTATCGCTCGGTTTTTGCTCAAAGATTGCAAAAATATTTTTAAAAGCTTCTAAATTGTAAATCGATATTTTGTAATCGAGACAAAGCCTTTGGTACAAAATTAACTGTTTAAAATAGGTCAGTGTTAATTTTCTGGAAAACGAGTAGTTTTAGGCGTAATTGCGCTTCAAATTTGCGAATATGTTTTTTCAAAAACCGCTCCTAATTTGCTTCTTAAAATTTTCTCCACATATGTAATTAGGGACGGCAAAAACATAATGCTAGTCTCATTATTGGTTATAGCTCCATTTTTTCGAAAATGCCAAAAGAATGTGAACATTTCAATTCTACAAAATTGGAGATGGTAATTTTGATTTAAACAAAATCCTGTGAAAAAAATCAT
Source organism: Acheta domesticus (assembly GCA_031308135.1). Classification (NCBI taxonomy): domain Eukaryota; kingdom Metazoa; phylum Arthropoda; class Insecta; order Orthoptera; family Gryllidae; genus Acheta; species Acheta domesticus. The sequence continues at coordinate 172,151,052 of JAHLJT010000631.1, read as the reverse complement.
CTATTTAAAAAACGACATGTACAATTGGAAAAATGAGCTGATTTTGCTTAGTGTCAGAAATACATGCAATTTCTAAAAATATTATATTCTGAAAATTCGCACGAAATATTTTGATTTAAGTTTCTCTTCTTACGGAAGAGCGTTTGGTAAATAAATAAATAAATTAATTAATTAATTAATTAATTAAAAAAGTAGTGGTGCTACGGAATAGCACAGACTTTCTTGCAGTAGTTAGTTTTCGAGCCTCTTTAGTCTGGTCTAACATTTCGAGTAAACCCTATGCTCTTCACGGTGCCTTTCCTTGTCTCCCAAAAATCAATTTTTCACATTTTCTCAATGATCGGCTCCCTAATGCTAGAGTTGAAACAATTACGTTTTGACTGATAGATTAAGTATTCAGTCCAAAACTCATCGGAATGGCGAGCTGGTTAAGACATGGCAGATTGAGCACTTCGGATCGGAAGCAGCCGATTTCGAATCCCAGACAGGGATTTAAATTTGATGAGTGTGTTGTAAAACAACTATTAAGAATTATAGAGAGTTTATTGAAAATCATTTGAAGAATTTCCACTCACAAATATAATCAATACAGATAAGTATACAGGACTTGTCTGTATGTACTTTCCCAATTTTCAACTTTTAAACCTTTTTTCAACTCTGTTATTCAGTTTCTGAAACGTATGTCACGTCAAATCAATCGTTGTCTTGTGTGCATCTGTATGAACCGATTTATGTCAAATTATGAATATATCAACAATAAATTGAAATACAATATAACCAGTACCCATGTGCTCAACTTACATATCCCTAACGGTTTCGAAATTATAAAAGTTATGTTATCGTGCGCCAGAAAACGGCAAATTTTCCTGGCACTGCACTTGTGTGACGTAGCGTTAACAACGCCAGCACGTTCACTCTGAGGATCTGAGTCTCGGAACGGGAAAAAATCTTGCTGGTTGAAAACACTTTTTTCTGGTTTATGTGGGTGTATAATATTGCGGAGCATTTAGAAACAATGCAAAAATTGATTTGCTTTGATAGCACTGCGTGTTGAATTTGGCTTCTTGAAATTGAATGAGAAAGGAAAAAATATATCTATTGTGGAATTTTTATACTTTGTCTCAAATTACTTGTTGTTTTTTTTACACGAATCGGGCATTTACGTTTTTATATGCCTGGACCCGATTTCGAACCCTGCTCGCTAATGTAGCGTAGTAGTATGAGTGCCGGCAAGTTAATTCTGAAGATCTGAGAACGCGTCTCGGAGCGGAAAAAATGTTGCTGGTTGAAAACACTTTTGCTGGTTTATGTAGTAGAATAATATTGCGGAGCATTTAGGAACAATGTGAGAATGAATGTACTTTGGTAGGACCACTAGTTCTTTTGAATATTAATTTATCCAAATAACATTTCTAGTAAGAATGTTGCTTTTTATTTGACAGCAAATGGTTCAGCTTTCTCAATGCGGATCCGTCTTATTGTCAGTCAGTTAATAGGTTTACCTGCGACCCTTCTTTCCTGTTGGTGATGTATTTGTCTGTCATAAGGAAGTCTTCATGGTTCATTTCCGATAGGAAATACTTGTTTGTTTTCCTCCAGCCAAGAATAATATCAGACCAATCCCTTGGCGAAAAGAAGGAGCTATTGCTCTTATATCAATAAAAAAATGTCTGAAACAGTTCAGTTCAAAATAGTTTGGTTAAACACTGGCCACCGAAACAACTGATAAAATAATTTACCAGAGCAGTTACTGCATTCTAGTGGCAAAACATTTAAATGTGGAGTTCGTCGTCTTGGCCACTGACAAATATTTACTTGTGGAACATAACCATTTTATTATTCACGATTTTAAAGAAACTGGGGTTAAATTGGCGTCTGAATGCCTCATATATAGTAAATTTCTTCCCCTAACACGTTGTATAGTCATAATCCGTATTTGGTTGGTCCGAACGTCCATTGGTTGATACCGAAAAGTCCATTTACGGGAAAACGTCTGCTCATGATCACAGCTGAGGCCTAAACCATTTGCCAATGTTCTTCAAAATTGATATTTCTCTATCCATGAAATAAACTCTTAGTTTGAAACAGATATTTCGATTTTGGGGAGAAATTTTTATAAAGCCTTTATTTTTATAAACTTTTCCAAAATTTTCTCAAAAATGGCTTCAATTTTTGTATTAAACTTTCTCCTTAAATAGCGGGAAGGACGCTTAAGGGATTGGTGCAGGTCACATTTTCTGTAAAATCCTCAACTTTTTTAAAATTGCAAAAGTTCAATTTTTTCGGCATCTTCTTAAAACTACTATAGAAGATAGAGATTTTTAATAAATAAAATCTATTTTTATAGACTCATCTTTAAGCAAATAGGTACGATTTCTTGAAAATATGAATAGTTTTCGCGTAATTTTGCATGAAATATAGGCTTTTTAATTTTGTTTCAACAATTTTTCTCACAAACAGCTCAACATTTTTTCTTTATATTTTCTCCCCACATATATCAAAGTATGGTAAAAAGTTTGTGCTTCTCCCATTGACAAAGAATTCTTTGTGTTTAAAAAAACGGTGAAAAAAATTCTTTCACTCCCATTGCAGACACCCCTCAGTATTTTCGAAATTTACAAAAGTTTAACATTTAAAAATTACAAAATTGAAGAGACTCTTTTGTCTTAAACAAAATTTAAGATTTAATTAATTTATTTAATATTTCATTACCAAAATTAAGAAAATCAACGTTTTAAAATGGGCGTGTACAATTTTTTGAATCATATAAAAAATCATTTTGTCAAAAACCATTTCAAATTTTTTCTCTAATTTTTTTTCCACGGATAGAACAACTAACACTGGAAGTAATGTCGCAGGACTCATTTTTGTTGAGCTGTCTGAATTTTCAAAAATTGGACATTTAGAAATAATGCAAGAAAGTATGTACTCTTGAAGTCGCACTGTTTTAAATTTAATTTAAAGTGGTATCAATTTGAATATACATTGTAGATACGTAGAATCGTACATTACGTTGGTAATCATGGACACAGAGGGTCACAAAGAATTTAAGACTAGAAATATTGTATAACTTTGTCCAATAATTTATTTTATGAAGATCAATGTTTTCAAAAATTAACGTTACTACATGTGGACTGAGTTTTATGTTTTCCTTATTCTCGACGTTTCGAGCGTGTGAGTTCGCACATCATTAGGAGATCTATGAAGTTACATTAGATTATTTTACAATTATTAACACGCCCTTGTATAATTAATCGATAAAATTTCATGACTTAAAATGTTTCTATGTTAAGTACAAGAATTCAAGGAAACATAACCATTTATTTGTTCTATGTAGGTTATATATAAATATCTACAATTTCATAGTGTTCAAAAGTATTCTGACACGTAGCTGAAAATGACTTATCAGTTCGTGGTGCCCTCCATCGGTAATGCTGGAAGTCAATAGAGTATTGGTCCACCCTTAGCCTTGATGACTAGAGACCGGATTTTATGTAATTACATATTTTTTGTCTTTTTACTAACCGTTCTCAAAATTGTAATCTTGGCGAATCGTAGCCCTCCTAACACAATATCGAATTTTTTCGTTACATATTTTTACATATTAAGTACTACATTACATATTTTGCAGTTTTCACAATATATTTTCTTATTTTATCAATTTTCTTCTATTTAGTTCCATATTTTCTTATGAAAATATTTGTTTTAAATATCAGCATTTTTCCTACATTATTGGGGAAATCTGGGCATCCAAAGCATTATTGGCACCGCGTTTTATGATCTGTAACCTTAATTTTGGAGAAAAATTTGCGATCACTGACGTGTAACACTTCGAAGAAGATATTACAGTGTATCTTTTCTGGTCGTAGATCTCGCCAGTTTGTGCAATGGCTTCTATTGCAAGAAGTCCGGCTGCTAAACTACGGTCCTGGATTACAATAGATGAAGCTTTTACTACTGACGAGAAAGTTGTAGGATGTGAAGTGAGCAGTTTTTATAAAACTAATTTCGTATTACGTAAATGTATTTTATTATTAGTGTATTTTAATTTTACATATTATATCCGATTTTACATATTTATTATATATTCTTACTATTTTCATTACATATTTATGTACATATTATTATATATTGTATTATGACGTTTTATACTACATATTTTTCCGGTCTCTATTGATGACAGCTTCCACTCTCGCAGGCATACTTTCAATCAGGTGCTGGAAAGTTTTTTTGGGGAATGGAAGCCCATTCTCCACGAAGTGTTGCACTGAGGAGAGATATCGATGTAGGTCGATGAAGCCTGGCCGGAAGTCGGCTTTTCAAAACATCCCAAAGGTGTTCGATAGGATTCAAGTCAGGACTCTGCGCAGGCCAGTCCATTACAGGAATGTTATTGTCGTGTAACCACTCCGCCACAGGCCGTGCAGTATGAACAGGTGCTCGATCGTGTTGAAAGATGCAATCGCCATCCCGAATTGCTCTTCAACAGTGGAAAGTAAGAAGGTGTTTAAAACATCAAAGTAGTCCTGTGCCGTGATAGTGTCACGCAAAACAACAAGGGGTGCAAGCCCCCTCCATGAAAAACACGACCACACCATAACACCACCGCCTCCGAATTTCACCGTTGGCACTACACACGCTGGCAGATGACCTTCACCGGGCATTCGCCATGACCACATCCTGCCATCGGATTGCCACATTGTGAACCGTGATTCGTCACCCCACACCACGTTTTACCACTGTTCAATCGTCCAAAGTTTATGCTCCTTACACCAAGCAAGGCGTCGTTTGGCATTTACCTGCGTGATGTGTGCCTATTGAGCAGCCGCTCGGCCATGAAATCCAAGTTTTCTCACATACAGTCATAGTACTTGGAGTGGATCCTGATGCAGTTTAGAATTCCTGTGTGATGGTCTGGATATATGTCTGCTTATTAAACTACACGACCTTCTTCAACTGTCGGCAGTCTCTGTCAGGCAACAGACTGGGTCGGCCTGTACGCTTTTGTGGTGTACGTGTCGTTTCACGGTTCCGCTTCACTATCACATCAGAAACAATGGTCTTAGGAATGTTTAGGAGAGTGGAAATCTCGCGTACAGACTTCTGATACATCTGACACCCAATCGCCTGACCACGTTCGAAGTCCGTGAGTTCTGCGGAGCGCCCCATTCTGCCCTCTCACGATGTCTAATGACTACTGTGGTCGTTGATATGGAGTACCTGGCAGTAGGTGCGGCACAATGCACCTAAACGAAAAACGTATGTTTTTGGATGTGTCCGGATACTTTTGGTCGCTTTGAAATTCTACATCTACAATTTCATTAAGAACAATTGCGTAGCCATAGCAGAGATTCCATGTGCTCACGCCGCCTGAATCACCTGCCCCTAAAAAGTTGTAAGCATCCGCGAAGAATATAGTCGAATAAGGCGATGAAAAGTACCCCCAAACCAAATCCATAATCGCTATGCTCATATGAAATATAATAAAAAAATGCTATAGATTTCCACAATCTCAGCCTTCTAGGTCAATCTGTTGCTGAGATACAAGAATCGAGTTTTTCATATTTTATTTTTCATATTTGATAAAATTGAAAGTACTTTTATCACAAATTAGAAATTCGCTCCAAAGTGTTTTGGAAAAAAACGTTTTTACCGATATTTAAACACAGATTCAATCACGACATAATCTCGAAATCATATAGGTGTTGCATCAATTATGTACCAAATGCAATCGAAACATCCACGGTGGAAAAATACGGGTGACTCTTGTGCATCCAACAATCAGCCGAATCTGCGCTCTTGCGCATCAGCCGAAGAGCTTCAGACCCCAGTTTGCGTAATAATATTAGCAGGAATTTTAAATGCTAAAGTTATCACAGTTAAAAGTCATTGAAACAGAAGAGCAATTACACTTTCGTGTAATTTTTGTTTGATAACCGTTTGAAGATTGTCACTTTATGTCACTTTCAAAATGTTTCTCAACGCTTCTTGTTCTTCATGCAACATGGCGGCATACATCTAGTCTCGCTTTTCAAACGAAATGCCCTTGTTGTGGTTACGTGGTTCGAGACGGAAACGGGTGCTGCGCAGAACGAGCAAAAATCGGTTGCACCGGAGGAACCTACACATCTCTTTCCACCACGGGAATATCGGGAGTAAAACGATATTATTGTGAGCATGCGAACGGAAGTGGCACCCTGGTATTCTGCTCCCTCGTACCTGCACTTGTTTATTATTTGGCACACTCTCCTCACTTGGCGAAAATTGTTAAACCGTCAGAAATTTAGAGTAGACGTTTAGTGGTAGTTTATAAACGAACGCGTGATCCCAGTTATTGAAGAAGACAGTGACAATTATTAAATGTCTATGATCGTCTAATTGTCAATTATTAATAAATCTACGACTGAGTAATTTGATTTATACTATAAACATCCCGTCTCTACAATTTTTTTCATCCTTATACACGCAATAAAAGCTGAGAGAAACAATAAAACATGAAAAACACATTTCCCGTTGTATCCCTTCTACAGATTGTCCTGAGATATAAAGACTATTTTGGGGGGGGGGATCTACGGCATTTTTTATTCTCTTCATGCGATTATCGTAATTAACAATTAGGCTTGGGAGCACTTTTCACCGCCTTATTTTACTATATCCTTTGGTGCAGCAATGTATAACGAGATCTGCACCATTCTCTTAAGCCTTCTTTACGCTACTAGAGGACAAAGTTTCATCAAAACATTTGGAGGATTTTTTAAAAATATATGCGCAAAATTGTGGACGCTTCATAAGAAATACCCGCAAGATTCAAAATATCTGCATCAAAGTCTGCCTTGCGCTCATTTAAATCTACCAGGGAATATCAATTTTGAAGAAAGTTGGTGGAACGGTTTAGGCACTAGCTTTGACATCAGACGGACAAATGGAGAGACGACGGACTGACAGACGTTTTGGAGACAATCGATTTTTAGGTATCAAGGACACACAAGGATTCTGAATACACAGCGTGTTAGAGGAAGTAATTTACTATATATAATAACCAGATTTATCCACTTTTACTTTCTCGTGCTTCGTAAGAAGAGAAAGTATTGCAGTCGCGCTGCCGGGAAACGGCGAATTTTCGACAGAAAAACCCTTGAATAAATCTTATTTCTTTATGCTTTCTCCTGTACGTACGTATAAATGGCGTAACATGACTACACTCGAATACTAGTATAAAGAAAGTTATGTAAAGCTGCGGCAAAAACGCTTGATGTGAGGGGGCATCTCTGGCATTTAGTGGTGTAGGCCTATGAGTATTGGCCTACCCCACCAGGGCTCTTGTCAGCCTTCATACATTATTACTAGTTGAATGAGGCGTCGCCGATGCTGTAAACTATTTTCAAAGTATATTCATGTGTTGAAAATTTCTTCGTACTTTATTTCTTCCATGCGTAGCTTTGTTCAAATATGTTATTAGAGTATCTAGGATTGGACTTACCATTGAATCGTAGTATCTGTTAATGTTATACTCTAGTTGAAAAATTACCAACACTCAATGGCCTTGTATATTAACTCCAAATGGGAAATTTCAAAATTATAATCGCTGTAAAAAAATATAGCTATATGAATGATGCGACAGCACAGCTATATTTTTTACGTTTTGTTTCCTAATATGAACATAAATTATCGCCTGTAAGCTGTTGTTCTGCGTTATTCTCTAATGCTAATATATCATTCTCCATTAGTTCGGAAAATTCTGACACAAAATATTCTACAACAACATTTGATTCCTCTGTGTTGCTTAACACTTCCATATTTTTGTACCCTATTTTAAGATTTTAAAACTCCACGAACTCGGTCTGATTTTTGTTCTGAATGCTTATATATCGATTTTTGCACGCTTAAGAAATGTATTGTTTAGTACTTACAGTTCTTGTCCCTTCGTATTCACTTCACGTTCTTCACATTTAATGTTCCAAGGCAAGTTTCAAATTCTTTATACAAAATACACATGAAACACTTCACACTTCACTACAACTAAAATACTTCAGAATTTACCACATGTTCTGGCGGGCGATATTCATTTATTTTTTTTCTCGTTTGTCAAAAATCAGTGTTGCCATTCTTGTGGAACAAAATTATGGTGTCGTGTACTGAAAATAACCACGGACTAATAGGGTTTAAACAATGCCCCCCGCATAGATCTATTTGGAAGGCGTTGGTTTAATTCCCGTCATACAAGGATCGTAGATCCAAAACGCGAAAAAAACACGTTTTTGACAATTTCTTGGAACCTTATGGCCGGATCGAAAAACAAATTATCAGTTCCCAACAGGGGACCGAGACCCGTTCAATGACACCTCATATGTCTCGATTGATGTATGGGAAGTGGTCTAACCGTGAGGCACAAAATCGTATTTTCTCCACCCACGCACACAGGGAGTTTACTCAAATACTATAAAGGGATATTTGTAAGTACAATAATTTCAAGTACGTCCTTTTGAAGTTTCGAAAACTCAAAAGTTTTGGATGAAATTGAATTTAAAAATGTGCATTTTCAGAGACTCCTAACGACATTTTCTCGAAAAGGGCAGCAATTTTTTCAACGAAAATTTCCATATGTTCATCTTTAACTTTGGTAAACGGTAGAGTGATTGCCCCCCTCCCATTGATTGGTGACTGCAACTATAATTTGAATTACCGCTTGTTCTAACTCCGTATTCTAATATTTGCATAAAAATGGCGTGAAAGTACGCATTTTGGTTTTAATGTAATATTTACTTTGACCGCAAGAGTGGAACTGTTGCCAAAATGGTGGATGTTTGTTAACAGTGCGTTGCGTGTTCATTGTATGTGAAGATTTCTTAAGATTTTTCTTTAGAAACCTGATATCCAACAGTGCTGTTTGTTGATTACGGCAGTAAGTAAATCATTGTATGTTAAATCGAGTCAGGGAATTGGGACACAATTTGTTGTTTTAAAATAGGGGAATCAACTAGGATTTTTCACCCTCGGGAGCGGGAGGCCTTGGCTCTTAATAGTATCAATGTAGGTTATAATAATAATAATATAATAATAATAATAATACCTTTATTTGTAACAGTTTCACATTTTGCGCAAAGGTTTGTTGAGGCATCGTTAGTCCCTAGATCTACTTCCTGGTTGCAACCTGGAGTAGATGTCAACCGACTCATGACATCTTTAATCGTGATGTTGATGAATAATAGTAATAATAATATTCTTAAGCCGATCCGGGTAACCGAGATCGCAAAGGAGGAAGTGCCGCCAACGGTCTTCTGGTCTTCTCAATCTGAGAAGTTAGCTTTCTCATTATTAGCAACAGATACTGGGACACCGCAAAGAAAGCGCACACTGTAAACTGCCTCGACTAGGAATCGAATGCGAGGTCGCGTCATGAAAAGCGAGCACGCTGACCAGTGAGTTACCGTGGAGACAGTTTCTACCATTAGGGTATCGAAAAATTTGCAAAAAAGGAAAAAAAATAGTTTGGGCGGCTATAGATGGCTCCTGGAAAGATGATGAAGCAAAACCAAACGAGTAGTGCTACAACACATACATTATCGCATTATTTACAAATTTGCAATTTTCGAGAATTTAGAGAGTATAACAAAAATTAGACCTCCGCCATTCTTTTAAGCGTCCCTTCCTGTATTTCTTGTATTAAATAAACGAGCAATTGAGATACTTACAGAATTGTATAACGCAGCCTTAAGACTGGGGTACTTCCGAAATGAGTGGAAAACAACAATAATTCTACCATTTTATAAATCAGGTAAAGATTCATGCATACCATCAAATACAGGGCCAATTAGTTTACTCCCTACACGTTTAAAGTATTTGAAAAATTGATTTTAACCCGACTAAAAAAATATTTTACAGATATTAAGGCAATACCTGTCGGACATTTTGGCTTTAGAGAAAAACATGCTACCAGCCATTAGTTTCTAAGAATCATGAAATTTATAGGGAACGCATTCACGGAAACAATATGTAATCGAGTTGCTCCTTGACATTGAAAAG